>OX376201.1:13134961-13591526 GCA_947363905.1 Lithophane semibrunnea
AGTTATATCTAAATACTAAACATGATAAAACAAAAACATCAGGTCTCAACTCGTATTTCAAGTAATGACGCTACCACCGGTCGTTGACCTAAAACGTTTTTTTTTTGGTTTATTGGTCATAATGTCTGCGGAGTTTTACTGCTTATTTAATTTGACCCTGTATACCTACTTTTAATTATTTTTATTAAAAAAAAAACAATCAACTAATATTGGTATTTATTTCTTCATTATATCTTCGAAACTTGAACAAAATCAGAACTCGACTAACACCCTGCTTTTAAATTAATGGCCAGACAAAACGATACATATTCATCACCAATTTGAACCCACTTCATTATTAATCAGCCGTCAAACTTGTGTGAGAGTTATTTATTTAAAAATGAGCATCCATGCAGTTACAATATGCCTTCAGTGCAAAAACACAGACAGAAGACCACCATGAACTCCGATATAATAAATCAAAAAAGTTTAACTGAAACTTGCAATACAATAAATTCTAATTTTAATCTATACTGGACTTCTCGACCCCATGTAGCATTTAAGGTGTTAACTAATCTCTTGAAGTTCATATACACGTCTTTAGAAACACACCTGTTTAAAGTTATTGAAACTAAGTGAGTTTTATCTAATCGACTACTTGAAAATTTTGTTTACATAATACATAATCAGCCTATAATGTTCCCACTGCTAGGACACAGGCCTCCTCTCTATGAGAGGGAGTGGGCCGTAATCCACCACGCGGGCCCAGTGCGGGTTGGTAGATGTCACATGTCTTCGAATTTTTGGTTCTAGGACATGCCGGTTTCCTCACGATGTTTTCCTTCACCGTTTTTGAGAGCAGTGGTGATGAAATTATTTACACAAAGTAAAGCGCCTGTCGGGGTTCGAACCTACGACCTACAACTCGTAAGTCGCGGTCGTTACCACTGGGCCACCACTGCTCTCGAAAATTTTGTTTATATTGCAGATATAACATAACATAACATAACATCACGCCTATATTCCCTGAAGGGTTAGACAGACAGCTGGACAGATGGACATCTCGGCAATCTTATCTGATTTCATGATTCATTCATATCTGTCGTCAAGATGACGGTAAATATGTGTGATCATTTATGGAAGACAATTAGCAGCAGAAATATGTGACTATGAAGGAGCACCATAAATATCTGACGAGGGAAGCGACGCTAGAATATAGGATGCTGGCTGCATCGGTTTAAAAAAGATGTGTCACTTCTAAGAATGCAATAATATCGGACTTGTTTTGCGTTACAAATATCCTAATCAGTTTAATTCAGAAGATACTTCGTTGTGATCAAAAATATCTGACACACAGTAGTGTCAGATATTTTTGATCACAACGACCTACTGAAGTATAATTTGTCTCGGTCTATGTTAGTATCGATTATTTATGAGTGAGGTAAACGACTTTCTAATCGGTATTATCGATATCCTATTAGCCTTTTAAGCCGTCGAAGACTCCCGTACGGCTAAGGAAGGTATAGAGATCTTCTGTGCAGGTATACCCCACTGTTTCCCGCCATTCTTAGTAAACTGACAGTTGACATTAGTGACAGCGATCTCACTGCTGGCGTGCATGAGATACTATTTACTTAACTATTAAGATAATACGCAACTTTAAAGGCCTCGTCAAGGTCATTTCTGACGGCAAATTCTAGCACCGCGCACGCTCATTGGTGAAATCAAATAGCGTGCGCTTCCCCCGGCTTCCTGTTACACACTTCCGTCGCTTTTCACGAAATCACTCCCACACAATGACTATACAGGGTGTTAGGGTAAACACCGTCATCCTTGCAACCAGTGGTTTGGTTTCATTTATAGAACGTAGAATCAATGGAGAATTACAACTTTTTTTTTCTTTTTTTTAAATCTACATTTTACCACAAGAGACGCAAGTTCGTTGCCCTATGCGCTAGGGCAACGAACTTGCGTCTCAATACGGGCGGGGGGTGCGGGATGTGAGCTGACCGGCCGCGAGCGCGACCCCTCCCTCAGTCAGTCAGCTGTTTCGCTACAGAGCACGGTGTCGGATAGAAACTTTTTAAAATCTTTTAATGAAAATAACGTTTTTTTTTGTTGTGTTCGGTCATTCATGTTTACATTTAAGTCAACTACCCATAGTTTGAATGACAAGAGTGTTTACCCTAACAGCCTGTATAGCCTCCCACATATTGTAGGAGACCGAGAGGAATGATTTTAGTGTTACACATACAAAAAAAATTAAGAATTGAGAAAATGTTTTTTTTTTGTTTTATCTTGTGGACTTTTGTTGTTTTTCGTTTGTTTTGTGAGTTTTGATAGAGAATGGGAGTAATTGCTATCTTAGAACTTCGATCTTTAATTTGACTTACCTTTATAACAATCTAGACTAGAATTCCGCTCTTAACTTAATCATTCTCCAATATTGAAGAAAGACCCAACTTTATCTTTACAAAAGAAAAAGATAGTAAAAGAAAGTAAATCTGGAACCATCAGTTAAATGAATGCTGTTTCTAAAGTAAGTAACTTAAGTCTATAACTAAGTTGAGGGACGCGGTCGTTTCGTCAAAATTCTTTTCATCGCTTCTGGAAACGTCGATGATTTAATGTGAAGGCAGCTAAAGTTTTGGAACTGTTGCTTAGCTTTTTGGATTATATGGAACAAAGGCAACGAGTGTAACCACAGAATATTTGAAAAAGGGATTCTTCTTCTTCGAGAAGAGGCCACGACAGTATTTAAAAAAGGGCGTGTCAGACTTTTACTGACTAAAACCCACCCGTGTTCCTTCAGTTGGCTGTTGCCAAGGTCCCGGTATCCCTTTCGGACTAACCCGCAACCCTGGCAGGGCAGAGGTCACTCTAAAGTCTGAATACATGTTTTTGGGCACAGAGGGCAGGATAGGAGATGGAACATAGTTTTTCTTACGTCCAGCAGGCGTAGCATGGCGCATTCTATCTCTACGAAGAATAGACATAGCTTTTTCTATACAAAGTCACACTTCGTTTCTTCATTTTTGACATCCATCGTAGAAGTCTTTCTACTATCTGTCATTTTGTCTTTCATTTCTAACGATCTTTGTCTACGTCTTTATAGATGTAGACTATTTCGGAAGAAAGTTTTCTATCCTTACTGTCAAAATCACACTGACAACCGATAAATCCTATGACAAAACAAAGAATTCTGAGTCGAATTATGTAAAAGAGTGAATTTCGTAAAAAGTGCAGTTGAATCTTTCTACTTTGCTGCCGTCTCGTACTGTCTACAGTCTACAGGAAACATCATTTTTGTCTACTCTTCCGTCGACAAAACGGTGCTCATGCTACGCCTGCTAAAGGACGCTAGATTTTCTAAATTAACGATATGGTGTGTCCAAACAGTGGGAGGCTTTGGGCGTCTGACTTGTATAAAAATTAATTTGCGGCGCATGCCTCGTACTATATGGACGCACCTTCAGGAAGCAAGGAACACTGCATCAGAGGATGTTCCTATGTATTGTTATTTTAACGTTCAAAAAGTGCCGATTTTATTTATTTATTATTATATCCCAGTCAGTTGTGCCCCAGTTACTGGGTTGTTTAGGTCAGATAGGCAGTCGCCCCATGTAAAATACTGGTATTCAGCTGCATCCGTTTAGATTAGAAGCCGACCCCAACATAGTTGGGAGAAGGCTAGGCAGATCGATTGATTTATTTATTATATTATTCACGAAGTAATTAATCATGAATTAATCATATCATACCAACTTAGGTGACGTTTAAAGCCACTGCAGAACAACTCCGCCTGATTATATTTCACGACCAAGTTTTCAACTCCATAAATCTTTGGACTAAAAAAAGTTTTAAATCGAGAAACGCAAGCGAAAGTAAACCACAGATCACTCTGGTATAACCGGTCAACTGGTTAAGAAATCTTAACTTAATAATAAACTTGATTTTATGGACCCAATTGACGGCTGACACGAAAATAGGGTGACACCATAAATATGGTTACAACTTTGTGTCAGAAATGTACTTGTTTTAACACTCTGGTTTATTCCAATTGTTATGTCACAATGAAGGTAGGGTGAACCACTTTTGCGGTGGGTTTGATGAAAGGGCAAAGGGGATATGTTTACATGGTTAAAATATGCCTAGTCTTTTCCCCACCTATGTTGGGGTCGGCTTCCAGTCTAACCGGATGCAGCTGATTACCAGTATTTTACATGGAGCGACTGCCTATCTGACCTCCACAAGACCACAACCCGACTGGGTTGTTTCGTGTTACCCAGTAACTACTGGGTAACACGATACCCCTCGAGCTTCTGACGACCCACAACGACTGTCAAAGATCCAAGAATGACAGCCGGGACCAACGGCTTAGCGTGCTTTCCGAGGCATGGATCCATCCACCCATCCACGGACTGACCGCAACAAGCGTAGCTTAACCTGATCGATCGATCCGTGCGGCTGTTTTACTTAGCTACGAGTCTCTCGTGAGAACATTCATATTATTTTTTAATTCCAGACTTTTTTCCAGGCAGTATATTGTAACAACTCTGAATGATATTAAAAATGTAAAAACTTCGCTGCAGGATATTCAGATTCAGTTCATTAAAATAATGAAAGCTGAAAAGGTCTTTTGAAAAAATGTAGGACGGATAGGCATTATACATACCGCATGAGCCAAAGGCTTTCTGTACAATATTTATGAATAAAACCAATTACACTAAATGAAAAAAAAAATGAATGATGATAATTAGATGTACAGATATTTAGGTTACATATTCAACATTCGATCTACAAAAACGGCCAGGTTTAATGGTGTGGAGGCCCTGGAAAAGACGAAAAAAAAAAGAGATTTAATTCGGCTATCGGTATAAGGCTCTTAAGGGGGAGTGGTTTGACAGCAAAAAATCATATTTCACCCGCGCAACCCTTACCTACCCCTCTCATTAAACACGACGAAAACAAAACACAATGCCTTCCCGCCAGCAGAAACTTTTCGTCTGGCGTTTATAGAATTCGAATTTCAATCTTCTGTAGTTTATTTTGCTTATACGATACGCTAAGCTTGAATTCAGTTCTATAGATCATGTTCATGTTTTGGAACTAGAAACTCAATGTTGACGTGAAAAAGTTCAAATTTAAATGTTACCAAATTTTATTTAGGACCTTGTACAATTTGTACCTAATGACGTCTTTGTGGAAAACTGTGTTACCAAGTAATAAATATAATGCTATATCGTGGATTCCTCTCTTTGGAGGATCGTGCAAAGTGATACCCAAGTAAAAAATAATATTCGTATAATGAATTTTGCACTGTATTGTGCAACGAATATGGCATGTGTCATGAAAACCTTTCCTGCGCCAAACGCGAACAATCCCCTTCGAAAACATTTGAAACATGTGAAAAAGAGGCCGAGTTCTGTACAAAAGAAATAAATGTAGGATTATCGGCTTCACCACTAAAAGAATTGACATCTATTCATCTATGTAAATGGGTGCCAAAGTACCGAAGGGACTAATTATAACAAAGGCCCGAGGTACGCGCTCAGTACCGGCGCTGTGTTTTAGGCGCGCGCCCGGCGCGTTTTGGACGCTCGTCAAACGCAACAAGATTTCCACATTTTGTTGTAACTTTTGAACCGTGTTTCTTTTAAGTTTATTACTAATGCGGAGAAAATGACAAGGAAAAATAGTGAAAAAGGAACTCGCGTCCAAGCGTCAAGGGCACGGTTAGGCTTCATTTACGGAGACGCGAGGAGTCGCGCGTGGCTTTGGGCGGCGCGGCCCGCACTGAATTCAAACATATGGCGTTGTATGAGTGCGTTTACGGAGACGCGATTTTACACGTGTTTGTTTGAAATGGAGCGTTTTTTGCGGCGGAGCCCGCGAATGGCATAGCCGCGTCACACGTGGTGTTTCATCACGGCGGCGCACACAGCAGCAATTCTCGATGAAGCGATGCCCGCGGCATACCTTCTCCCAGTCTTATTTGTAAATCGCACAACGGAGATGCAAGTTGAGAGTGGCAAGTTGCGACATGTGCAGGCCTAACGGCGCCCGGCATGGGCGCTCGCTTAGACTGCAGCGCTTGATATAATTCGTTACATAGGAATTCATACAATTTTATTGAGCGCCCGAAACGCAGCGTACAAAATGCGCGTCTCGGGCGCTTGTTATAACTAGTCCCTTAGTAGAAAGTTTAGTATGGTCCCTCTTTGTAACTGTTGAAATTGTAGCTTTGAAAACATGCCAAGTTGCATTATAACTTTAGGCCTCATTTACGGAGACGCGGGGCGTGGCGCGTCGCGTGCAGTGTGGCGTCACGCGGCGCGTCTGACGTTTTTTTCTGTTTACGGTGCGGCGGCGCGTGAAGCGACAGTTATCATCCCACGCGTTAACATAAACATATGGCAATATACGTCTTGATTATCGCGGTTTTTTTTTGGGGTTATAATATATATTTTTGAAATGTGCTAATTAAAACCTTTCATGTGATACCCAACATGGTATGATTAAAAAATATTTTTTGTTGTTCATGATATGTCACCTAGAGGGCGCCATTTTCAATTTAATGTGTCTTCATATAGCCTATGACCAGCGGACGATCAAGAAGCTTCCAACGATACCTCATTTGTCAAATTGTGATGAGTCTTTTAGAAGATAATATGTGGGAACAGACATAGATAAATACATAGAAACCGGTCAAAATTATAACCCTACTTTTTGCTTCGCCGTAGTCAGGTAAAAACTAAAACCCAACTACGACAAAAAAGTCAACTAAAGAGATATAAACAAGACATCACGGACAGACAAATTAAAAATCCGGAGTCATACGGAATCTGTTCGAGTTCGTTCGTTATACCCATAACCGAAGAATAAAGGTATTATTCTAAACAAGTTTTATTTAGGGGCGGTCAGTCGCTCCAATTGTTCGTCTAAGGGTCACCTTACAAGAAGTTTGTCAAAAAAAGTGGGAGTAAACGAATTTGGATCCTGAGTAAATCGCAATAAGATTTAATCTCCAGTGCGAATTTTCAAATGAACGTAGAATAGGCTCGTTGGCTATGTTGTAAATTTTCTCCGCAAGAAAATTCACCGCAATACAGAGCAATGGCGCTAGTTGTACCTACTTCTTTCTATACTCCGTGCTACTATATCAGTCAAAAATCTGTCAAATAAAATGTATGTCATCTTGAGTTTTCAAATATCAACATTGAATTTTATATGTTTATTTAGACTCGGTATTTATTTATTTATCAATCAATAACACTTGTAATATTCGTTTTGGAAGTGGTTTTAGTGTTTATTTCATGTTTTCTATGTCTCAGTTTCTTTTGTGGAATGTGATAAATTACGAAAATATTATTTACGAAAATAAATAATATCTCAGCGCAGCTAAAAATTTGAGCGCAGTCCTCTCGTCTCAACAGAGCGACGCCGACTGATTTGTGAAACAAAAATATGCTTGAAGTTCCCGTAATGTGCGACGGAAGATGGCTTCTTCCACGAACTAAGAACGTCGTAAGTCCTACAAGCTTTGATTCGTAATAAAACCAAAAATAAAAGGAATAAAAAAAAAAGCCTACACAATTTTTTTTGCCTTGTTTTAATACATATAATCATCTAATTTTTATCATAATAGGCATTAGCATTTTAAGTACAAATCGAAAATACGTGAAAATTAGAGGTAACTTCGTGATATTTTTTTATCGAGAAAATTTTAATATTTTGTGTTTCTGTTACACAAAAAGTTTGGAAATATCATGTAGTTACTCATACTATTTTTATTTTATACCTAAGTCTTATCAATTTTATGAAAAATCAAATTGAAGACAGGCAATTTTGGTTACGTCCCGGCCTTAAATACTGGCGCGATTCGTCGCGCGACGCGAATTTTAACAAAACAATTTCTGAGAATACTTCACGGCGAACAATTCGGCGGCGGCGGAGTCGCGTCGCGCGGCGAATCGCGCCAGTATGTAAGAGCCTTAATTCAACGTATCATTTTTAAGACCAGCCCATGTCATGATAAGAAAATTAAAAAAGGTTCCTTGTGAATTAATACTGTTTTTTTATCATATTGTGGAGGCCCCTATTTTGTGGAGGCCCGGGGCCATGGGCCCTGTTGCCCGCCTAACATCCGGCCCTGTTAAGATGGCGACGGCCGCCACATAGCGCCCTTAATTTGCCGTAGAATGACGTCACTAAAACGTTATTTCATTTATGTAAGTAAGTTGGTGTTGTAGTGTATCTGAATAAATAATGTAGATATTGTTGCTAGCAATTAGAGGTAATTTTATTGCCGATACAATGAAAGCAATTTAAAAAAATTAAGCATTAATGTTGCTTATTATATTACCAAGGTGAGATGTCAAATGTTACACAGGACACACGCTCCTTTTCTTAACCGAGTTCTTCAAAAAGTAGGAGGTTCTCAATTCGTATGTATGTTTTTTTATCTGTGTATTTTACGCGATTAATATGTATCCGCTAAATATGAATGGATGTTGATGATTATTTTTTTGTTTGGTAGGTCATGCTTCAGAGGTGGTCTCATATAAATTTTATTTACTTTGCTTGCGTAGTTTTTGAGTTAGCTTCAATAGTATTAGATGATGTTCTATGTGACTCCGTCAATGTTATTTACATAGCAGGTAGTAGTATTCAAATTTGTGTGGGGTAGATGCCACAACTAAACAGTGAAAAAAAAACGCCTTCCAAAAAAAAAAGTGAAACTAATTTAACCCTGTAATAAATAGCAAGCAATAAAAACGAAGAATAAAACATAACAGATCATGCTCCCTCTAACTTCCATTAACGATAACCTTCCAGTTTCTGACCGAACATTTAACAGATGTGCAAGATATTATTCAGTAGGTACGATAACTTGGCAAACTTAGACCTCGACCAGGGTGAGGAACTTAGCGGGTGCGAAGTATCAAAGTCCATAGAGTACGAGAGTAAAGTGGGTGATAAACGTGCGTACTTAAAGTACGCGGTCTTTAAGTTCGCGACCTTACTCGGCTCGCCGTCGTTGACACACGTGAAGCTTTCAAGAATTTCATTATGAAATTGGCTTGCGGCTCGGGGCGATAACAGACGGGCGAGTAAGCTCGCCGAGCCATAAGTACGCGTACTTGCTCGCACGTCTATCACCCGATTAACGATGGCAGGTGCCTATCGCGACGGCACTAAAGCCCGTGTACACTAACGTAAGGCAAAGCAATGTCTAGGTAATGCTAAAATGTAAGCAGTTTCCTAAGCAACCACTCCCGTTTCATCATTCTTTTCTCAATACGAAACTCGTAAGCTTATAAATCTACATTTTTGACTGTTGTGTGTGGTTATATAAGTCAAGTTCGTGGACTATCAATATTGTTATAAACCTGTTGCTAGGCAACCAGCACGAGTAGCGAATATTAGGCATTAGCGAATCGGTGTCCTAACTTTAGTTTTAGTAGGCTTTGTGGGTGCAGTTAGGTTTTTTTTTTGCGCTAATTATGTAAAAACTGCTCAATGTTTACAGATTACATATAAATGTCAGTGAAAAGGGGCATGAGCGACTTAGCTAGCCAGCAACCGCCTATTGGTTCACCCGGTGGAAACATATTATTATCTATGTGCTGCGGCTGCGGTCACCAAATCGCGCCCGCCACTGCGACCGCTACCGCTATCGCCTGTCACCACACATTTCAATACGAACGAGGCCTTGAAGTAACAACCTAATCTGCATAAGGTGAGGAGCCACGAAACGCTCCTGAATAAATAACCGGCTTCTATACCCCTACCATAAATTGGATACGTTAATATTTTTGGCTCTTATTACTTTTCTCATTTCCCTCCCGATTTCGATCCGTTAATACTTAATTTCGTGTGTGATTTTATTATGGTCCCATTTATATTGGAATTGAAATGCTTTTTATCTTGAGTCCGTCTGGCTTTAGTTGAACCAAACGCTATTTACTTAATAGAATACTGATTCTATTAGTTCAATAGCCATTGGAGTTAAAGGTATGGATTGAATAGTCCAAAGAAATCCACTATTGATTTTTATTGTAATTCTGAACCCGGACTAATACATTAGAATAATAAAATAAACTAAAGTCTGTTTTTTTTTAATTTCATAGACTTTTTTGACAGGTACAAATGTCAAACTCCAAATTGAAAAAACTAACAATAATCACTTGAAATGTCAAATTAGTCTGAGATTAAAAAACAAACTAGAAAATAGATAGTAAACAAAATGAAAATGTAATAAATAACAAAAATGGCGGTCTTGTTGCTGAAATAATTCTATTAAATTTTACAAAGGCTATTTGGATGAATATAATTATTTAGATTTTTTCCTTCTAAACAGGACCAAGAAAGAAAAACGCCTCTTGAAGCAAATCCGTAATGAAAGTAACTAAATATACGAGTTATACGACCCGAGGTATTAAATATTCCAAGTTCCAATTATTTTTCGACTTCGAAACACACAGTAAGAGCCAAGTGTGTACAAAATGCAGCATTCCCAAAAATCTAGGGTTGCCACACATAACTCACATATCATCACGCTTGTACTTACCGATGGGTTAGGCAGAGGTGTACCTACAATACACCACATTTCGCCAGTTATGTCTAAGTCCCTTGTAAAAGGGGGGCGAGCCCAGTGCCATCAACCGGGCACAAATCCAGACTCCGGGCTACTACTGAGAAATTTCTGATGGCAAAACCCAATAACACTTTGCCCGACCTGGGAATCGAACCCGGGACCTTATACTCAGCAGTAGCACTTGCGACCACTAGACCGAGGCAGGGGTGCCATTACTAATTGTAAATTAGGCGATTTGAATGAAAATGTGGGGTCAGTAAAATTACTAGAGGGGCGCAAGAATCCAATATTGGATTAACGATTTAGTTGAACATTTTATCGTCAAATCAATTTCGATTCTGTAAATAAGGGTCCTAATGAAATTTGAATTTGATGCACGTTTTGAAAATGTAGTACCTAATTATAAGGTGATAGAAATTTTATTGCATATTTTGTAGATTTAACAGTTATGCTTCTTGTTCCTTTTGTGTTGTTAGTGACTAACCTAATATCAGAGTTTTTATGCCGCCCATGGGCCCCTGACTTGGCTTCATATGCCGAAAAATATCTCTCAGGCATGCGTTTCGTTACGATGTTTACGAGTTAAGCTAAGAGGATTTAAGTGCAGAAACCAATGAAAAGACCAATAACTGCTAAAGTTATTTTTCCTTTGGTAAGACGATACACAAACTTATTGACGAATAACTTTAGAAACAACAAAATTGTAGTTATAGCAACTACAATTTTGAATCAGTCAAGAAATAATTTCCAAAATGACTTATGGTGATTCGTTCCGACGAATAAACTGTAGAAACTACAACAACAACAACAATACTGAATCAGTCAAAAAATAATTTCCAAAATGGTTGGTAATTCGCCCGAATTTACTCGCCCGAAACGGGCGAATCGACTTTTAAATAATCTATTATTTCTTGAGGCAATTCGCACGAAGTTAATTTATTTTTAGGCGAATCGACAACTCCAGAAATCGATTCGCCTACAAATAATCACCAGCCTACAAAATTAATACTAGTTAATTCTCTTCTATTAATAAATACGAACGCAGACTATACGGGCTGGGGTCACATCTATTCATTCCATATCAAACCTGTACCCTCATAAAAATACGATTACCGACATAAAGAGGGATTAAAACGCGACAACTTTTTCGATTATAATAGAGAAACCCATCCTTTTCTATGGGAATGCGAGAGAAAGGGAGAACGATAGGATTATCAAATTTTTGAGTAGCCAGGTGGCCTTTTGTGATTATTTGGATATTGTGTTATTTGGAATGTACAATTTTTTTTTTATTGGTAATGTGTAATAAATATTTTTTTTACCTCTACTTCGAACCTCTAGTCCTGCATCTCACCTGATGGTAAGTGATGATCAGGCCGAAAGTGGAAGCGAGCTTCACCCGGAATTCTCAACCAAAGAGGAACTGGCTACCTGGCTTACCTCTAACTGCCGAAACACAACAATGTTTTTAACATTTTATGGTTGTTATGGCGACATATAAGATGGTGGTAGCTAGACAGGCGGACTTAGAACAAGCTCTACAACCAACCAAACCAAGCAGAAAATTTTGCCCCCACCTGGTTGAACCCAAGACTTTTGAGTCTGAGACAGGTGGTCAAACCACTTAATATCATCCATACTTTAGAAGCCAATGACTGTTAAGGTGCCCGTTTTTTTTGCTAAGGGGTGTATTAGGGACCGATTTAATCAAAGCCAGATATCTTTTATTCGGGGAATAAAATTGACGTCTGACAGTTTTCGTATAGAATATCTGTCAAAAATTTAATATTTATTCGCTGGATTGGACCTGGATAAAAGTTTGGTCGAATTCGCCATTAGCGGTTTATTCGCTGGATTGGACCTGGATAAAAGTTTGGTCGAATTCGCCATTAGCGGTTTATTCGCTGGATTGGACCTGGATAAAAGTTTGGTCGAATTCTCCATTAGCGGTTTATTGTTCGGTTTAGAGGCTATATATACTTAGATGATTTTTTTTAACGAAAAAATTTTATGGAATCGTGGTTTCGTCAAACACAGTACGTGTACGTAAGTATATTTATTGCAAAATTAAATGCTGCAGTATTTTCGACGTAACGGAGGATAATATTATGCTAAGCAATTCGAGGTGTTATAGACTCTTTTACTTAAAGATAATCTGAAAGCTCTTGCCAAGCACATTGTTAAGATACCTATAAGGGCCAGTAGGTAATAAAATATGTATTATGCTCCCTGCATACATTATCCTAAACACATTCTGATGATAATAAACCTTCAGGTAGAGTAAAAATAACTGATTTTGAAGAAGTGTTTAGGAGTTAAAATCAAGTCAATCACGAAATGAAAATTGTATATCGCAATGTGAACAGTCCAAGATGAGAATTAATTATTCATGTTCATGATTTGTGAATTTTATGAATTATTTACGTTTGTGAATCTATTCGTATACAAGATGAGATGAGAATAATTCGTATAATTATATTATACAAGATTGAATTGTAATCTTACAAGATACCAAGAATTGTAATGACGATAATTGTATTGAACTCCATATTTTTTTATCAAAGGATTGGAAATCCAAAGAGGATAACCTTTAACTAGCATTAAAATTATGCAAGTCCTTTGCATGCCATTTTGTCATAACTTCAATACTATATTTAATATATCGACGGTGTAGTATCAATATCTAATACTTAACTACAAAACCATGATTTTACAGGAAGCGAATAAAGCTTTGAATTTTTATAGTTTTTTTAACATTTTTATCAAAAGTAACTTTTATTTAAAAAATAGTAGGAAACGCTTGAGATGGTGATAATTATTTCAATAAAATATGGGGACTGGCTACCAAAACTAATCTAAAGCAGCTACAAACCACACAAAACAGAATTATTAAAACATTATTCCATTACAATTATCTAACACCTACAAAGGAGCTATATACTAAAACTAAATTATTTAACATTACGCAATTATATACATTCAACACTTGCAACCTAGTTAAAAAAATAATCACAGGCAACATCCACTCAAACATTACATTAACTCAAAAAACACAAAAACATTATTTAAGAAACAGATACAAATTAATGTCCACTCGTCCACGTACACTGACTTACGGCAAAAAAAACATACTGTTTGAGTGAGTACAACTTTACAACAGCCTGCCTAACGACATAAAAATGTGTGACAATTTAAATATTTACAAAACAAAACTAAAATCGCATATTTACAGTCACTATTTCTAATGAGATGATGCTGAACAGGTTGTGAAATAAAATTATGTAGTAGTAATAGTATGAAAATTGTCGCCCTAAGCTAAAGTTGTATCTTAATTTTAATTTAATAACACACACACACACACACACACCCTCACATATTTAATTTTTAAGTTTATTTTGTAAAGTAACTTGCTGAGAAAGAGCGGAGTCTCCTAATACAGGCATTTTTTGCTTAAAAGGAGGCTCCAATCACTAATGTTTTGTTTTATTATGGTTGCGAAATAAACAATTTTTTTTTTTTTTTTTTTTTAATAAGATATTTTTGTGAATCTCATTTTAAGTGAACTATGTTCTTATGAGAAAATAAAGTTCTTTAAATCTAGGTTGAGGATATAAAAAGTAGTTAGTGCAATAAAGTGAAAACCGCAAAAATGTTAGTTATTAGATATTGATACTTCACCGCCGATATATTATATTGCTTCCACAATGTGAACTTAGGTCATCATTGTAGACCCTATCGGGCACAGAAAAGTCGAAAAGAGGCTTCAATTTGAATAATTAGTTTTAGTTGATACTATTAAATTATTTAAGCAATTATTTTATAATTCAAACATGTTAGTAGTCAGATAGGAAACACCGATCTCGCCTTGCTTATTTTTACTATTTTATAATACGACGTGTAAAAGTGATTCTAATGTCCTATTAACAGAATAAGCAATTTCATTTGTTATTTAATTTGGATGGTGGGCAAGGATATATGGGAGCTGGTCCCACGACGCCCACGAATAAAACCACTGTAGTTTTGAAGACATTACTTCTCCCTTTACTCAGGCAAAGGCACATCAAAATCTGTCCCAGGGTTATTCAGTTCTGACAATGTTAGGTCAGGTTAGGTTAGGTTTGGTCAGGTTAGGTTAGGTTAGGTTTTTAGCGGAAAGGTGTGTCACCTACAGGGGACGCGACGGCGGAGGCTGGCGCGACATGTCGTGCGGGGTTCCACAGGGTTCGGTCGTTGGCCCACCCCTGTGGAACATCGAGTGCGACTGGGTGCTGAGAGGCGAGCTCCAGCCGGGTGTGGCCCTGGTGTGTTACGCGGACGACACGCAGGTCACGGCCCGGGGAAGCTCATACAGGGAGGCAGCGTTGCTGGCGACATCTGCTATTAAGCTTTTAAGTGCAAACTGAGTGGGCGAGAGTGGTCCCAGCACGGCCAGCCACCATGTGTGAAAAACATAAAAGAGGAGATAACACTGAACATTTTTTACTATGCCACCATTAAAATCTGTCCCGGAGGAACCGAACTACGTGCATCTAAAGTATTTTTCTCTGTCCGCGGCTTAGTTCAAACACTGTTAGTACTAGACAGCTGTTATCTGGCATGGATAGACATATTAATCACGCCGACAAAGCAGTAATATAAAATCAAGAAAATCATCTTTTTTTAGGGTACCTCCCCTACAACTAAAGTGGGGATGGTGTTTTTTTTTCTTCTCTATCCCATGGTGTGGGGTGTCATTGGAAAGGCCGTTTGAACATATTGTGAGTCTGTAAAAACTATTTTTGGATTCAGGGATCCGTTTACGAAATATTAAGCTTTTAAGTGCTATCTGAGTGGGCGAGAGTGGTCCCAGCACGGCCAGCCACCACGTGAGAATCACATAAAAGAGCAGTTAACACTGAACATTTTTTACTATGACACCTTCAAAATCTGTCCCGGAGGAACCGAGCTACGTGCATCTAAAGTATTTTTCTCTGTCCGCGGCTTAGCTCAAACACTGTTAGTACTAGACAGCTGTTATCTGGCATGGATAGACATATTAATCACGCCGACAAAGCAGTAATATAAAATCGAGAAATTCATATTTTTTTAGGATACCTCCCCTACAAGTAAAGTGGGGATGGTGTTTATTTTTCTTCTCTATCCCATGATGTGGGGTGTGGTTGGAAAGGCCGTTTGAAAATATTGTGAGTCTGTGAAAACCATTTTTGGATTCAGGGATCCGTTTACGAAATATTAAGCTTTTAAGTGCTATCTGAGTGGGCGAGTGTGGTCCCAGCACGGCCAGCCACCACGTGGAATTACATAAAAGAGCAGTTAACACTGAACATTTTTTACTATGACACCTTCAAAATCTGTCCCGGAGGAACCGAGCTACGTGCATCTAAATTATTTTTCTCTGTCCGCGGCTTAGCTCAAACACTGTTAGTACTAGACAGCTGTTATCTGGCATGGATAGACATATTAATCACGCCGACAAAGCAGTAATATAAAATCGAGAAATTCATATTTTTTTATGGTACCTCCCCTACAAGTAAAGTGGGGATGGTGTTTTTTTTTCTTCTCTATCCCATGGTGTGGGGTGTGGTTGGAAAGGCCGTTTGAAAATATTGTGAGTCTGTGAAAACCATTTTTAGATTGAGGGATCCGTTTAAGAAATAATAAGCTTTTAAGTGCTATCTGAGTGGGCGAGAGTGGTCCCAGCACGGCCAGCCACCACGTGTGAATTACATAAAAGGGCAGATAACACTGAACATATTGTACGATGACACCATTAAAATCTGTCCCGGAGGAACCGAGCTAAGTGCATCTGAAGTATTTTTCATATAATTAATATCTCACCTAACCTAACCTAACTTATTCAGAACGGCCAGCCAGTACGTGTGCACTACTTAAAAGAGCAGATAAACTGAACATTTTTTATTACGACACCATCAAAATCTGTCCCGGAGGAACCGAGCTACGTGCGTAAAGTATTTTTCTCTGTCCGCGGCTAAGCTCAAACACTGTTAGTACTGTCTATCCATGCCACATAACAGCTGTCTAGTACTAACAGTGTTTGAGCTTAGCCGCGGACAGAGAAAAATACTTTAGATGCACGTAGCTCGGTTCCTCCGGGACGGATTTTGATGGTGTCATTGTAAAAAATGATCAGTGTTATCTGCTCTTTTATGTTATTCACACTTGGTTGCTGGCCATGCTGGGACCACCCTCGCCCACTCAGATAGCACTAAAAAGCTTAATATTTCGTTAACGGATCCCTGAATCCAAAAATGGTTTTCACAGACTCAAAATATTTTCAAACGACCTTTCCAACGACACCCCACACCATGGGATAGACGAGAAAAAAAACACCATCCCCACTTTACTTGTAGGGGAGGTACCCTTAAAAAAGATGATTTTCTCCATTTTATTTTACCGCTTTGTCGGCGTGATTAATATGTCTATCCATGCCAGATAACAGCTGTCTAGTACTAACAGTGTTTGAGCTAAGCCGCGGACAGAAAAAAATACTTTTGATGCACGTAGCTTGGTTCCTCCGGGACAGATTTTGATGGTGTCGTAATAAAAAATGTTCAGTTTTATCTGCTCTTTTAAGTAATGCACACGTACTGGCTGGCCGGGCTGAATAAGTTAGGTTAGGTTAGGTGAGATATTAATGATATGAAAAATACTTCAGATGTACGTAGCTCGGTTCCTCCGGGACAGATTTTAATGGTGTCATAGTAAAAAATGTTCAGTGTTATCTGCCCTTTTATGTAATTCACACGTAGTGGCTGGCCGTGCTGGGACCACTATCGCCCACTCAGATAGCACTTAAAAGCTTAATATTTCGTAAACGGAGCCCTGAATTCAAAAATGGATTTCACAGACTCACAATATTTTTAAATGGCCTTTCTAACGACACCCCACACCATGGGATAGAGAAGAAAAAAAACACCATCCCCGCTTTACTTGTAGGGGAGGTACCCTTAAAAAAGAAGATTTTCTCGATTTTATATTACCGCTTTGTCGGCGTGATTAATATGTCTATCCATGACAGATAACAGCTGTCTAGTACTAACAGTGTTTGAGCTAAGCCGCGGACAGAGAAAAATACTTTTGATGCACGTAGCTTGGTTCCTCCGGGACAGATTTTGATGGTGTCGTAATAAAAAATATTCAGTTTTATCTGCTCTTTTAAGTAATGCACACGTACTGGCTGGCCGGGCTGAATAAGTTAGGTTAGGTTAGGTGAGATATTAATGATATGAAAAATACTTCAGATGCACGTAGCTCGGTTCCTCCGGGACAGATTTTAATGGTGTCATCGTACAATATGTTCAGTGTTATCTGCCCTTTTTTATGTAATTCACACGTAGTGACTGGCCGTGCTGGGACCACTATCGCCCACTCAGATAGCACTTAAAAGCTTAATATTTCGTAAACGGAGCCCTGAATCCAAAAATAGATTTTACAGACTCACAATATTTTCAAATGACCTTTCTAACGACACCCCACACCATGGGATAGAGAAGAAAAAAAACACCATCCCCGCTTTACTTGTAGGGGAGGTACCCTTAAAAAAGATGATTTTCTCGATTTTATATTACCGCTTTATCGGCGTGATTAATATGTCTATCCATGCCAGATAACAGTTGTCTAGTACTAACAGTGTTTGAGCTAAGCCGCGGACAGAGAAAAATACTTTAGATGCACGTAGCTCGGTTCCTCCGGGACAGATTTTGATGGTGTCATAATAAAAAATGTTCAGTTTTATCTGCTCTTTTAAGTAATTCACACGTAGTGGCTGGCCGTGCTGGGACCACTCTCGCCCACTCAGATAGCACTTAAAAGCTTAATATTTCGTAAACGGAGCCCTGAATCCAAAAATGGATTTCACAGACTCACAATATTTTTAAATGGCCTTTCTAACGACACCCCACACCATGGGATAGAGAAGAAAAAAAACACCATCCCCGCTTTACTTGTAGGGGAGGTACCCTTAAAAAAGATGATTTTCTCGATTTTATATTACCGCTTTGTCGGCGTGATTAATATGTCTATCCATGACAGATAACAGCTGTCTAGTACTAACAGTGTTTGAGCTAAGCCGCGGACAGAGAAAAATACTTTTGATGCACGTAGCTTGGTTCCTCCGGGACAGATTTAGATGGTGTCGTAATAAAAAATATTCAGTTTTATCTGCTCTTTTAAGTAATGCACACGTACTGGCTGGCCGGGCTGAATAAGTTAGGTTAGGTTAGGTGAGATATTAATGATATGAAAAATACTTCAGATGCACGTAGCTCGGTTCCTCCGGGACAGATTTTAATGGTGTCATCGTACAATATGTTCAGTGTTATCTGCCCTTTTTTATGTAATTCACACGTAGTGACTGGCCGTGCTGGGACCACTATCGCCCACTCAGATAGCACTTAAAAGCTTAATATTTCGTAAACGGAGCCCTGAATCCAAAAATGGATTTTACAGACTCACAATATTTTCAAATGACCTTTCTAACGACACCCCACACCATGGGATAGAGAAGAAAAAAAACACCATCCCCGCTTTACTTGTAGGGGAGGTACCCTTAAAAAAGATGATTTTCTCGATTTTATATTACCGCTTTGTCGGCGTGATTAATATGTCTATCCATGCCAGATAACAGTTGTCTAGTACTAACAGTGTTTGAGCTAAGCCGCGGACAGAGAAAAATACTTTAGATGCACGTAGCTCGGTTCCTCCGGGACAGATTTTGATGGTGTCATAATAAAAAATGTTCAGTTTTATCTGCTCTTTTAAGTAATTCACACGTAGTGGCTGGCCGTGCTGGGACCATTCTCGCCCACTCAGATAGCACTTAAAAGCTTAATATTTCGTAAACGGAGCCCTGAATCCAAAAATGGATTTCACAGACTCACAATATTTTTAAATGGCCTTTCTAACGACACCCCACACCATGGGATAGAGAAGAAAAAAAACACCATCCCCGCTTTACTTGTAGGGGAGGTACCCTTAAAAAAGATGATTTTCTCGATTTTATATTACCGCTTTGTCGGCGTGATTAATATGTCTATCCATGACAGATAACAGCTGTCTAGTACTAACAGTGTTTGAGCTAAGCCGCGGACAGAGAAAAATACTTTAGATGCACGTAGCTCGGTTCCTCCGGGACGGATTTTGATGGTGTCATTGTAAAAAATGATCAGTGTTATTTGCTCTTTTATGTTATTCACACTTGGTTGCTGGCCATGCTGGGACCACTCTCGCCCACTCAGATAGCACTTAAAAGCTTAATATTTCGTTAACGGATCCCTGAATCCAAAAATGGTTTGCACAGACTCACAATATTTTCAAACGACCTTTCCAACGACACCCCACACCATGGGATAGAGGAGAAAAAAAACACCATCCCCACTTTACTTGTAAGGGAGGTACCCTTAAAAAAGATGATTTTCTCGATTTTATATTACCGCTTTGTCGGCGTGATTAATATGTCTATCCATGCCAGATAACAGTTGTTTAGTACTAACAGTGTTTGAGCTAAGCCGCGGACAGAGAAAAATACTTTAGATGCACGTAGCTCGGTTCCTCCGGGACAGATTTTGATGGTGTCATAATAAAAAATGTTCAGTTTTATCTGCTCTTTTAAGTAATTCACACGTAGTGGCTGGCCGTGCTGGGACCACTCTCGCCCACTCAGATAGCACTTAAAAGCTTAATATTTCGTAAACGGAGCCCTGAATCCAAAAATGGATTTCACAGACTCACAATATTTTTAAATGGCCTTTCTAACGACACCCCACACCATGGGATAGAGAAGAAAAAAAACACCATCCCCGCTTTACTTGTAGGGGAGGTACCCTTAAAAAAGAAGATTTTCTCGATTTTATATTACCGCTTTGTCGGCGTGATTAATATGTCTATCCATGACAGATAACAGCTGTCTAGTACTAACAGTGTTTGAGCTAAGCCGCGGACAGAGAAAAATACTTTTGATGCACGTAGCTTGGTTCCTCCGGGACAGATTTTGATGGTGTCGTAATAAAAAATATTCAGTTTTATCTGCTCTTTTAAGTAATGCACACGTACTGGCTGGCCGGGCTGAATAAGTTAGGTTAGGTTAGGTGAGATATTAATGATATGAAAAATACTTCAGATGCACGTAGCTCGGTTCCTCCGGGACAGATTTTAATGGTGTCATCGTACAATATGTTCAGTGTTATCTGCCCTTTTTTATGTAATTCACACGTAGTGACTGGCCGTGCTGGGACCACTATCGCCCACTCAGATAGCACTTAAAAGCTTAATATTTCGTAAACGGAGCCCTGAATCCAAAAATGGATTTTACAGACTCACAATATTTTCAAATGACCTTTCTAACGACACCCCACACCATGGGATAGAGAAGAAAAAAAACACCATCCCCGCTTTACTTGTAGGGGAGGTACCCTTAAAAAAGATGATTTTCTCGATTTTATATTACCGCTTTGTCGGCGTGATTAATATGTCTATCCATGCCAGATAACAGTTGTCTAGTACTAACAGTGTTTGAGCTAAGCCGCGGACAGAGAAAAATACTTTAGATGCACGTAGCTCGGTTCCTCCGGGACAGATTTTGATGGTGTCATAATAAAAAATGTTCAGTTTTATCTGCTCTTTTAAGTAATTCACACGTAGTGGCTGGCCGTGCTGGGACCAGTCTCGCCCACTCAGATAGCACTTAAAAGCTTAATATTTCGTAAACGGAGCCCTGAATCCAAAAATGGATTTTACAGACTCGCAATATTTTTAAATGGCCTTTCTAACGACACCCCACACCATGGGATAGAGAAGAAAAAAAACACCATCCCCGCTTTACTTGTAGGGGAGGTACCCTTAAAAAAGATGATTTTCTCGATTTTATATTACCGCTTTGTCGGCGTGATTAATATGTCTATCCATGACAGATAACAGCTGTCTAGTACTAACAGTGTTTGAGCTAAGCCGCGGACAGAGAAAAATACTTTAGATGCACGTAGCTCGGTTCCTCCGGGACGGATTTTGATGGTGTCATTGTAAAAAATGATCAGTGTTATTTGCTCTTTTATGTTATTCACACTTGGTTGCTGGCCATGCTGGGACCACTCTCGCCCACTCAGATAGCACTTAAAAGCTTAATATTTCGTTAACGGATCCCTGAATCCAAAAATGGTTTGCACAGACTCACAATATTTTCAAACGACCTTTCCAACGACACCCCACACCATGGGATAGAGGAGAAAAAAAACACCATCCCCACTTTACTTGTAGGGGAGGTACCCTTAAAAAAGATGATTTTCTCGATTTTATATTACCGCTTTGTCGGCGTGATTAATATGTCTATCCATGCCAGATAACAGTTGTCTAGTACTAACAGTGTTTGAGCTAAGCCGCGGACAGTGAAAAATACTTTAGATGCACGTAGCTCGGTTCCTCCGGGACAGATTTTGATGGTGTCATAATAAAAAATGTTCAGTTTTATCTGCTCTTTTAAGTAATTCACACGTAGTGGCTGGCCGTGCTGGGACCACTCTCGCCCACTCAGATAGCACTTAAAAGCTTAATATTTCGTAAACGGAGCCCTGAATCCAAAAATGGATTTCACAGACTCACAATATTTTCAAATGGCCTTTCTAACGACACCCCACACCATGGGATAGAGAAGAAAAAAAACACCATCCCCGCTTTACTTGTAGGGGAGGTACCCTTAAAAAAGATGATTTTCTCGATTTTATATTACCGCTTTGTCGGCGTGATTAATATGTCTATCCATGACAGATAACAGCTGTCTAGTACTAACAGTGTTTGAGCTAAGCCGCGGACAGAGAAAAATACTTTAGATGCACGTAGCTCGGTTCCTCCGGGACGGATTTTGATGGTGTCATTGTAAAAAATGATCAGTGTTATTTGCTCTTTTATGTTATTCACACTTGGTTGCTGGCCATGCTGGGACCACTCTCGCCCGCTCAGATAGCACTTAAAAGCTTAATATTTCGTTAACGGATCCCTGAATCCAAAAATGGTTTGCACAGACTCACAATATTTTCAAACGACCTTTCCAACGACACCCCACACCATGGGATAGAGGAGAAAAAAAACACCATCCCCACTTTACTTGTAGGGGAGGTACCCTTAAAAAAGATGATTTTCTCGATTTTATATTACCGCTTTGTCGGCGTGATTAATATGTCTATCCATGCCAGATAACAGTTGTCTAGTACTAACAGTGTTTGAGCTAAGCCGCGGACAGAGAAAAATACTTTAGATGCACGTAGCTCGGTTCCTCCGGGACAGATTTTGATGGTGTCATAATAAAAAATGTTCAGTTTTATCTGCTCTTTTAAGTAATGCACACGAACTGGCTGGCCGTGCTGAATAAGTTAGGTTAGGTTAGGGGATAAGATTATTAATATGTCTATCCATGCCAGATAACAGTTGTCTAGTACTAACAGTGTTTGAGCTAAGCCGCGGACAGAGAAAAATACTTTAGATGCACGTAGCTCGCTTCCTCCGGGACAGATTTTGATGGTGTCATAATAAAAAATGTTCAGTTTTATCTGCTCTTTTAAGTAATTCACACGTAGTGGCTGGCCGTGCTGGGACCACTCTCGCCCACCATCCTTTGTCAATTAGATATTCATTACAATTACTGGTAAAGACCTATTTACACGATGCAAGTTTCATGCCTGCAAATGACTTGCCGATGTCATCACTGTTTGGTGAACACACGGTGTAACTTTTATAATTGCTTATGGTATACTTCGGGCAATTAAATCGCAGCGTGCAAATAAAGCTTATCCTATACAAAATTTTTCTAAAACAATCCTAATTTTAAATAAACAAACTGTCAATCAGATACAAGTATCTCCACAAACTAGTATTTAAAAACTGTCAAAACAAACGAAGTTCCCTGAATAAAGTAATACTAACAATTTATTTTCCTCATGAAGGGTTTCATATATTTTTGTAGCTGACAACCTTAGGGAGAAGACCGAAACAAACCGTGTTAAGAAAGAAAAGCAAGCTAAGCGTATAAATATACCGGCGATGTGAGAGGGTTGTCAGATGTTTGAATATTCTGGGATCGTATGAATTCTATGAGATGAATTCTTGAGACCTAAAATCCTATAACCTATTGTAAACAAATTAAAGAAGAAGAAAATAAAAATGCGTTTATTGGCATTGTAACAGAAAAATACACCTTAAAACTATAAAAAAAGAAAACAATCATTATAATGCCAAAGGGGCCTCAGCTCAGCATAATGTCAGATGGCAACACAAAGTGCCAAATCACCTGAAGCTGATTTTCACCTGCAACCCACGAGTGGCATACGCTAAAACAATAATATAATAAATTAAAAAAAAAACTGATTCCTATATAAGATGGAAGAAATACAATACATAAAAATACCAAATAATTGTGAATCTTTATAAATAAAATATAATATTTAAAATGGCAACATTCCGTTTACTTAGAAGAGTGTGAGAGTGGAGTTTCTTACCCATTCTTCTCTATACGAAAACTTCCTTTACGAAGGGGCAACTAGAATCAGTTCTATTTCTTTGTTATTGACGTTCAAAAGTGCCTTTTATGTGCCCAATTGAAATATTTTTTTGACTTTGTCCTAAATATCATTGATACTTCTAGTTTTAGGTTACATTCTGTTCTACAAAACTTTCTTTCAGCCCGGCAATTTGGTGGGAAAGGTAATTTAGATACAAAATACGCAGATTTTCATTTCTTAAGTAAAGATTGAAGCCTCAAAAAGAGTACAAAAACTCGCCAAACGTATAACCTCCGTTTTGAATCCGACAAAAAACAAATCCATCGCCTTTTTCAGAACACAAATTCTTGTTTTTCCGCTCGAATAGGGTAACACTGTAGTTAAAGCTTGTTGCTTAGTCCACTGTTTTATTCAACGTTCCCGCTCCGACCGTGCATCCCTCGCCTAACTGCTGGGTAAAGGTAAATTTGGATAGTAAAAAATTTACCTTTTCAAATCTTACACTACCCTAGTAGAAGTAGATGGAACATTGTTTTGTTCAGAATCCGCGTTCTTTTGTGCCAGCCGTAAAATGCAGTGGTCTTGAAAGTTGTTTAAAACTTTGTCTCTCAGTTTAATGTTGTTCAATCCTGGTTCTGTTAGGAAAATAGAAATACTCCACCCTGGAGCGTAGATGTGGTGCTGTCACACCTGGAGCGTAGATGTGGTGCTGTCACACCTGGAGCGTAGATGTGGTGCTGTCACACAAACAATGGGACAACCTCAAATTTTATCTCGTTCGCACCATACTACTCGCGGCCTGAGACAGACGGAGTGGGGTGCTGGCGGCTCCAAGCCTCGAATAGTTTATGAAATTGCTTTTTACGTTGAAAATAATGGAAATTTAAAAAAAAAAAACAAGGCCTGCTTTATAGTTAGTTCAGTTATTACGCAAAGTTTCATGATCTAATTTGAAGTATTTTTTTAATACCAGCGGTTTATAGTTAGGTTTAGAGGTTACTTTGGTTTTTTTTTTCTATAGAGAAAATTATGTGTTATCGTGTTTTCGTCAAAGGACCTAGCATCAATCCTCAACTTAAATATATATTAGGTCTTTACCTATGAAATTGCCGTTTTGTATGAAAAAATTTAAACGAATTTTTTTCATGTATTTTTTATTTGTATTAATCGAAGTAATCACCCATGCAATCAATGCATCTTTGCCAACGCAGTTGCAGTTTATTGATGCCCTTCTTAAAGAAATCAGCTGGACGGGAGGCAACAAATTCTGCAAAGGCATTTTGTACTGCCTCTCGGGTATTGAATTTTTTTCCCGCCAAGAAGTTATCCAAATTCTGGAAAAAGTAGTAGTCTGTAGGCGCAAGGTCTGGTGAGTAGGGCGGATGACGGAGAGCTTCCAACCCCAGTTCTTGCAACTTGGAGACCGTCTGCTGTGCAGTATGAGGTCACGCGTTGTCGTGCAGGAGCAGCGGAGATGAGCGATTGACCAATGCTGGTTGGAGATGTGCCAGCTTCTCCATCATTGTGTTCAGTTCTTCACAGTACACATCTGCAGTAATGCTCACCCCGTTTGGTAAGAAGCTGTGATGAATCACACCGGCGCTAGACCACCAAACAGTGAGCATCACTTTTCTAGGGATAAGTTTTCGTTTAGAGCATTGTTTAGGTACTGAACCAGGATCCAACCAACTTGCTGAGCGCTTGCGGTTATCAAACAGAATCCATTTTTCATCGCAGGTAACAAATTCCTTCATTTGTGTGTCTGTTGAGCAGTGCAAGGCACGCCTCGACGCGTACTTCGCGCTGGCGATCATTGAGTTCGTGGGGCACCCATTTGTCAAGCTTTTTTACCTTGCCAATTTGACGCAAATGGACCAATATTGTTTTGACGCTAACGTCGAAAGCGGCTGCTAATTCAGCCGTAGATTGTGTATCATCAGCTTCCACAATCGCCTTTAATTCGTCATTGTCGACCAAAGTCTTCGGACGACCGCGAGGTTCATTTTTCAGGTCGAAATTTCCAGAACGGAAGCGAGCAAACCAATAACAGATGGTGCGTTGGTTTGTAGTGTTAGCTCCGTAAACGTCGTTGATGTTGCGTGCCGCTTGTGCCGCGTTGCTGCCATGACGGTACTCATATTCCATAATTACTCGAATTTTTAACGTATCCATGATGACGAAAAAGATTGAAATGCGATGAAAATGTGACACTAATCATTAAACAAATGACTTCTTTTGAAAAAAGAATTCCATGTTTTTAAAATAAAATTAATTTGAAATTAGAATTCTTAGCAAAACAAAATTTATTTTGATTTGAAATGGCCAGTACTGCAGAACGGCAATTTCATAGGTAAAGACCTATTATTTATTTTAAAATGAATGCTGCAGTATTTTCGGCCTAACGGAGGATCATGCTAAGCAATTTGAGGTAAACCTAGGCCCTTAATATCGTGTCCTACTGAAGGTGGCTACCTCGTAGCTAAATTCTGAGCCGAATCTATTTAGATTCTAATCAATATTCGAAGAAGAAGAATAGAAATACGATTTTACGAAACTTATGTATAAAGAAAAAGGTGTAAACTGCTACAAAATATTACCAGTAAAAAATGTTGTTCACGAAATCTATGAAGGCAGAAACGTAAAAGAAAAACTAAGATCGTTAGCAGTAAAGAGTAAGCCAATCCGGCTAATGGAGGCTCTCACATTAGCTAGATAAACTAATGAACTTTATCTAGTAACAGTTGAACTACTGAAAGCTAACACACTATACCACTAACGATAATAGTTATTTATGCAACTGTTATATAATAAGGGGTATTAAAACACGAATGTGGGTTGATATGAATCTTCTATAAAAGTTTCTTTGCAATACCAATACCGAACAAAAATGGCGCGGTACGACGTGAATTCGAATGTTCTAATTCGAATGTGTTTTGTTTTTAAATTACGATGATTTGTTAGTGAAACGCTCGTGAATGACAATGTTCTTTTTCTGAAATGAGTTGCATTATGTTTAGTACAACATTATAACACCCGTTTGGATGATATTATGGTTACTATGACACCGGTTGTTTTAATGTTGGCAATAAGCTAACTGTTTCAGAAACTTTTAGAGAGGATTTATAGCATGGGTGTAGATAAAATAACATAAAGGTGTAACAACACTGTATGAGTAGGGTCATCACATCTATACAAGCCTCATTATGATCTCTGATTACTATGACACAATAGCCCTAAGGACCAGCCGCATTCCAAATTGAAATGGAGTCCACGTTATCACTAACGATGACCAACCAGCATAAAGAGCTCCCTAATTTGTCTTTAATTAAACAAAAGCACATCAATGCAAGGGTCTAATGTGACTGGACGCTTTAAATCGACCAATAGGGGCCAGAAAGGTCCACATTAAATTGTGATTGATTGTAGTGTGTGGCCGATTTCGGACGCGAGGCCATATTGATTGTACCCTGATAAATACGCATTAGTTTATTAAAAAAATATGCTGTGCTTTTGAGAATTAGTTACGCAATGAGTTGTTGTGAGATCTATTGAGCGTTCTTGTGATAGGCATGAGAAATTGTGTTTGTATTACTTCGAACCTTCTCGCATGAGATTTTTAATGGTATTCTCGGTAATACGTAGATAGGTAGTTATTGTAGTTAACATTAGTTAGTACCTAGTTAAAATTGGGTAAAAAGGTGGTTGTGTAATCTTCCTTATCCTTATCCTTACATATTATAAAACAAAGTCCTCGGCCACGTCTGTCTGTCGTCCTGTTCGCGATAAATTGAAAAACTACTCCACCAATTTTCATGCTGTTACCTAAACTAAAAAACTAAGTTACTAACTAGGTTTTAGTATATAATAACCAACATCCACGCGGGCGAAGCCGCGGGCATTACCTAGTTTATAAAAAATATACCAATCTATCAAACATGACGCAACTGTCAGAATTTGAAAGGAGCTGTCAAAACGATCACGTCATCCGAATTTCGAAATTATACAAAATTGAAGTCCGTTTATAAAATTACCGTCTCAGGAGACATCAGATATTGGTGGGGTCCGCTAGGACCGATGCCTGCCAGGGTTGCGGGTTAGTCCGAAAAGGATACCGGGACCTTTGCAACAGGCAACTGAAGGAACACGGGTGGGTTTTAGTCAGTAAAAGTCTGACACGCCCTTCCGCTCCGCCCAGAGCGGGAGAAGTCATTGGATGATTTCCCAAAAGCAATAGATGAACACCTCAAATAAGAACCTTTTATAAAATCGGGCGTGAAATTCAAAAATCCACTACGTACTCTCTTGACACGTTATCATATTCTCATCCAAAAAAAGAAAATCCTGGACGACACAGTTTTGGGAATCTTTATCATCCCGTTTTCGTCTATTCAGAAATATTTTGAGATAACAGCCGCCTCATTAGGTAACCTACCGACCCTCTTCCGATAATCTTCATTCCAGAGAAACAGATGAAGCAGTTAGAAGGTCCTCCAAGATACGGCGTTCCCTAAGGACGGCACTGTCAGCTATATTTTCACGTAAGAAACGGGAATGTGCTTAATTCGACGGCAAATGGGAACACAAGACGTCTGGAGGCCTTGCCTTAACGACACTGAACTAAGCGAGACAGTATTATCAAGTGAGAAAGGTGGGTTATTTTGTCAGGAAGATTGTAATTTGTGGCCGATCGGCTATTTTTTTCCGTAATCCCAACTTAATATTATAAATGCGAAAGTGAATTTGTTTGTTACGCTTTCACTCTAAAACTGCTGAACGGATTGAGATGAAATTTGGCACATGGTTAGACCATGAC
This sequence comes from Lithophane semibrunnea, assembly GCA_947363905.1. NCBI lineage: Eukaryota > Metazoa > Arthropoda > Insecta > Lepidoptera > Noctuidae > Lithophane > Lithophane semibrunnea. The sequence goes on from OX376201.1 coordinate 13,163,859, forward strand.
CTGGAATAGGACATAGGATACGTTTTATTTCGATATTCCCACGGGATCGAGACTTAAGCCGGTGAAACCGTAGGGAACAGCTATGTACAAAATAAATCGACGTATCAAAATAAGTAAGAAGTATATTCACGTTGAATGCGGATTTATTTTCCAGCTAAGTAAATAAATCGGTAGAATTTCTGAACAATAAAACATAGTTTTATTATCGTTCCAGTGAAGCATTACAATTCAAGAATTATAACATGCAAACATGTATGCATCACTGATTATTAGACCGCTTTGTTTTCCCACATAAATTGTTATCAGTTTTAATGCTGTCATCCAACGTGGCAATGCTGCCAGCCTTTTGGCAAATTTGCCATTGACAGCGATGCGGCCGAATTTTTTTATGCCCGTGAGCTCTTACCTTTTTATACGTACTTGTACATAATATACAGCTTCAAATTATATTAAATAATCTGATAAAATATTAATTTAAAAAAAAATTGATGATTTTTTTTTTGGGGCAACGACCGCTTCTTTTTTGATGTTACTTGAAGTAGGTGCCTATGAGTTGAGAAAGTCTGTTTTTTTTTTGTTTTATAGTGTTTAGATTTCGAAACCCATCACGTCTGTGAAGTTTAAAGAAAACAATATTTATTTAAACCAATAGGTATTTCAAGTCCTGCGGTTGATAACCTCAAAAAAAACTCATTAAATTAATTACTTTCTTTATTCATTTTTGTTTTTTCGTGGTTAAATATCGATACCGAGTTTCGCTAACTATATTTTAGTGTTAGCTTGTATGTTGTATTTAAGACTTGTCAAACTAAATGATAAATTGATCACAATAAACTGTAATTATATTTACAGAAGCCATTTTGAAACTAATAATCTAAAAAATAAATGAATTAAATTTTTATGGGATAAACCCATAAACGCGCCAGGGCGTGAAAAAGTCTTTCCTTAGGGCATTTTCGACCCTCATTATTCGTCTGTCCCTCTGGCATAATGCTTGCTATCTTCAATATTGCCTTTTTGAATATTGCATTTTACTTTGCTCTGTTTTGAATATTTCATTTCGGCATCAGCTGTAGGGTTCGCGGCGAACTAAATATTTTATTTTATTTTAATAGGGCATCATTGCCGGTATTGTGCGTGTAAGTATAAAGTTTTGATAAAAAGGCTTTTAAATAAGGAATGTTTTCATTTGTCAACATAAAAAGCGCGTGAATATACATTATGTATTCTGTAAAACTTCAATAAATATAAAAAGACAAAAGCGTTGGACTATTTTACACAAATACCTTTTCAAGAAAATGTACAAAACCGGCCAAAAATATTGAACATCTCTGTAAAAACAAAAATAAAAAACAATTTTATCAAGTAAAACTTGGGAACAAACAGATTTTAACAGGGGTATCATTTAGCAAAACTCTTGGGACCCTCGAGAGGCTTTTAAACAATATTTATCTGATGCAAGGGTTTGATAATGGTCATTAGGCGTCGTTGGCGGTAGAAAATACACTTGCATCGTAATGGAATGAGGCTGACACAGCCCTAAAAGTGCTTAAACGGGGGAAAGGAGAGTAAACGTGGCCCTTACTGAGTGAATTACTGACAAGTGACAAGCAATTGCTGAGCACAAGGACGGTAATAAACATTATACTTAAGGGAATCATCGATTTTTTATCTACTACTGTGAACGACTACCTATTAATGACACTAATGCTGATTGTTACAAGTACGATAGAAATAAATAAGTGATATTTTCTTGGGTTAGTTTTTCTATAATCACTTGTACCAAATAACATGACTCTGTGGCGGTATCTACATCGCCACATGCGAACTACGCATCAAAGACCTGACGTCACACAAAAATCCTGACGTCACATAAATCCTGCATCGCGCAATTAAAGTTAACCGTGCAGTGGACACATATACAAGAATCCAATATCAATCATTGGGCAGTTGCCCGCCAGACACAACACCCGTCTGGTCGGAGGATCCTCCCTTTTCTTTGGTGGATGAGTGAACTTTACACCCTGTTCCTCATACCCCTAAACCCCAATTCCCCGAAGGTTTAAGTAGAGGTGACCCACATTTCACCAGATACGCTCCCATGTAATAGGAGGCGAGCCTATTGCTTAAACCGGGCCCGAATCCAGACTCCGAACTGGCAAATCACACACATTTTACCCGAGCCGGGAATCTAAGCTAGAACCTAGAGCGCAGCTTACGCGCTGGCGAACAACAGACCAAAAAAAGACAAAATTCGCTCAAAAAAAAGACAAAGTGCTCTCTAGCACCGCCGTGAATACCGTGATACCCGCGAGTAAACGTTTTCATAAAAAGACAAAATCTATTTCAAATTCGAGTATCAAATTATCAATAAACACAGCTATGAAACTTCCAGCTTTTTTGTTTCATTATTTTCTGTGTTCTAAATACCGGAGCAACCTCTCTATTAAATAAATTCTTTTGTAGGCAGTGTGTAACATACAGCTAGGAGGGAATGTTTTACAGATTAGAGGAACTTCGACGGACATAGCCGAACCCATAGTATAGCCGCAAATGGAAAAAGTTTCAGTACCTCCACAGCCACACATTGGACTATCCCTAAAGTTTTAGAAAAACCCTTTCATACCAACAGGTATTTAGGACATTCAAATAGTTAGTAAATCCATACTAATATTATAAATTCGAAAGTAACTCTGTCTGTCTGTATGTTACCTTTTCATTCACGCCTAAACCACTGAACGGATTTCGATAAAATTTGGCAAGGAGATAGATGGCATACCGGGGAAGGACATAGGCTACTTTTTATCGACATACCACGCGGGCGAAGCCGCGGGGGAAAGCTAGTTATTCATAATCTGCTTCCAAAGAAAGAATTACACATACCTATTATAAATTCAAGTCGCTTTTCGTGTTTGTATGTATATCTGTGTTGTTCTTCTAAACCACGCAACAGATTTTGATGAGGTTTTCACCACCGTTTACAGAATTTATTCCGGAAGGTTTATGTGGATACTAGCTGCGCCCCGTGGTTTCACCCGCGTAAGTCTCTAGGGTATTGCAATACGTCTGTCCCTTTCTATCTGGACTTATACTGTAGTGTTGTGATAACTTAAGTTTAAAATTATTGACGATAAAAATTACGATGTTATTTAGTTAAAAAGTAACATTAAGTACTTAATGTTTACATTTTAGATTTCAAAATATTCTGTAACTTAAAGAAAAGTGGATTAATGCAGTTAACAGAAAAAAAATATTTCCAAATATAGCGTTGTTTGTTCAAGGCATTTCACAGCAGATTAAAAATAAGTAATAGCATTTCCTTTCGGATAGAACAATCAATTCTCATAAGTGGAATTTAAATTAATTATTGTTCAATTAGGAAATCGTCGAATCGACGTTGATTTTATCGATATCGATATTATTGTTGCAAAACTGACTTGTGCATCACTATGTTTGGGACTTTCGTCCTGACATTGTTGCATCAGCCAATCACAACCGCTGTAATTTTTGCGTCCCCCGGCCCGCAGTGGTGAGTCGTGTGTCTAGGCGAAATCGGTCTTTCAGCTCTCAAGTGGTTTAATACTCTTTGTCTACCCCTGTGCCAAATTTCATCCAAATCCTTTGAGCCGTTCTAGCGTGAAAACGTAACAAACAAACAAAATGACTTTCGCATTTATAATATTAGTTAGAATAGTTAGGATTAGATTTTTATTATTAGTTGTTATAGCGGCAATAGAAATACACAATCTTTGAAAATTTCAACTGTCTAACTGTAACGGTTCATGAGATACAGCCCGCTGATAGACAGGCGGACGGACAGCGGAGTCAATGAAACCTTTTCTCAATCTCCCTTAACTGTTGTATAAGAAGATAAGGTTCGAAACCAAAAGAACCTTGAAAGTTTTCTATCCTTCCTACATTAACAAGGAAACACAACTTTACTTTTTGAATTAGCAACGAGATCGTGCGATCGTGTGATCGTGATTTGGGGAACTCATTCGGATCTGGACTTCGGCCCAATCAAGGATATTTGATGATAAAAAGAAGGAGGAGGTAATAATAATAATTCCTTAGAGTAACTTGGGAATTAATGTATGAGATTTTTATCTTTTTAGATGATAGTTTTTTCTATTTTTTTAATGCATGTTCACCGTTTACTCCGCCGTTTGTGATTTAAGAAATTCTTTTTAGTTCGAAATGGTACACTCCCGAGGTGGTCCCATATAAATGTTATCAACTTTGCTTGTGTAGTTTTTGAGTTAGCTTCAATTTTACTACTCTACACTTAGTCTATGTAGACGACATCATAAGTGTCTCCGTTACGCTGTTATTACATAGCAGGTCGTGGTATTCTAATTTGTGTGGAGTAGATACCACAACTAAAAAATAAACAATAAAAAGTTTTACAAAAAAAAACAAACGACTTAAAAAAAAAACACAAAAAAAGTGAAAAATAACTTTAATAAGAGGCTGACAAGAGCTAAAGCGTGGTCACCGTACGAGGGTCATGCCAAAAGAAGTTAGATATTCTTTACTCATTTGTTTGACACTGGCAAGTTATTCACTATCTTATAGGCTGGTTATTTATTGACTTATTTGAAACAGTTTGTCCTCGAACAGTAATAATAACTTGGTGTGACAAGCGATCGCAGTCAGGAATCTGGTACCTTCTCGGGCACCACGAAAATGCGGTGCCTCACACGTCTGCCAGAACACTCGAATTTTTTAACTAAAAGAACTTGTCTATCCTTCCGCACCCACCATATTCCCCTGACCTAGCGCCTTGTGATTCGTACCTGTTTCCAAGAAACAAAGAAAAACTAAAGGGGAAAGGTTTGAAAGCAAAGAATACACCGACTGCCTATAATTTCGAGATTGCTGAGGTGTCTAAAGAAGAGCGGTCAGCAGGCGTAGCATGAGCACCGTTTTGTCGACGGAAGAGTAGACAAAAATGACGTTTCCTGTAGACAGTACGAGACGGCAGCAATATAGAAAGAGTCAACTGCACTTTTTACGAAATTCACTCTTTTACATAATTCGACTCAGAATTCTTTGTTTTATCATAGGATTTATCGGTTGTCAGTGTGATTTTGACAGGATAGAAAACTTTCTTCCAAAATAGTCTACATATAAAAAGACCAAGACAAAGATCGTTTGAAATGAAAGAAAAAATGACAGATTGTAGAAAGATTTCTACGGTGGATGTCAAAAATGAAGAAACGAACTGTCACTTTGTATAGAAAAAGCTATGTCTATGCTTCGTAGAGATAGAATAAAAAAAAAATCTTCTTAATTTATTAGGCCAAAAAGCTTACTACACAGTCAATGAGTACCTAGAAGACAAATTGTAATTTAATGACATTTTATTTATTTCCATTTTATTTGTCAATAACTTAATTGTTTTATTTAATCTATTTAATTTTAATGTACTATTATCTGCTTAAATTTATTGTTATTTTAATTAATTAATTATTGTTATAGTTGAGTTCATTATTAATTTGACTGTCTTTATTATGTTTTTACCAATTATTCATTAAAAATTATAATTAGAAATATTTGTACGCCGTTGACGGCAAGACATAGCGCTCATTTATTAATATTGACATCTGTATTTTTGTTTACCTATGTTCTACAAATAAAATATTTGAATTTTGAATTTGAATTTGAGAAAGCGCCATGCTACGCCTGCAGAGGTATTTTCCAATTGGTTCGAACGTATAGAAAAGTGTATACGTGCTCAGGGTGAATCCTTCGAAAAGATCGATACTTGTAAGAAATAATAAATTTTATCATTTTTAAGTATCTAATTTTGGCATGGTATGTCGTTAGTTCATCATTTACTGAGAAAAACTTCATAACCAAAGCCCCTTGTTCACATTTTTATTCAGGCCCAGGAAAAACATGTCCTGCTTTGTAAATATTTACACATGTCAACCTGAAGGTTTTATTACTCGGTGCAGGCGTAGCATGGAGGTAATATATGTCCTGTCCTGGCCCACATAGTTTAGCTGGCTAGTATAAATTATGACCCATCCACCGACAATGTGTTACGAGCATATTACCGGGAAACCAGGTGATGTCCTGTATTTTTCGTTTATGTTTTTTTGGGACATGGCCAGGAAAAATTAGTTTGTTCGGATGAAATATCACCGGTATAAAGGAGTTCGATGGACGAACGTGAAGTTTTGAATTCGATTTGTAGATGAGCATTTGTTTTTTTTTATTGCTTTGTACTTCTGCTGGGGAGTTTGTTGCGCCACTTCTTCTTCCCAGCTAAAGCACTAGGAAGTGGTGAAGGGTGGGCGTTTTGGGGGACTGTCTTATGTAATTTTTTTCGTTCGAAAAGTGCTGTTTCTCAGCCTAGTTTGAATAAATGACTTTTGATTTTGTACTCGAGAATTTGTCTCGTCTATCACTTGTTGGTCATTATTCTCGCTATAATAATTAAAAAAAACACTAAATATGGTGTTTTATTTCTGTGTCTTCCCCAGAGCGAAGAAAAGTCATGACAGAGCTACATAACTACCCATGATAACTAATACAAGTGATGCATGACTTATTTCTCCTCTGAAAAGTAGGTACAGTACGACACAATTTAGATGTAGCATCGACAAAATTCTTCTTTCTTTATTACTGCTTTAGGCGAAAATTATATTTATGCAAACGCAATAACTTGTAGTCATTATAACCAAATACATTCGTAAAATTGATGCGTAGATTTTGTCGATGTTACATCTAAGTTGTATATTGTACTGTACGGTGTCATTGACTCTACAGCTCGAAAAGGTACTTCCGAAGTGTACACACTCCAATGATAATTAATTCATAACTACCCAATCAGCTGGACTTCATGAAATTAGACCTGCGACCTGGACTTATAAATGCATTAAGAATATAGGTCACGATGCAGCGCCAGCAATCATATAGAAGTTATTGCATCGTTCCCCCACTTTTATGGGCTCAAGTTTACTTCACTTCAGTTTTCTTGTTATTAAAATTAATGGTGGTGGACGTTTATGTTTACTGAAATGAGAATTTTATTGTTCACCCATAAAATTATAGGAGTTTTCTAATTGCACTAAATTGCCACTGGACTACTATTCGTTTTCATGACGGATGTTACAGCAATTGGTTATCAAAAAAATGAATACGTGAAAGCCCGAAAAGGGGTCATTGAACTCATCATGAATTATTGTTGGTATAACTTGGTGAATTTTTCGAAAATAAATAAATATCTTAATGAATTTATTACTTAAAATCTTTAAACAACAAAATAAATAGCACTTAATTAAAAATAAATAAATAAATCATCATCATCATCATCATCATCATTTCAGCCGAAAGACATCCAGTGCTGGACATGGGCATCCAAGCACCGCCACTTAGACCGGTTCTGTGCTTCTCGCTTTCCCGCGGCCTTCACCAGGTCATCGGTCCACTTTATGGGTGGCGTTCCAACGCTACGTCTTCCGGTACGCGGTCGCCGCTCCAGAACATTTCGGCCCCATCGGCCATCTGTTCTGCGAGCAATGTGCCCTGACCACTGCCACTTAAGTTTGGCAATACTTCGGGGTATGTCGGTTACCTTGGTTCTCCTACGGAACTCTTCATTTTTGTTTCGATCACGATCAATAAATAAATTAAAATCAATATAATTTCATCAGTTGCTGTTTGTTTTTTCGACATGCAACTGTGCACAATGCCGCAATATTGAACAGTCAATTCTGCCAGCCACAACACAACGTTCAGAATGCTGTTGGCAGTGGCACTGCCGCGGGCACGACTTAGCATAGCAACGATATAAAACCCTGACTTTAGTTAAGTATTACGAGAATTACAACAAATAAACGCGTTGAACAGCACTCCATCTTATCATGTCTTATCAGTCGAGGTTAGTACCAACTGTAATTTTCTCAGAACTTTTAACGTAGTTCATTGTTTTTTAGACGCTAACTTGAGCTAAATAAACAAAGCTTGAAACACTAGACAATTGTTGGGAGATACGGGGGTTAAAGCTCCCACAAACAGGCGCGATATCGCGGGTGCGACAAGGGTAGCGCTGCCTGTCGCGCCGTTTGCACGAGCCTTTACGTTGCGAGAAAGTCTCCTTGAAAATTATATTGTGAACTTGCAGTACAAATGTTAAATGATTTTATTTCTGTAAGTACCTAAGTAGATTTTTACAAACACTTTTACACGTCAATCATATTATTTAAAAAACCAGATGATTTCGGCGTTTCATAACCAACTAATCTGAGAAAAAGGACCGAAACAAACTAACTCAGACTTCATTCTCGTCCTGACATAATCTTGGTCAGATTAGGTAACCCTTATTGTTTGTCCACACGAGTCGCGACAACGCGAATCTTCGCTTTATAGCGAAGTGTACCCGTAGCAATGTTCGCGTGAATGGTTCGCGATGTGACGAATTGCTTGCCCAGACGTGTCGCGGCCATGCGAATCTTCGCTTTATCGCGACATATGTAGCCGTAGCATTACGTAGATGACGCTAGGTTTTCCTAGCGTTATTTACCACCTCATTTTCCCATTACCAGCCTAGAGAACCAGTCTTTCTAAGGGTTATCGTGCTACCCAGTAACTAGGTTGTGGGGGTCAGGTAGACAATCGCTCCATGTAAAATGCATTTGACTGCCTATAACTTTGGTTTAATATGTGTGTACATAAACCTTTACCGTTATTTTTTTTTTCTTTCTTTCTTAAATAAATAATATTTATTTTAAAACCTGTACTTCTCATCGCTGAGGTTAATCAAGCGAGCGACATTTCCCCTTGAAGTAAACCTATGATAAGCTAGTTTACGTAACATACTTAAGTACATATTAAACTATACAGATAATAACGGTGGGGTACTAGGCAGGAAGTCTGGCTCCCCAATAACATCAAATATTTAACCACAGAAGGTATAGTCTACAGTCAATAAAATAACATGCGCAATTTCTTATAGAGATGTTTTATGGGGCTTGATTCGCACGAATTCACTCATAAGAAACGGGCGAATCTAAAAAAAAATCTGCTGTTTCTTACATTTTGTCGATGTATACGAACATAAATGTTCCCCTACATTTATGTTCGCATACATCGACAAAATGTAGGGGACAGCAGATTTTTTTTTCGCGATTTCAGGTTTGGTCCCATAGTGACAGTTGTTCATAATAATGAGTACCATGACCACTTAAGAGGATGCACATGAATTAAGTTTCACCCTGTATAGGCGATGTCAAATCAAACTTTAATACAATGGACCTTCTGCCATCTTTCTTGTGTCAGTCCACAGCTGGTACTTACATGAACTATTAGCTGGTATTGGGGTTAACATTCACCTCCTAATAGCTCAGTGTTAGTTGCGAATACGCAACAACTGTAATTATTTTATGCCAATTCGATAGCCGACATTTTGAACCGGTAATAAATGTTATGTAATAAAGGTACGTGTGTACATCAAGCTGTACATTCCCAGTATAAGATGATCTCGAATTGTATTATTGATATCGGTACAATGAAAGTCGTTAAAATTCGTTTCCCAGCAATTATTTTTGTGCAATGTTACTTAATTTGATGTACAGAATGCGTAGTTGGCGGGTATTTGATAGGTCTTTTTACACCCTGTATATGGACAGAAAGCTCTTCAGAAACAACCTGTTTATAGGTATATGAATATACGCATATAAAGAATACTTATTCAGAAGTTTCAGAAGAAAGTTAGGTACTTTAATCTAACTTTACAATAAGAGCTAGCAGCCGCGGTTTCGGAATGAGTGCCATACATCAAGTAGTACAAGTTGAGATCTGTTTTGCAGTTCGTTTTAATGTACATAGATCCGCGAAATTCAAATGTTTTCTTACTCACAAAATATCTAACTTAGAGAAATATGTATTAATGATTCTAATGATTATAATTCTGTTAATACATATTTGTTACTAGCTGCGCCCCGCGGTTTCACCCGCGTAAGTCTGGATAAATAAATTATTTATTTATTGGCATAAAAAAATGTGTACCTACAAACAAAGTGAATCCCTGTCTCCTGCGCTACGTTAAAACACCAGTCAACAAACCTATTGTGTACAGGGTGTAAGGGTAAACACTCATTGTCATTCAAACCATGGGTAAAAATAAATGACCGAGTAACAACAAAAAAAACGTTATTTTCATTAAAAGATTTAAAAAAGTTCCTATCCGACACCGTGCTCGCTAGCGAAACAGCTGAGTGACTGAGAGAGGGGTCACCCTCGCGGCCGGTCAAGTCACATACATCCCGCACCCCCCGCCCGGGTTGAGACGCAAGTTTATTGCGCTACCGCATAGGGAAACGAACTTGCGTCTCTTATGGTAAAATGTAGATAAAAAACAAAAAGTTGTAATTTTCCATTGATTTTACGTTCTATAAATGACACCAAATCACTGGTTTCAAGGATAACGGTGTTTACCCTAACAACCTGTATAAATTCCATAAATAGTGAAAGGGAAGAATCCGGAAGAATTTTTGACAATTCTGTCCCTATTCAAAGATTTGTAAAAGTTTCTATCTGACTCCGTGCTTGCTAGCGAAACAGCTGACTAACTAAGGGAGGGATCGCGCTCACTGCCGGTCAGGTCACATCCCGTACCCCCCGCCAGTGTTGAGACGCAAGTTCGTTGCCCTACCGCATAGGGAAACGAACTTGCGTCTCTTATGGTAAAATGTAGATAAAAAACAAAAAGTCGTAATTTTCCATTGATTTTACGTTCTATAAATGACACCAAACCACTGGTTTCAAGGATAACGGTGTTTACCCTAACAACCTGTATAAATTCCATAAATAGTGAAAGGGAAGAATCCGGAAGAATTTTTGACAATTCTGCCCCTAAAGGGGTTAAGGTTAAATAGGGAAAGAACTTTTTTATGGATGTTTGTCATTTTTGCCGTTTAGAAATCCAACCAGGCACACGGCTTGATAAGTATAAGAGCCATTTTAATTCCAAAATTATCAATAATTCTAACGATTCTAAGGGCTGGTTTTATCAAAGTCAGATATCTTTTATCCGTGGAATAAAATTGTCGTCTGACAGTTTTTGTATGGAAAAACTGTCAAAAATTCAAAATTTGTTCCCAGGATAAGACTTATACTCAGTATAAAAGTTTGGTGAAATTCGCCCTAACTAACCTAAGTTTAATCCTACAATTAAACCAAATTAAGACCATAAACACTGCTAAGTTAACTACATAATTTACCTCAAGTTAACATTATTTACCTCAAGTTACCTTCCAAGAGCATCCGTTGACATCAATTATTTTGTGCTGTACCGTGTAATGTTCTAGTAAATTGCTCCGAGATACATTATCTTTTAACATGAGACTGTACCGTGTGCGCACCTCCTTATCAGGTAAATTTTGAACGCACTTGTTTGCTCGTTCGACTTTAGAGGGTGCATCTTTTGAATATTTTATGTTAGTTTTTAATTAGATTAGATAATAAATAGAAACCTTATTGTTCTGTTGTGCAGCTGGAGTTAACTTACCTGTAACAAAGAATGGAAAATAATTAAGAAAAAAAAACATTTTTTTTTTAACTTGGTAATCGTCGACCCGTCTGGGGCAAGGGTGGTGATCAATGTTCTTGTCTTCTGTGTATCAGAAGAAGGCTTTGCCCAGCGCAGCGGTGGGACAATAATGGGCTGGTATTATTCTATCTCTTTTATTTTATGTTTGAAGATTAAATGGTTATAGTGACTTAGAATATAGTACGGCAAATTAAGAAAATATTTTAGTAACTCAGTTCAAACTACTACATACAATAATTCATACCAACAAATAAAAATAAAGCTTATTCAAAACACGTTTAACAGTTAGCCGTTAATGTTAATTTAATACCTAAATGAGGCAAATAAAATTCGGGTAACGTTTCTGTAAAAAAAAACTGTCTTCTTTACCTACTTCCAATAATTTGCATAAATAATAAATAAACGTGATTCTTGACACGTTTGCTTGACCGATGACTAACACCTTTGGGCAATCCCCAACAGTGTAAAATCTCCCCTACGTATTCATTAAGACCCAAGTCTTGGTATAGGTATGTCTCAAAGACAGTTATTATTATAGACTAGTTTTTAGTAAGAAACATTTTCCTTACGCACAGAATATTTTCCTTAAACTGTGGACTGACAGAATAATGACGTAATTTTATAAATTGTTGCAAAACATATATAATTATGTAGTTATTCCCGGCAAGGCAAAAGTGGATCTCTTTCGACTGAAACGACGATGAAAGGCAAAGCTACATAGACACATACATAAACTCACGCCTTCTTCCCATGGGGGTAGGCAGAAACTAGAAAACGCCACCTGCTACGATCCTTACATAGGTACTCCTGAAGGCAAAGATGTCGCCTCATGTGGCCTGAAGCTCGCGTTAACTAGTTCTACACTGTGATGCAGAAGCGATGCGCTTCCCTGATTAGTAGGGTGCGGGGCAGTACGAACAGCATCCTGGCTACTGTCGCAAGCAGGCTAGATTGTGCGTTTGTGAGCCACTGCTGCAAGGTATCGGCTGGGCCTGTCACCTTGCAGTGATGTCACAAATTATTTATGTGTTGATGTTAATGTTTTACTAACATATTTTACTAACGCTATGAGTCCTGTTGTTTGCGTTAAATGAATAAATAAATAAAATAAAACAGGAACACTCCTATTAATACGCTTGCGTACTGAATGCAAAGCTACTTCAGACCATCTAAGTTTTTCATAATGACTCAGAAAAAACCATCGACATCGTTACTCACACAACGTCGACAATCGTCGACTTATGCTTGCTGTTATGAATGCACTGTAATGCAGCGCACACGCCATCTCCGGTTACAGAGCGTTCACCATTATGCAACAGTGCACGGTGCACCAACATCACTTAATAAGGTACGTACTATGTACATAGACTGATTTACTACGAGTACATAATCTAAGCGACGCATGCGGTCTACATTGACACATTTCACAAAAGGCTCTACTTGCCTTAACTTGGATCTAAAGCACGTTAAGTTGTTATAAATCACGGTAACTGCGACAATATATATTACATAATATTGTGTTCCAGTAATTGATATCGAAGTTGACTATAACTTACGTCACGTGAGTTTATGGCTATTTAACTTGGGAGTGACTAAGTTAGTTTGAACTATTAATTGAGGCTGAAAGCCACACAAAGGGCAATGGAGAGGACTATATTTGGAGTTTCCCTGTGTGATGAACCAAGGTCAAGACATAGCCCGCACGGCTCCGGATACCAGCAGGCGTAGCATGGCGCTTTCTATCTCTACGAAGAATAGACATAGCTTTTCTATACAAAGTGACAGTTCGTTTCTTCATTTTTGACATCCACTGTAGAAATCTTTCTACAATCTGTCATTTTGTCTTTCATTTCTAACGATTTTTGTCTACGTCTTTTTATACGTTGACTATTTTGGAAGAAAGTTTTCTATCCTTACTGTCAAAATCGCAGTGACAACCGATAAATCCTATGACAAAACAAAGAATTCTGAGTCGAATTATGTAAAAGAGTGAATTTCGTAAAAAGTGCAGTTGACTCTTTCTACTTTGCTGCCGTCTCGTACTGTCTACTGTCTACAGGAAACGTCATTTTTGTCTTCTCTTCCGTCGACAAAACGGTGCTCATGCTACGCCTGCTGCTAACATTCAAACCGGTATGATGTACTTGACGCAAAAACCTTTACATTCGGTTTCGTTTGCATATGCAGGTTTTTTTTAACCGGTATTTGGAAGAGTACGGATAGCCGATGGGGCCGAAAGGTTCTGGAGTGGTGACCCTGCAACGAGAGCGTTGGTGTCCCAAAAGGTGGACCGATGACCTGATGAAGGCCGCGGGAAACCGCTGGTTGCGAGATGCGCAGGATCGGTCGATACGGCGACGCTTGGCGAGTTAGATTTGTTCTCAAATGTCATTCAATGGAACAAATCTAACTTAAAGAGATGTATTTATGATTATGATTCTGTAAATACATCTTTGTTATGGTCCAGAATCGTATTTTGATCAAGATACAACCTGACCCTGACCTGCAAATTGCAAAAAACGTAAAAAAAATTGAATTTCGCGAGGTACCACTGCTGATTCTCCTAAAATCTTTGAGATTACACTATTAATTAATGTTGGGCATAAAATATGGAGCTGTTGTCATTGACATCATTTTATTTTGTATAAATATAATTGCTTCAAAATCCGCTGGATATCATCAAGGTCTGTGCTAGTGACATTGAAAATAATGACGGTACAGCTATTCACAATAGACTCCAGCAAAAAGTAGACGAATAGTTTTTTGTTAACTGTTCATGAACTTTAAAACAATTTGATTTGGTTAAGTCTGTAGCATCTTTGTAGTTTAAAATAATTTATACTAAACCACAATGAGAACGAGACGATTTCAGTGAAAACAACGGAAGAGTCTCGCAGCTCTGATTTTGTTTAACTACTAGCTGTTGCCTGCGACTTCATCTGCGATCCAGGATTAAAAAAGTAGCCTATGTCCTTCTCCAGGTCATGGTCTACCCATGTGCTAAATGTCATCCAAATCCGTTCAGCCGTTTTAGGGTGAAAGTGTAACAAACAAAGAAACACATTAAAGCCCGTACATACTGGCGCGATATCGCGGGAGTGACAGGGAGCGCTACCCTTGTCGCGCCCGCGATATCGCGCCTGTATGTGGGAGCCTTTAGTTAGGATTTTTACCTTTTTGATTGAAAGACGAAACAAAAGGGAGGAGCGTGGAGAGCTGAAAATGGCGCCAAATTACATTGATCTTCGTTGATTGTTTCTTTGGATTCAAAACGTGGGCTTAGTAAGACTAAAAGGTTTTTTTTTTTTTTTTTATCATCGGTTTTACTAATTTGTTAAAAAGTTCTTTAAAATAAATGACTATGTTGAAATTCTTCTTGTAAGTACAGTACGACAAACTTAGATGTAGCATCGGCAAAATTCGTATATCCGATCACAATCCGAACTGAATGCGCCTTCAAAACCTCCAATCTTTATTACTGCTTTACGTGAAAATGAGCTTTACGCAAACGCAATAATTTGTAAAGTTATATTACTAAACACATTCGTAAAATTGAAATGAATGAATGCAAATTTTCAATGTATGCTACACATAAGTTGTGTCGTAAAGTTAAGTAGGTACACACGGCTACAAATCAAGCTATACATTTCCAGTATAAGCTGACCTCGCATTGTACGGAAATCCTATAAAATGCGAGATCAGCATAAACTGGAAATGTATAGCTCGATGTGTAGCCGTGTGTACAAGTAGTAAGTATGATGATGATGAGATGCTTTGGGGAGCAATTTCCCAAAATTATTTCGCAAATATTTACCAACAACGCCCCCCTTCCCCCCCCCCCACCCCTGTCAATGTCATTGAAGCGCCAAAACATCGTTATAGCACTATAACTGATTCAATGAATGGTATTTCTTAAAGTAGGTCGAATTCGTTCACTAGTCCTATCCATACGTCCGCTAAGTTTACGGTTCGACAGGTCAGTATTACAAGATGAATACCGGTTTTACTCATCTACACTAATATTATACAGAGAAAAGATTTGTATTTTTGTTTGTAATGAATAAACTCAAAAACTATTGGAACGATTAAAAAAAATCTCTCCATTATAATAGAAGCGTTTTACCTGAAATAAAACGCATATTAAAATACTTACCTCACTGGAAGCTTTAATATTGAGAGAGCATATCCGTTTCCGTCGATTTAGTACTGGTTTTAACCTACTGCTCAGTGGCGCCACCTGGTGTTGCTTGCCATTTTAGTTTCGTAAAATGTAACGAGCTACTTTTTGTTCATTGGCTCAATATAACCAGGCAGAAGTAAACTTAAAGCTTCCAGTGAGGTAAGTATTTTAATATGCGTTTTATTTCAGGTAAAACGCTTCTATTAAACTACTTGACCGTCACTGGAAGCTTTAATATTGAGACCTGTTTGTTATCGCCTGGTGGCGCCACTAATGATAACGCCAATGTGACATAGGAAATAAAGCACAAAATAAATCATGAAAGTATATTTATTATATTAAACATGTGAAAAGGTACGTAGGTACACATTTATTAAACTGATCTGTTGGTAATCTAATCACAAAAAATACCATAACAAATTATAGCTACTATTTAGAGTTAAATTAAATCGGATTAAACAATTGTGTAACATTAAGAGAATCAACACTTCTAAAAACTTCTCTTCTATAGAATTTCTGGAACGTATTAGCCGATTGCCAATTTCCTCGAGATAGGATTTCGTCGAGGGGATGATTTTCAAGCCAGCTTTTAGAGGCTACTGCAGATCGTGTACTTCCTGGAGTTGCTGTGATGCCAGCTTCATTGAGTAGGGTTTTTACCCAGCCTGCGATGACAGTGCGTGAAGCGGGTTTCGGCACACCTCTAACTGTAATAAACAAATTAAATGATTTTGCAGCATCACGTCTTTCATTTAATAATTGCTTAGTTCTTTCTATCCAGATTATAGGATTTAGATTACAATTGTTGGGATTTTCAAGAAGTTTCCAGCCGGACTGTCTGTGATTATTGCAATCTGTTTTCGAACCAAATTGAGGCCACAATGTAACACTATCATCTGATCTAATATAATGGTCGGGATCAACTCTAAGCAGCGTTAAGTCATGTATGCGTCTACCTGAGCTAAGTAGTAATATAGTTGCAGTATGGCGTGATATTTGAAAGGGATTGTCCATGTCTACAGTGTAATTGCTTAGAAAGGTAATTAGTTTACTAACATCCCAAATTGGTGGCTTAGAAGGCTTAGGATTTTCCAAAGATATTGATTTTAAAATATGTTTTACAAGAACATGTGAACTTAGTTGACTTGATCTTTCAACATTACACAAAGTGGAAACGACAGATTTATGTAAAAGAATGGTATTATATGATAATTTATTAATTAGATGCAAATCTGATAAAAATTGAGCTAATTGCGTACCTGTAGGATTATTCGTGTCAATGTTTTTAGACACAGACCAGGAAGTCCAACGCTTCCAAGCCACCTCATATGTTTTCAAGGTAGACTTACGCCAGGAATTTTTGAGCAATAACTGTTGTTCCGTGGTCCATGTTTCTACCGCCTCGGACCACCCCCACATTTCCAGACTTCTAGGATGATTTTGTCCACTTGTGGTGGTGGAAGTCCCGTCGATGTGTCGACCAGGTGCGTCTGTAAGTTTTTCAGAGTTAGAGGTGGTGCTAGCGCTCGGACTTTGAGGTCTGCACGCCAAAATACCTTCTCCCATCGAGGTACTACTATTAAAAATATTCCCGTTGATTGATTGAGGTGTGTTAGGACCTTTGGGATTAAGAACGGAGGTGGGAACACCCATGCGAGTGGATAGTTCCACGGGACACTGAATGCATCGTGAAATAGTGCTTGTCGGTCTCTCAGGTCTCGGGATACATAGTTGTAAACTACGTGAGCCGTCGCCGAGGCAAACAAATCTATTATTGGAGTTCCCCACTTTGCGAACACTATTGTCGTACAGGCTGGCATTAGGTGCCATTCTGGAGGTTGGCGAAAGCGTGACAAGTGATCGGCATGATTGTTGTACTTGCCTGGGAGATGGTGTATGCTGAAGTGTATTTGAAATTGGTCTAGTAAATTGAGAATTTGATAGGTTAGTTCTATTAGGGGTGTTGATTTCGTACCTCCTTCGTTCCTTAAATAGCTGACAGCAGTTCTGTTGTCGCATTGTATCAGGATCGAGCTGTTGCAGAGCAGGTGAGCGTTGTCTCGAAGGGCGCGAAATATGGCTAACATTTCTTTTTGATTGCAGTGCAGAGCCTGTTCCTCTTGCGACCAACTGCCCGAAATAGCCAGATTGTTCAGTTGAGCTCCCCACCCTTGGTTCGATGCATCTGTTGTCAGGAAATTCACTGGCGGCGGGTAATGTAGAGGTGTTGATGACTGACAATTCAGAATCCACCATTCCAGTTCCTTTCGAACATTTTGTGGTAGAGGGTAGGATTTCGATAAAAGGTCTGGTAGCGAATTCATGAATGTTAATAATTGCCGGTGATTGAGCCGGCCTCGAGGAACAACATAACTGGCAAAGTTTAGGAGTCCTATTATTCTCTGTAATTCCTTTAGAGTTATTATTCCTCGCTCGAGAACTTGACTCACTTTTTTGACCAATGAAAAAGTCTTTTCTTTTGGCAGGGATTTTAAATTGTCCCACGGACTCCACAATATTCCTAAATAGATCATAGTCTTTTGAGGACAAAGAACCGATTTCTCGAAATTTACTTGCCAACCAAGATTTTGTAATGTGGCTAATGTGAGCTCGACATGATCTCGAAGAACGTGTACATTTTGATTTACTATTAAATAGTCGTCGAGATACACTACGATTCGGATGTTCCGCGTTCTCGTAATATTTGGGCAACCCGATTTGTTAGTATTGAAAAAGTTTTGGGAGCAGTGCTCAAACCGAACGGTAGGCAGGTCATCTCTAACAGTTCTTGGTTGTATACAAGGCGAAGGAAGCGCCTGTGTGACTTTGAAATTTTTAAGTGGAAATATGCTTGTGATAGGTCCACTTTGCACATCCAGTCTTGTGGTTGCAGAAAGTCCGGGATGCGATACATGTTTATTAAGTGAAATGGTTGAGTCTTTACAAATTCGTTCAACGCTTTTAAGTTGAATATGGGACGGGTTGATCCGTCTGGTTTTGGTATCAAAAATAGAGGGGAAATGAAACTCGGTGCGAGTTGAACCGCTTTTAGAATGCCCTGAGCCTTCATTTTGTTTATTATTGCAGACATTTCTTTTGAGACAGGTGTTTGATATCCCCCATTGGTTATATTTGGGTTTATCAAAGGAGGTTTGTGGGTAAATGGTATGCGATAGCCTTGAATTAATTTGAGAATAATTTCTGGTGCTCCCATTTCCTTCCATTTCGAGTGGTAGTGCGCTAACTGACCTGCTCGAAAACGACTCGAGTCATTGCTTGTACCGTTTTTGGTTCTCTCGAAAGCTTTTTGGAGGATTTGAACGTCCCCGACTTCGGTTATTTCTACGATCGGGCCGCGAGCCTCGGTTGCGAAATGAACCTCTACCGCTGGTATATTGATCGGATTGAAAGGATGGTAGATCCTGAGTTTTGTTTGAATAATTGGTGCGAAAATATCCACCCCGCGAGGGTGAGTTGTCATAAGCATGTGTGTGCGTTGTCGGTTTGCCCGGTTCATGGCAAAAATATTGAGCTTCACGCGATGAAACTACTGGTTTATGTACGCCTTGCCCCCGCGAGGGGCGGCGGTTAGATTGATTAGATCTAGTGTGTGAATCAGTTTTTGGAGGCCAAAAAGCTTTGCGTACGCCTTTTCTAATGCTGTCGTGAGAGATTCCGGACTAAATAAATAGGTAGATGATGGGGGAATTCTGTTCAAAGATGCTTTAACTAATGGATCTCGAATTTGACTAGTAATTGTCTCTCGACGCATTTCTATACTTTCAGCTCGATGACCACAAACTAATTGTAACAGGTCTGAAGAGATTTTATGCAAATCACCTTTTTGAAATAATTCTTCAACCTTCCCGCTTAAATTATCAAAATTGACTTCTGTATTTTTAGCCCACAAAAGGAGATTACGAATAGCTTCTTGTAACGATTCTTTTTGTTTTAGAATGCAAAAAGTAATTGCTGCATATGATTTATCAGCATTTGCCAAGTGACGTAAGGTATCATACATTTTTATCTCTTCGTTTGTGTCTAAGTCTATGAAACCTGGTGTGTGATTGTAGAGCTTTTGAGTATCAGAGTACCTTACCTCGGACCAAGATGTGCTACCTAAGCGCTGAACATCTAGTAGCATTTTTAAGAAAGTATCAGGAGTTTTCGGAACTGATGGCTCCTTAAGCTTTGTCTCGATATCAAAAGTGAAGTCTAAATTTGAATTTGGACCTTCAACATCAGGGCACTGTTCGTCAATATTATGCTGGTCATATAGTTCCCCACTGACCCCAGAATAAATTGATACCCCATCATGGCAAGCAGTATGCATATTATTTGCAAAAACTTGTTGGCGTAGCTCACCGATTTCCTTTATAAGTTTGTCCAATGTTGGGTTAGAACGGTGGACGCGCTTATTTTTCTTACGGCGTGAGCGGCGCGACCGCTTGGCACGTTTTGGAGAAGACGAGCTTGAAGAGCTGCTGCTTGTCGTGCTGCTGCTAGAGCAGCTAATGTTCCTTTTACGGGTCATTCCACTTGGGCCGGCCACAGCTTGTGGTTCGGCAGCGGAAACATTTACGTGGTCATCCATTATAGCAATTAAAGTTACGTTAAATAGTCCGTATCAACTAATATCAAGTCTTCTAGACACACCATAAATTTGTAAGCACACACAAGAAACAGTAACTGTAATAATTAATCAATATAAGTAGTGATCCGAACGGAATAAACCGTTCAAATTCAAAGTAAAGATCACTTTTATAAAGTAGGGTAGGTACTTACAGTTTTTCTTCAAAAATAACTCACCATAAAATAGCACTATATTTTTTAAACAAAGATTTATTTTACATTTATAGTGATCTGAACTAAAAGTATGATCACGATAGTGATCCGAACGGAAAAAACCGTTAAAAGTATGATCATAAATATAAATTTTCTTTGAAATATAATTTCGAATTTTTTAGAAAAATATAGTGTAATTTTTTGGCATCGGTCGTGTACCGATGCGCACAAGTTGCTTCGACGGAGAACGAAACGCCAATGAACAAAAAGTAGCTCGTTACATTTTACGAAACTAAAATGGCAAGCAACACCAGGTGGCGCCACTGAGCAGTAGGTTAAAACCAGTACTAAATCGACGGAAACGGATATGCTCTCTCAATATTAAAGCTTCCAGTGACGGTCAAGTAGTTTAATGCTTTATTATCACTGAGTAACATAGGCTATAATTTATGAAGGTATTGCTCGGGCGAAGCCGGTGGTGGAAGCTAGTAAAACTATAAAAGTATCACACAAACTAATCAAACAGATTTAGTAAGCTGAGAAATACTGATGGTAGAATCAAACGGTTCGTTAAGATTCATGTATAAAGATCGTTCTAACCATTATTTTGAGAACAATGCAAGGTCGCTTCAGTAACTAGTTCCGAATGGTAGCTAAGTATTACGGGCAGTTGTTCTGTTCATACTCTTTTTAGGGTTCCGTACCCAAAGGGTAAAACGGGACCCTATTACTAAGGCTCTGCAGTCTGTCTGTCTGCCCGTCTGTCACCAGGCTGTATCTCATGAACCGTGATAGCTAGACAGTTGAATTTTTCACAGATGATTTATTTCTGTTGCCGCTATAACAACAAACTAAAAAACCGAATAAAATAAATATTCAAGGGGACTCTCATACAACAAACTTGATTTTTTTGCTCGTTTTTGCTCGATAAGTATTGATAACGGCAATAGGTAGACGCTTGAAATATTCACAGAATATTTACTTGCATATACACTTTAAAAATAAATAATTAAATTAAAATAAACCAAATATTTAAGGGGGGCTCCCATACAACAAACTTGATTTTTTTGCCGTTTTTATAGATAATGGTACGGAACCCTTCGTGCGTGAGTCCGACTCGCACTTGGCCGGTTTTTAGTAACTATGCTTCTAATAATTCATACTTGACTAAAACTAGGGATTTTACACCGTAATTCAGAATTTGTAAACTCTATAACTTGGCTATTAGTAGTAGAAAATGAGTAATAAGCACCATCTTTTGAAAAAATACTTACATATTTACATAGACTGCTAAAACATAACCCTTCCTTTTGCTTTTGTCGTAGTCGGGTAAAAAAAGAAGTCATAGCATAATCATATAATGTTCCCACTGCTGGGACACAGGCCTCCTCTCTATGAGAGAGAGTGGACCATAATCCACCACCCACGCAACATGCCGGTTTCCTCACGATGTTTCCCTTCACCGTTTTGAGAGCAGAGGTGATGATATAAATTACACAAAGTAAAGTGCCTTGCCTGTTTTCGAACCCACTAACTACGACAAGTAAGTTGGGTCCCTTATCACTGGGTCACCACTGCAAACTCAAACTCAAACTCAAAGCATTTATTTCAATTAAACCATTTACAGGCACTTTTGAATTGTCAAGGAGTCGGTCAGTCAGAAATATGAAGCTAGTTGCCCATTCCAAAGCGTAGTAGGTACCTATGGAGAAGAACGGGCAAGAAACTCCACGGACACTCTTTTAAATCAAAATATTGTTACAAAATATTGGTTACATCATTTATGTTGAAATTATACATGTGAGAACAATGTAGAAAGCACGTTAAAAGCGTCCGCAATTATAACAAACAAATCAAAAATGCTTAAAAGTAGCAGTCATTGCAGCATTAGATGGTCATCATCATCAACCATAACTTATTCACAATAATACATTGGTAATACAACGATTATTTAAAAGACTGGGGAACCTACACTCAATCAATCTGCCTAGCCTTTTCCCAACTGTTGGGGTCGGCTTTCAGTCTAACCGGATGCAGCTGATTACCAATATTTTACATGGAGCGACTGCCTTTGTGACCTCCACAACCCAGTAACTGGGCAATACGATTCCCCTTGGTAAGACTGGTTGTCAGACTTTTGGGCTTCTGACGACCCGTAACGACTGTCAAAGATCCACGAATGACAGCCGGGACCAACGGCTTAACGTGCTTTCCGAGGCACAGAGGAGTTTCGGTATGTAAAGATGGTCACCCTACCATAGACCAACCCCGGCAAGCGTAGCTTAACCTGATGGATCGACCCGTGCGGCTGTTATTACTTAGCTACGAGCTAAGGATCCTGCACTATACATCCTGAATTAAATTACACTTTCTTCTACTAACAAATGAAAAGACGTTGATCTTCCAAAAAACGTACATTCCGTCGTATATAAAATCGAATTTCGCTAAGAGCTTCTCAAGGTTATCTCAAACACATTGAAGTCTAAACAACTCTTCAATTTTTCTTTTGTCTTCGGATATAGGGTACTCATGCGACGCAACAAATGTCCGCCTTTTTCCCTGAGGTAGGAGAGGTAATTTTTAAGGGCGCACCCAATCACAAATTGCTTAGCATGATCCTCTGTTATGCTGAAAATACTGCAGCATTAATTTTGAAATAAATATATGTTAAAGTTGAGGATTGATGCTAGGTCTTATGTGAGGCGAAAACACGATTACATAAAAATTTCTCGATAGAAAAAAATTCCAAAGTTACCTCTGCACAGAATTATAAACCGCTGGTATTCAAAAAATACTTCAAATTAGATCATGAAACTTTGCATGATAACCCAACTAACTATAAAGCAGGTCTTATGTGTGTCATTTTTTTTTAAATTACCATTATTTTCAACGTAAAAAGCAATTACCTAAACTTTTCGACGCTTTAGAGCCGCTAGCGCCCCACTCCGTCTCGTTCTCACTCAGGTCGCGAGTAGTACCTATGGTGCGAGCGGGAAAAAATCTGAGGTAGGGTGCGCCCTTAAAAGATATGCAGTAGGAGTGGGACCCTCTTTTCGTCCATAATCAAAGTTATTACTCTATTTCAGAATCATTTTACAGGAATCTCACAAGACTACATTTTGTGTTGGATAAACATGGCTACTTATCAAGCTATACATTTCCAGTATAAGCAGACCTCACATTGTACGGAAATCTGAGGAAAATCTGACAATGCGAGATCAGCTTATACTGGAATGGAAATGTATAGCTTGATTTGTAGCCCTGTGTACAAGAAGAGTTCCGGTAAAGTTTAAGAAACAAAAAACCCGTAGATACCTAGGTCTTTTATACGTAGCTTAAAAATTTACTAGTATCGTAATACTTAGTCGTAGAACAAGATTGCGGTACACCGAAAGTTTCAGTTGTTACAGGACAGGATACAGAATTAGTAGATAAGAGTACACGTCAAACTTTATGGCGGCTCTGAAGTGCGCTACTCGCTGCGCAGTACCCCTCACCCCCGCTGACACATGAAGTTGTTACTGCGCAGCGACTCGCCTCATGTTCCGAACAGCCATTAAGTTTGAATCGGCTGTACCTACCTAATAGTAACAGTAAGTAGAAATCCAAGGAAGTACCTACTCTGGATCTATTTTTGAAGCCAAGACAAAAATAATTTTATTATTATCTATCTAACAAAAATATTCCACATTTTTCCAAACAAAATATATTATTGTAAAGTGCAAAGAATATGTGTGTCAAATTAACATAATGTTTGTCTCCGTTCTTAGTCAAACATCTGTGACCACGCGTGTTCTCGACCTCGAAAATTGTCAAGTTCACTAGCTTATGTAACTGATGACCGTTTTCACTAATGCTAGGCGACACCTAATCACTGCCTTGTTTAGGCACCAAACCATTTTTGTCTCATTTTTGTCATCAGACTAAAGTGTCGAATTTCCTTACAAACTTTTATCCCTTATCTAACCCCTTTCTCTCTTCTTCTCAATCGCTCTCTGAGAATCGTGACTCCGTTGCAAATTGTCAAAGGTCTTTGGTCAAGCTGTATGGCGGCTCTGAAGTGAGCAGCGCATTACCCCACCCCTCACCCCCGCGGTCACATGTATTTGTTACTGCACAACGACTCGCCTCATGTTCCGAGATAAATTTTGAATCGGACTGTATTATAATTAGTTATTACCTCCAGTTGCTCAGTTTGATCCGACCACCGTTTTCGGCTTTGGCCTCTCTCTAGATCTTTTGCCCTCTATCTCTATCTTTCCTGTTACACGTTCCATATTCGAATTTTCAAAATTCCTTTTGTCGTGCTCACTTTCTTCTTGCGCAAAACTGTCTGTCAGAGAATTATTTTTTTTTATTAACTAGATTCGAAGTGAAAACCGGCTGTAACCATGTAAACAAAGCCCAATTTAGTATTCTATTGATCTCAGCCAATGGGAAGTAATTATCGTGTGACTAAGTGGCGGCTCTTTCATGATTTACGCGTGTTGAGGCAAGCAAATAGACTGATGACTTATGTATAGAAACTTATAAAGTATGGTAAAAAAAAAATGTTTATTTCATCAACATAAGTACGTATGTAAATGTTAAAATTCGAATATCTCTGAACGGACAGGGAAATGAGACTATCCACCTTAACAACGATTGTTCTACATAATAATTTATATGTATACAGTTTTAAAGGTCTAACCTTTAAAACTGTATACATATAAATTATTTCTATTATTAGTTTTCGAGTATACCAAATCGCTCATCCTACGTTTGTCGGGACAACGTCTGTTAGCTAATTCCACATCATATAGATACATAGATCGATGTCTTTCACAACTTCTCCGAGCCATTGAACCGAAAGTAATTGACTAAAGGTCGCTGGGGACTGATTGGCAATTATTGAAATACCTGTACGCCGACAACGCTGATAATTATAGTTTTTCTATTGTACTAGTAACACAGCCTTATTTGAGAGAGAAAGGTAGTGGCTTATTGGTGATTCGCACGAATTTACACGCCCGAAACGGGCGAATCGAAACATTTTTTTTTTTCTTGATGCCTTTCTCACGATTTAGGCGAATCCATTTCTAATTCGAATCCAATCATTATTATTACCTCTAGGCCCTATTTTGTAAATATTTACGTAAATCAATTATTTCAATAAACAATTTCAATTTCTGGAGTTGTCAGCCAAGTTAGTGAATACAAAATTACAAATCCCCACATAGGTACCAATAGTCAAAAATAAAAACATTTGCAAACACAATGCAAAGTGTAACTAGTGCTTGTAAAAAAACGAATAACAACCGTTGAGCACATGATTTCACATCACACATTAAAACGAGAGTAACAATGGTTTTTCATGTACATTCGCTCCGTTCAGTCGGCGCACGCGCCACGGGAGAATGCAGTGAAATCGAACGCGATAGTGAAATGATTCGCGGTTACTCTACCGTGGATAACTAGCCGTAATAAGACTCGTTTGTCAGCGATAATGGTTTACTATTTTGTTCATTTAAAATAACGGTTTTGCTATTGAAAAACACTGGGTTTGGCTGAAAAAAACTGTATTTTTTTACTTTTTATAGTAAAGACGATGATATTATTATTATTTATAAAAAAATATTAGCATTTATAAAAGCTGTCTTTAGTTCAGTGTAAATCTGAGCCACTTGTTTGTATGATAGTAAAAAATAGTCCGTTCTTTATTAAGTATTGACGACAATCAATTTACTGATCACTCAAAAGATAGGACATAAAATTCACTGTTCACTCCAATTTGAAACTTCATCGGTCTTTCCGAGACTAGCGGGAAAAGGCTCCCACAGACAGTCGCGACGCAACGGCGCGAGGCGACGCGCGACAGTGCGCGGCGCGCAGCGAATCTGATGGAACAATTTCTATGAAAACTTCACGGAAATTGCTCTACCGGTGTAGGTCGCGTCGCGCCTTCCTGCGAGAGCTTTTATTGCATAACTCACATATAATCCCTGTATGTTTGTTAAAACAAAAATGCAAGTACCTAGTGTTAACAGTTTAAAACGCTCACTGCATGACCAACCTGACCTTACATGAAACATCGCAAAACAAAGATTAAAATACAGATGGCTTACTCAAAGCATCGCAAATTGCAATAGAACACGCGACTTTTGTGGTAGCGTGTTCAACATTGTTGATAATTACTATATTTCACGAAACACTTCAGAAGTGAAACCTTAACGCTGTTGAAATACTGAAATTATTTCAAGGTTAGGCAAGTAAAAAATTATAGATGTTCAACGATTTGGAATCGTGAATGCTTAAGGCACACGGCGTATTTTAAACGCGCAGACGACGCGCGTTTCAAGAACTTGACTTGAAACTTGACTTCGGACGGCGAAGAAAAACTTTGCAACGCGCGTCGTCTGCGCGTTTAAAATACGCCGTGTGCTACCGTTCTTAGATGAATAGGCCGGTATAGTACGCGTCAAACTTTATGGCGGCTCTGAAGTGCGGGACTCGCTGCGCAGTACCGCACCCCTCACCCCCGCTGACACATGAATTTGTTACTGCGCAGCGACTCGCCTCGTGTTCCGAACCGCCAAAAACTTTACATCGGGCTGTACTTGCCATACTGGTACTAACTGCTTCTAGTTTTAACAAATGCGTGAAACCTTTCCAGAATGTAATATTCTTCGTTTATAACAATATTTCAAGTCAGTCCAGTATAGTTTGAACTCTCATGTCTTTTCCTCTAAAAAGCAATTGATCACAGTAGTACGGAATTAATTTGAACGGAAAAAATAGGACACCATACACAAAAATGTATTTCATCATGATATTTTTCAACTGTTTAACCAATGATCGACTCATTCCAAACAAGCATGAGTGTAACTAAAGGATAATAATATCAAATCTTTTTTCCTACCCTTCATGAACAACTACAGACAGAACAACAAGAGACAAAAAACAGAGCCGTCCAGCAGAGGGCCAGTTCTCGTACATAAAAAACGTTCAAGTCGCTATCTGTCAAACTTGTCAAAAACTCTGGTAAATTGATTATATTTTTGACAGTTTGTGAATGAGATTCGAATGCGCTCGTTCCTAAAACTTACGGGAGTTGCCTCTCAGTTGTAAGTACGCGTGAAAAACAAAACCCTGTCTTTCCTGTCGCGCAATCGGGTAAAAAAGGGCAAAACAAAACAGACCTGTCAAAACCACGTACAATATTGGTTCGATAACGTTTGATTTGTACCATTAATGGACACGAGAAGTAAAGAATAAGCCGTCAAAGACTCAACCCAGGAATTTCTAAACAAGCGAACTTCTCATAACAATGGCCGGTATAAGTCACAACACTAACATTGTTACAATATAATATAATAACACTAGTGCGGGAAAGTGACCGGCTGATGGATGATGGATGGTGATGGATGGCGCATAGCACACATGTTTTGGTGAATGTTGGATGTTTGTTGTTACTCGTAAAATTGCTTTTGATACACTGACTTGTTGCTCTGACTAACAGGCATAAGCCTGGTATTCAATCTGCCTAGCCTATCAACTATATATAATTAACTAGGTTGAGTCAGCTTCTGGTCTAACTGGATGCAGTTGAATATCAGTATATTACATGGAGTGACTGCCTATCTGCCCTCCACAAATCAGTTACTAGGTAACGCGATACCCCTTGGTAAGACAGGTTGTCAGATTTTTAGACTTTTGACTACCCGTAACGACTGCCATTATATATGAATTACAACCGGGACCAACGGCTTATAGTGCTTTCCGAGACACGGAGGAGTCTCGATATTATGTAAGGGACAGTCACCCATCCACTTTGATATAAAAGTAAAATTTCGTAGTTTAGTATCTCAATCAGTAGGTAAATGATAGCCAAGGGTATTTAATAGTACGTGTAACCCAGTTGCGAACTCGCGCACAATTAGCATAGTGAGGTCTGTTGCAATCTGAGCCCAGGTCCGCACGAGCGATTTTTTCCCGCGGCGATTTTTTTTGGCGCACTGGATTTTCAACGCTCTGCTTAGCGCCGAGAGTTTAAATTCCAACATTGTGTTTTTTCGACGCGTTGGTATGCACTCTGTTGGATTCCCAATGCTCGGCTCAACCGCGAGAGTTTGAAAATCCCTCCGCGATATTTTTACGTCCGTGCGAACTTGGGCTTAAAACCTGGCATGTCGACAAGTTATAGGTTAGGTACACACGGCTACATATCAAGCTATACATTTCCAGTTTATGCTGATCTGGCATTGTATACGATTTCCGTACAATGCGAGATCAGCTTATACTAGAAATGTATAGCTTGATGTGTAGCCGTGTGTACTAGTAGATATCTAGACTTAAAACGATTCTGGGATATGTCTTACGAAAGGTGTACTTAGTTATCTACTAGAGCATGTATTAGAAAGGTGTGGTCATCATTTTACGCCTTACCGTAAAACTGTTCAGTTGGTGGAGAAAGTTGTTCAACACGCGTAGCATTACAACCATAGAAACGGGTTTTGTCGACGGAAGAATAGACAAAATGACAGATTATGATCGTTTATCTGTCATTATTGTCTATTCTTACGTCGACAAATCCCGTTTCTATTATTGTCATGCTAAGTTGAACAACTTACTCCATGGGACCAAGTGAGGTAAGGACAGCTGCATATCCGACTGAATAGCCTAAGTAAAAAGTCATAATTCGAGGTTTGGCTCTCGCCAAAGAGTATTAAACCTGGCTCTCGCCTATTTGAGCAATCCTCCAATATTGGACCAATTAAAAAGATATTTTATAAACTGAGTAAGAAGGATACATACTGTGTCCCTATCTTATTCTTTTACATTAATCATCAAAATAGACAATTTGGAGCATTTTTTTAGGGTTTTAATGCTTACAAACATAAATGTATCATCAAAAAGAAAAACATAGGGACATACAAGTAGTTGATATTTATATTTCTGTAAAAAATCATTGCTTTTAAGGTCATAATCATAAACCAGCAGGAAAACAGACAAGAGCGTTTGTATGGAGAAAAAGAACGGAATAGAATAGAATATTTATTTACTTTAAAACATGGTACACACGGCTACTCATCAAGCTATTCATTTCCAGTATAAGCTGACCTCGCATTGTACCGAAATCCTATACAATGCGAGATCAGCTTAAACTGGAAATGTATAGATTGATGTGTAGCCGTGTGTAGAATATAGACATAATAGAATTGAAACTGAAATAGTAGCAACATAGTGTAATCCGACCTGACCGTTTCGAGATCTGTCACAAAGGCATGCAGATATTTTTGTGACATCAAACAACAAAGATGGAGTCGGACATTCGGAAGTAGTGACGTCACACGCAATCGATAGCTCAGTGGATATGGGTTGTTTACTTAAGGGCCCGGCAGCCCGGCTACATTATGATATTATTGCATTTGTGGTGTGTTTGGTCAAGATGCCTATAAAAGTATGGGAGATAGAACACGTAAGGAATTAATATAATATAAGTCATTCATATACTTTTCTTCTCTTTTCTTTTCTTTTTTCTTTGTGTATTAGTTTTTATTGCATATTCCTTTTCTAGTAGATTACGAGAAGATTATAGGTACGAAATTCCTATTACATGTACAGGGCAATAAAAATGTAAACGGAACGAAGGAGCCTGGATCTCACGACAGGGAATCCTAGTGTGAGTTCCAAGAATCAACGCATTCGAATATTTTTTTAAACAATGAATTAAAGCTCGTACAAACTGGCGCGGTATCGCGGTAGCGGCAGGCAGCGCAAGCCTTGTCGCGCCTGCGACATTTATTCCTATTCTTCCCGGCTTTATTCTTATTTTTATTCCAATACTTATATGGACAAAATTATGTAAATTGATATTAAAATGATTAAATAATAAAAGGGGAACGTTAAGTCCGTTAAGTCTCTACGGAAAAATAATAAAACAAATGAAGATTGGTCAGGATTGATTCATTTCAGAACTCGTCCATACCGTCCATTGCTCTTGGCTTAAAGCAGTTCAGAGGGCCTAGACCAGTGACAATCGCTTCGAAAGCGTTTCGTATTTCTACAATGAATTTCAACAGAATTGACATAACTTTTCGATAGCTTATGTCAGTCCCATACATTTTTGCTTTTTCCATCATCGTTATTGCTGATAGAATGTCACTTTGTCTAGAGCCTCAGAAGTTATGAGCTTATCTAACCTAGGTAGGTTAGATACGCTTCTCCTGCTGGGCTGTTATTATTTAGCCACAAGTAATACCCAATTTCATCCAATCAACAAAAAAATGAAGTCAAGGATTGTTATTTATTATTGTTGCTAATCGCCCACTAGCCCCAATTAATACATAAACGGCTACAAATTAATAATAAAAGTTATTAGACAGATTAAATAATATCAACAAAATGGTTAACTAATTATCTTATCAATTAGGTAACTACTTAGGCTCGATAACATCCTTCAGATACAATTAAATTTGGCCTTATTTAAATAAAGAGCTGGTTGTCTAAAATATACTAAAATACTAACTTAGTTAAGTAGGTACATACCTACTCTTATTTAATTTCAATGCAATTTATATTTTGATGCTTCGTCGTTACATGCATAATTATAGCCATACTAGCTTCCGCCCGCGGTTTCGCCCGCGTGGTATATAGATAAAAAGTAGCCTATGTCCTTTCTCAGGCTCTAGACTATCTGTGTAACAAATTTTATTTAAATCGGTTCAGTAGTTTTGGCGTGAAAGCCCGACAGACAGACAGACAGAGTTAATTTCGCATTTATAATAAAGGAAGTAAGGATTCTTATGTTAAGGGGGATGCGCTAATGTAGCCCGCGAAATGCATTACGTTTTATGCAATTTGCACGTGAGTGTCAGGTTGTATGTTGATTGTTGATACATCCTGATACTGGCCTGCAAAAGACCTTAGGCTTTGATATAGCACAGAATTCTCGATGTTTTGACCCGCATCAGTCGATTGGCACGTGTGCGAAGCAGGGGCGGGTCACTAGTATTCCCATAACATCATGATCTCATTGTGATGTTTTTATTCGAACAATAAAACTAAATACTTACTCTCACACACACCATTAGGTACCTAATAATTGAATACTTAGGTAATCGCGTGTAAATGATCCATGTCCACGGTGTTTTACATGCATTAGTATTTTTTACTGAATACTTTTAATGTTAATAGATGTTTAATAAAATAAGATTGTACTAAAGTAACAAAAAATCAAAAATCGATGAATTCTGGGGAGTTTGTTGCGCCACTTCTTCTTCCCAGCTACAGCACTGGGAAGTGGTGAAGGGCGTTATGGGAGACTGTCTAAGGCTCGTAGACCGTAGACAGGCACAACGCAACGACGGCGACAGTAGAACAATTTCCATTAATTTTTCATAGAAATTGTTCCAGTACAGTCGCGTCGCGCCTTTTTGCTGGAGCCTTTATATAGTTTTGACGTTCAAATCAAAATGTACTGATTCTCAGCCTAGTTTGAATCTTAAATGACTCTTGATTCTGAATAAGATTAAAAATAATTATAAGTAAAATATTTGGTGCCATTTTTCATGAACTACCAAAAACAAAACCTGTTGAAATACTTACAGCTGAAATTAGCCTCCAAAATGTAAATAAATGTCGTACAAAGCGTGTGTTTATAAAATCAATATTTAAGTAGGTACTACACAATACATACACACGAATTTTTACGCAGCTTTAAAACAAAGTTTCTGAGAA
Organism: Lithophane semibrunnea; assembly: GCA_947363905.1. Lineage (NCBI taxonomy): Eukaryota > Metazoa > Arthropoda > Insecta > Lepidoptera > Noctuidae > Lithophane > Lithophane semibrunnea. The sequence goes on from OX376201.1 coordinate 13,196,102, forward strand.
AACTAACAGGAAAGTTTACAATGTTGTTGACAGAGTAAAAAGCCTTGAGCACTCAGAAGACTAAGCATACGCCGTTTGCTCAAATTCCAAGATTCAATACATTAACCGCCTTACTAATAAACGTTGTATAGCGCCTGTATAGTAACACAACGTTTTGTCTTCTTCTTTCAAAAGTAATTTGACTTTTGAAAAAAGAAGACAAAGCGTTGTGTAACTATACAGGCGCTATACAACGTTTATTAGTAAGGCGGTAAATGTATAAGATTCTATACAAAGGCCCCCTTATTTATACACGTTGTTTATAGCGATACACGTTGTTTAAGCGACTGATTAACCATACATTTTTGACGAACACCGTTGATGAACGTCTCTTAACTTTAACCAACGTTGAAAAATGAAGGCAAAAATGTACAAGATTCGAAACATAAAATTTTAATGTATACTCGACAAATATGAACGCAATCGACGTAACGATTGAGCAATCCCGACGGAAATAGATCATTTTCTCGCTATGTGCGTAAAGGCTTCCGTAGACAGGCGCGACGCGATTCTGGTAGAACAATTGCCATTCAGTTTTAATAAAAATTGTTCTAATAGAGCTCAGACTAAATAAAAAACCAAGGCAGAGCGCTGTCAACAGTGACGTGAGGCAGGTTTCGTAAACATGCGCGCACTTAGTGAGGTGTAGTTTGATTGTAAATCGTTGTAAATGTGTGCTTGTGAGCGTGTATGCACAGAGCGGAGGTGTAGAACTTTTGGCATGCTTCACTGTATTATTTGCAGGGTTCTGACTTGGATTTTTATTTGGTGACACTAAAAAATCGGTATCCAACTTTGGGGCTGTACTAAACTAAGCAACGTTAAAATAATACAAAAATTAGAGATTACCAGAATAAAGTACTCAGGGATGCTGTAAATGCACCATGGTATATTAGAAATGACAACCTCCATCGAGATCTTAAAATGGAACTTGTCCCCACAACCATCCAAAAATTTGCTGAGGCCCACGAACACAGACTTCACCGACATGTTAATGTCGAGGCAATCCAGCTGCTAGATAACACAGACATAGTGCGTAGGCTAAAAAGAACTAAACCATTTGAGTTAGTGTAGTGTATAAAAAATAGTAACAATGCTGTGCTATACATGTAACACATGAACAAAGTGTTTTCATCAGTTATCAGACTCTAAGAAAGTGCTACGAAATTGTGTAAAAGTGTAAATTGACACTATTCTTAGTTATATATAACATAATCTATCTCGTAAAATATTAAGTTAGAGTTAAATTACTTATTAGCCTATTAGGCTAGATTGTAATCCATTACTAAGAACATTTGAACATTTGTGCTTATTAATCAAAAAAAAAAAATTTGGTGACACATTTACAACCATTCATAAAAACTACACCGCGCTTATGTTTACTAAACCAGCCTCAGCAGCCTCACGTCACTGTTGACAGCGTTCTGTCTTGGTTTTTATTTAGTCTGAGCTCATCTATTGAAATTATTGTTCAATTGTTTTCCGTTACAGACCTATTAAAGAACTCATTCGAATGCAATGTAAACGACCATACACCTGATAGTGCATATTAAATGGTAGTAATGAATGTCTGGAACTCGGCGCATCCGCATAACGAAGGTACACTTGCATGTAGGGTTACCATTTCGTTTCCTACAGTTCGATTCAAACGAGTCGAGTCGCTGCGCAGTAACAATTTCATATGTCAGCGGGGGTGAGGGGTGGGGTACTGCGCAGAGGACCCCTTCTTTTCGCATAATGTTTTTTTTTCCTAATTTTCTTTGGCATAATGATTTTGGTATTATTTTTTTGGTCTAATAAATCTTTGGCATACAGTTTATGTTGACATAATTATCTTGTCATACAGTCCACCTTCGTCATCGTTTCTTTGATCTTCCCCTACTGTTATCCTCCCCCTCCATCCTCATTCATACTCAAACGTTCCTCACGTCATTATCCTCATTCCTCCGCATCATGCCTATACCGTGACAACTGATTGTCACGCAAGTTTTCAATCACTTCACTTTAAGACTTCCTTTCATACTCGAGGAGCTCGTGGCTTAGTAATAACCGCCGCACGGGTCGATCCGTCAGGCTTAAGCTACGCTTGCCAGGGTTGGTCCGTGGATGGGTGACCATCTTTACATATCGAGACTCCTCCGTGCCTCGGAAAGCACATTAAGCCGTTGGTCCCGGCTGTCATTCGTTGATCTTTGACAGTCGTTACGGGTCGTCAGAAGCCCGAAAGTCTGACAACCAGTCTTGCCAAGGGGTATCGTATTACTCAGTTACTGGGTTGTGGAGGTCAGGTCGCTCCATGTTAAATACTGGTATTCAGCTGCATCCGGTTAGACAAGAAGCCGACCCCAATATAGTTGGGAAAAAGCTAGGCAAGATTGACTTCCTTTCATACTCATTCATTATTCTATTCATTCGCGTACCACCACACATCCCTCTTAGCAGCATTCTCATCTCAGCTGCATGCAAAGCTGCCTCTTGTAGCCCAACATTCTGATCCATATAAGGCAGCAGGTCTCATCATCCTAATCCTAACCTCCTAACTAGTATATAATGTACATAACCTGGAGAAGGACATAGGATACCTTTTATCCCGTTATTTCCACAGAATCGAAACTTATGCGGGTGAACCCGCGGGGCGCAGCTGTTTTACAGTCTATCTTTCTTTTATCATCATTCAACTTATTTTTTCTAAAGAAAATTCGTTTAAGTCGATAAGTCCATACGAATGAGAAAGGCGGGGGGCGAAAAACGCATACATCCGGAAAAATTTAGACGGATGGTAACCCTACTTGCAGGTGGCCCAGGCGCATGATTGTATTTACAAGCTCTTCGAGGAAGTTAGAAAGGGATGGAAGTCGGACCTTTCATCTCTGACACCCTTTGATAACGTTCTTGAACTTTGTTCGATAACTACTGCTTGATTATTCCGAAAGGACAGGAGATATTAAAATATGGGCATGATTAAGGGGGATGCGCTAGGGTGGCCCGCTAAATTCAAATTTTCTTAGGTTTTTTGCAATTTGCAGGTCAGTAACAGGTTGTATGTTGATCTAAACATGATTAGCGCTCGTAACAAATGAACTGAGAGAGTTGTATTGCTGATTTTAATGTTTATAATTCTGTAAATCCATATTCATATACTAACAGTTCATATCAATCGATTTCCTGTCGCCAAGTACCACCAGCTAAATGTAAACTGTTTACGTTGCCGCGTGGTTTTTACACGCAATGTGTTAATTTTAGACGCGCGGGTGCGCCGGCGCTTCCGTTCGCCTGATTCACATCTAGGAGCCATCCATACATTTTTGGAGCCCCTCCCCCCCTCTTTCTTGGCACAGGTAATCATATTTATGCGACGTCAATTACTTTGCAATTTAAAAAAAAATCTTAATATAATATTGATAGAGTTGGTAATGTTTTAAAGATTTTTTTATAGTTGAAGTTTAGAGTTTTAGGCTTATTATGGCAGATAATTTATGGCCTATCTATAGGCAGATACGTGCGAAAAATTGTACTTTATGATTCTTTGCCCTCCATTTTTATATGTAGGTATGTAATGTACATATTATTATTATCATTTAAAGACGGTTAGCTTCTACAGTTCTACATAATGTAAATATTATCTTACTAGGTATTTCCTAGGCAAATTGTACTTTATAAACTCTATCTATTCTAACTAATAATTATAAACGCGAAAGTTTGTAAGCATGGATGGATGGATGGATGTTTGTTACTCTTTCACGTAAAAACTACTGTATGGATTTGGATGTAATTTGGCAAACAGATAGTTTATAACCTGGATTAACACATAGGATATACTTTTTAAACCGATATTCCCACGGGATCGAGACTTACGCGGGTGAAACCGCGGGGCGTAGCTATTGATGCTATAAACTTGGGAACAGATTCAACTCAAATTGCAATCAACATCCACTTAAGATAATCATCAAAATTATCATAATTTACATAAATCCCAAATACTATCAGTATCATCGAAATCTACATAAATAACATAACTGACTTAATTAACGGTTGACTACAACTCACTGTTAATTAGTTAGCTGACAATTATTATAATTAATGTACCAGGGATCGCAAACCTTTGGCATGGAATTCATATTGATTGACGGACGAAATATACTTGCACATAATACAAATAATGTTAGTGTTGGATTTTTTTATGTATTTAATATTTGTGACAAAAGAAAACGGTTTTATTAATATTTGTCAATAAATTGATACTCGAAAATCAACAATAATAATAATCTAAATGCTGGGAATATTTTGATTCAGGATTGTTTTATTAATAGAGATTTAAAGTGCCTTGTCTTGTACAATATTTAATTAAGTACATACTTATGTATTGGCAAAAAAAAAAACATCCTCATCAACTACCGAAAACAAGTTCCGACAAGTACATTAAAATATAAATAAACAAGTATATAACACAACTAACTATTCACACTACGTACTATAATAAATGACAAACTATACAAATAAATTCAAAAACAATTCAATACTTCCTTATTTGTGTAAATAATTAACCTAATTACGGTTTTTCAGGCATCTACTGAGTAACTTTTTCCATAACTTGACTTACTTTCCCCAGGTAGGGAGCGGTGGCAAGTTTTCCCAAAAAAAAACCCAAGTTTGAATAGCAGAAATAAAGAGAAAGTAAGAAAAATAGGTTTATTTGTTGCAGATACACGTGCTATAAATTTATAATTAATAAAACAGATCTATAATCACGAGCACAGAACAGAAATAGTCGGCAGCTGCACGTCGTCGGCGTCGCCGTCGCGACTCGTGACAAGAAGGCTTCTACTCAGCATGATGTTGCGCACTACGACTACACTTCGCGTTATCGCGAACTTTTCTTCGTGCGCTCTCTCTCGCACACCCCTCGATTACTCGCTGAGCAACAGAGAGCGCACGAAGAAAAGTTCGCGATAACGCGAAGTGTAGCCGTAGCATTAAAGGTTGATCACTCCTGTCATAGACAATCCATTACCAATAATCATGGCATGTTTAGCAATTGATGATAACACAGTAAGTATCCTCAAGTGTACATAATATGCGTGATCTGTATTAGTAATGCTCCTTGTATGCATAACAAAGAGAGTCCTCATATTAACGATATAGTTGCATCATTTGTCTTGTAAGCTACGCCTGCTGCTCGGGTGCAAATAGATAAACATATCATCCAGGTATACCAATGTCTTATCACTTTCCGAGGCGGTGAAAATAGAGAAAACGAATTTTCCCAGTTATGGGACTATGTTGGGGTCGGCTTCCAGTCTAACCGGATGCAGCTGAATACCAGTATTTTACATGGAGCGACTGCCTATCTGACCTCCACAACCCAGTAACTGGGTAATACCCCTTGGTAAGACTGGTTGTCAGACTCGTGCTTCTGACGACTCGTAAAGACTGTCAAAGATCCACAAATGACAGCCGGGACCAATTCCGAGGCACGGAGGAGTCTCGATATGTGAAAATGGTCACCCATCCACGGACCAACCCCGGCAAGCGTAGCTTAACCTGATGGATCAACCCGAGCGGCTGTTATTACTTAGCCACGAGCTCCTCGGACTAAGCTAGTATGCAATCATATTAGTCTTATTATCAAGCAACAGACACGATAAAAATTCATGTACCTACTTAATGTAACTTAAATTACGTGACTTGGCAAATGTAACTATGAACCACCTAAAACTTAATATTAACTTAATATTATAAATGCGAAAATGAGTCTAGAACGGCTTAACGGATTTGGATGAAATTTGGCATAGGGGTAGACCTTCACCTGGAGAAGGATATATGGTAATTTTCATCCCGATATTCCCACTGGATCGAGACTTATGCGGATGAAACCACGGGGCGCAGCTAGTTTAATTATAAAAGCAAAAAACGCTTGCAACAAAATCGCTGACAAAAAACAGTCTTGGCAAAAATGAAGTAGCCAAACCATTGGTATGTTTTTTTTTGTTGTGTACGGATCCAATTACCTATTTGCTGGTTTAATTTTAAAATGCTCACTTTGTTGTAGTCGTGTTATTGAAATTCGAGTAAGTTTTTTATTCAAAACATAGTAGATTTGGCGAAGGTACGTTCCACAAATGAAAAAAAAAATGTTTTTAGTTTGAGAGCAGTGGTGAAGAAATAAAACAATGATATAAGATTTTGATTGTGTAATATCCCCCTTAAATCCTTACTTCCTTACTAATATTATAAATGCGAAAGTAAATCTGTCCGTCTGTCTGTCGCGCTTTCACGCCAAAACTACTGAACCGATTTAAATGAAATTTGGTACAGAGATAGTCTAGAGCCTGAGCAACGACATAGGCTACTTTTTATCGACATACCACGCGGGCGGAAGTTAGTATTTAATTAAGGGCGAATTTCACCAAACTTTTATACCGCGTATAAGTCTTATCCTGCGAATAAATTTTGATTTTTTGACAGTTTTTCCATACAAAAACTGTCAGACGGCAATTTTATTCCACGGATAAAATATATCTGACTTTGATAAAATCAGCCCTAAGTACAACCATCTAAAAACAACTATAGAGCATAAACGTCAACCTATTCATTACATAATTATAATTATAAATCAGATATCTAATTCCGTAACACATTTTCGTAAACGATTACGACTAATCTGTTTCATTTTGACAGTTCAACAAAATTCATTTTTTATTATTTACGTCGTTGTGAGTATTGCGTTATTTACGTTGTTGAGCTGAACTTTTTTTCAAACTTAAGGCTCTTACATACTGGGGCGATTAGGCGCGCGAAGGACGCCGCCGCATTGTTCGCCGTGAAGTTTTCTCAGAAATTGTTTTGTTAAAATTCGCGTCGCGCGGCGAATCGCGCCAGTATGTAAGAACCTTTATGGAGCCTTAGATTAGACTTTTGTTTCAAACCGATTTCAATTCTTATAGATCGTGTATAACGCAATAAATCTAAATTCTATAAATCGTCACTTATCCTATGAATGTTCTACTTTTTAAGTGAAATCTTAGTTTACGTCTTTTTACTTAAAATAATATTTGTTTTACCAACAAAACACACTAATGGTGCTCTTATCACGAGTCTAAGAACTTTATCGATATGTCCTTGGCGACTTCTGTCTTATCGGGCTCACCCAAAACCGAGTTATCGATACGATAAAATTACAGGTAAACGTTTACATAGGGTCTGCACTATCTAAGTCAACAATTTTTATCGATATTCGTTTATTACTTACTGCACCTTAACAGCCATTACTAATTTATTTACTTTTATATGAAGAGCTGGTAAGTCTTGAATAGAATATATTCTATATAATAATATATGTACTTAAGTAAAGGAATTAAGTATTTGTTTTATGTAAGTACCTATTTTTCGATTTCCTTTTTTTAACATGTTTCAACTTTCAGTCCGAGTGAACATCAAACACTTTTCATTTTTATTTCATTTAGGGAAACGTATTTGTCAGATTACAAAATTAAGAAAACGAATGAACTATATCGAAATTTGGATTTCCTTTTCGATTTCGAAATATTGATTCGGAATTTCGACGGCAGCAAATCGAAACGGAATTCCGTACAACAGAACTCCGGTAACAGTAAAAATAACCGAACTGTGGGTTGACAATAGACACAGGGAACTACTCAGTATTATGTTAGTAACACTCAATCAAAATCCCCAAAAGACTCCGGAGGCGGATGATATATGTTTATCACATTATTTATAAAGAAAAACGTCTGCAGGAAGAATCTTCTATTATATCTTTTCGAGAATCTTTTGTTACTCACAATATATACGTTCACACAAACAGACATTCATTGTGAAGCAATAAAGTTACCTACATCTCGATAAAAGTACAAAAGACATGTATTCAATTTCCCATTGTAATAATACTAATAATCCCCCCACCGCCGTATCTCTACGTTGACGTCGTGGTGGGGCTTGCGCGCTCCGAACTCTAGGTCTGTGCCGGTAGAGTTTACTTTGCCGGGACTGGTCTAGGATGAGGAGCCAGACCAAGAGAGATACACAAACCCGCAGGGCAGCATGTGGCGAGCTGTTGGGCAGTAGCGACCCCACGGACCCTAGCTCCCGGGAGAATTCTTGTTCCTCACCTCTGGCTTGCCTTGATTGGCCGGCTGGAGTGAACACTGACGAGGAACAGAGCTCCCACCTCATTCTTGCCTTGATTGGCCGGCTTGAGTGGAGACTCGCAAGAGCAAACGTGCTCGGAGGAAGGAAGTATTCCAGTAAGTGCTCGTAGGGATCTTGACCATCTTCCGGGCTCTGGGATTGTTCTGAAAGCCGTGGAATACCTCTCCACTCCTCAAGCACCTCAAGAAGTGTTGCCCCCTTGTCGCTACGTCACTATGTGCTAGCGACTGTTTTCGGAGGCCCATTATTGAGTGTATAAGTCACCCCCTGCCATTTTATCCGTATATATATACAACATTGATCAGGCAGGGGCCATAGTCCTTCCATAGTTCCAGGTTACCAGTCCACTTTAGCCACCTAAACTCATAATCCAATATGTTTGTTTCCCTATCCTGCAATAGTCTTACTCCAACCGGGGATTGTCCTTGGCTGCACTTGTATAGTGCGAACAGGGATAATCGTCGGTTGGTGCCTCATTCCATTAAAAACGTCTAACGGGCCTCTGCGAGTTGGCTTCGGCCCCTCGTACGCCTTCCAAAAGACCGGGACCCCATGGTTCCGAGATGTGTAAACATATATAAAACTAATAATCCTAATCCTAACTAATATTATAAATGCGAAAGTGAGTTTGTTTGTAACGCTTTCACGCTAAAACGGCTAAACGGATTTGGATGAAATTTGGCACATGGCTAGACCATGACCTTGAATAGGACATAGGATACTTTTTTTGCCGATATTCCCACGATATTCCCATTTTTTTGTTTGAACGCGCTAAAAAAATCTGTTTGCATTTTATAGGACAATTCTTTAGGAAGGCTTTAGGCTATTTTACATCATAAGTCAGAAAAAACGTTAAACGAAGTAATAGAACGGGCAGGCGATGCGATGCGGCGGGGTGGGACGGGGGAACAAGAAATATCACGCGGACTAAGTCGCGGGCAGAAGCTATCAGAGATAAAATTAAAGATAAAGCATTGAACCGAAGAATTTTATTAAGAGATTTCGAGAAAAAAAAAACAATATTATCTACAACGTGTGGAGATTGCGAAATGGAGGAGGATAACACAACTAAATATTAATAGTGTGGAATCTTTGTCTGGAAGCCGGAGGCTCTTAGCTTCTAAAAAGAAAGCAATACATATTACTTACTGTCCGGCAGATAATAATGACAAAGAAGTCTGCAAAGGCGTAGACAACGTATTTGAAACGAAGTGTATTGTTTTTACTTTAGTATCAAATAATAGGTATCTATTGAATTTGAAAACCACCATGATTTTAAAGCCCGCAATAATATTTTCTTTTTTTTACAAATTAATTGAAGATCTGTATTTGTGCCATCAGCGGTGACCCCCAAATAATAATTAATTCAAAATATCCATCAAGAAAAGTTTAAATAAATAAGTAATCATTCGGTACAATAAACTACATAATCATTAAAACTAGGCAATATTTTCAAAATTTGCCAAAAAACAACAAATCTTGATAGTGTGTCCTCTCTTTGTATAACAATACTAGGTATAGTCGAGTCGTTGAGCTCCTTAAGTTCTGAGTTGATCTCCTCGGTTACTGACAAATGCTTGCACTGACTGGCCAGGTTCACTTAAATCTGTGTGGACCATTTTATCATAAATCTACATGGTCCTCATATGGCCTGAGCAAGATTATGTCAAGACTTTAAAAGAGACTGCGACCTCTGAGTTTGTTTCGGCCTTTCTTCTCGGAGTAGTCAGATAGGAAACGCCGACCTCATCTAGCTTACCTATTTTTTTTTTTTAATACCTACCTGTAAAAGTCATTCCGATGATTACATGATTTACAGAATAAACAATTTCATTTCATATATAATTGAATTATAATTTCACTAGCTTCTGCCGGGGACTTCGTCTTGTTTCCCCGTCCCACCCCGTCGCGTCGCATCGTATCGCCTGCCCGCGCTCTGTTACTTCGTTTTTTCTCACATTTTTGCTTTTTGCTCGGCTCCTAAGGTCGTAGGTATAACCTTCTTCAAGAATAGAGCTATTAAATGCAACAATATAAAAACAAACTCTTCACCTTTATTATTAGTATAGATTTGAGAGAATTTTAGTAACGAGTAAACGAAAATTACATCAGTAAAGGTGAATTGTCTGATGATTCATCTGATTTACGTACCGAGAGGCATAACATGAATCAAACGTCTTACTTAGAGATGATTTATAACATGTGTAAATTCAAAATAAACAGTATTTTGTACAGCATTTATAAGGTAAACTTAGATCTACGTTACTGTTATTTTGAATAAGCTCTTTAAATGTAATATCATGCAGAAATATCTGAAGTTTACTTTGATGATTTTAATTTACTTAGTTTTTAAATGGAAAATGTGATTTCCGTGCGAAGGGACCGTTGGCGTTGGTCCCGGCTAGGCTGTCACTCGTAGATCTTTAACAGTAATTACGGGTTGTCCTTGTCAGGGCCAGGCCAGCCCAAGTCGGACAACCAGTCTAACCAAGGGTTATAGTGTTACCCAGTATCTGGGTTGTAGGCTATGGTAAAATACTGATATTTAGCTGCATCCGACTCCAACATAGTTGGGAAACGGCTAGGCAGATTGATTGATTATTCCAAAATGTACTGTCCAAATCATAAGAATATCTTCGAAAACACCAGATATCTCGAGGAATGATGCCAGTTGATCCATGAAAAATTAATTATGCCTGCATTTAGGCACTTGAGCCCATCTTAACTTTGGATTAGCATCGAGGCGCCACGCTTACAGCTCTCGACTTGAATTATAAATATATTTGCTAAAGATATTTGCATATTTCATGGGCATGGCTATGCGTGTTCAATTGTAACTTTGTGGTCAGACGACGCGATAGTTTCAGGTGTGTCAAACATTTCTAGCAAACATTCGTCAGTCATTTTGTTTGGACGAATTTTATGCAGAGCTACGACACACGACACCGCTTTCATTTTAACTGAAGTGCGTGTCTCGGATTTGCCGCGCAGTATTGCCGCGCAAACATTCGTCGGTTTAGTCCCAACTAGAGCGCGGCAGAAATGTGTCCTGCAAATGTCCGCGCTCTTGCCGCTCAATGTTTGGACACACCTGTGTTTTTGTGTCGATGACAGACGATGAGGTACTGCCTAAACACCAGAAATATACAGGGTCAAATTAAATTAGCTAGCGAAACTCCATAGAGGGGTTGGGAGGGGGAACTTGTTTTATAATATGTAGTGATAGTGACAAAATACACACAGACCAGGTCGCAGGGGATAGCTAGTTCAAAATACATATAATGTCGAATAAATGGAAGTTAATAATAATTCAAGAGCAAACGAATAAGAGCCGAACCCTAAACATCTGTATAAAGTATAAAGAAATATTTCCATTGAACCTTGTTGTAGCACCCGAGGGGGCTCTTTATTGTATCGGAGGCCGGGGGTGCTCGTGGCTTCCCAATCGTGAATTATGACCCGTTAAACACCCCTAAATGGAGCCAGCTGAACTTTTTTAATGAATCCTATTAGTTGGAAGTCCACGATATCTTAGATCAAAATTGAGTTCCGGAAAAGTTTGAATGCATCAAGTTGGTCCTTATATCTCCTGAAATCCTGACCAATTGGAGACAGGTCGAATGGCCATAAAAAGAAAGTATTCATTTAATTATTCTAAAAGAAGTGTGATTAATTAACGATCATAATATCATAATATGTAAACTCAAATGTGACAACCTTATCTTTTTTCTGACACCCATCACACACTACATATATGCCACAGGTAATGCCTTGAGTTATTTTAGAGGAAACAAAAACCAGTGTTGCCAAGAAACATAATGTACCGATTCCCATCTGCGAGCTGTGCATTACATAACATACAGCGCTGTTGTTCTGGTCAGTGTTGCCAACAAATGAGTACACAAGGTCATACCCACTTCCTTTTTATCTCACCATTGTGGAGTCTGTAGTATTTTTTTATTATTCAATTGTCCGGAAACGTAAGAAACGTTTGTGTGTGACATATTGTTGGCATTGTTTATATTCGAAGTTATACTTTTATTTCTCTTTTCCTGGAGAAGCTACTGGTCCATGAAAGAGAAAAATTATGGACATGTGTATTTTTTCCATTTTGAAATATGGATCCCAGATTTGGTCTTTGACAAATATTCAAAAGACTAAACTCAATGTTTGCCAACGTGGGATGGAGCGCAGTATTCTATGTGTCAAATCAACAGACCATACCAAACTGTGCTCTAAAACACAGATTACTAAAGTTGCTCAAAAAGCCGCAAAGTTGAAGCAGGACTGGGGCGGCCACGTCTGCCGCAGGCCCGATGATCTGTGGGCCGAAATAACCACTACGTGCTACGCCCTTTTTTTTTGGGAAATCATCCAATGACTTCTCCCGCTCTGGGTGGAGCGGAAGGGTGTGTCAGACTTTTACTGACTAAAACCCACCCGTGTTCCTTCAGTTGCCTGTTGCCAAGGTCCCGGTATCCGTTCGGACTAACTTCGTGGAGCCCTGAGACAGCTAAAAGGCGTTGCGGCAGACGCCGTAGAAGAAGGCACGACGACCTAGACAAAACAAACGACCAGTGGCCAACATAAGCACTGGATCGCAAGCACAGGAACTCGGTTTAGTTAACTGGTTTATTGTTGTTATTTGGTCAGTTTAAATAAAATATCACAAGGGAAGGAAATACACCAAAGAGTCGATGAAAATCTCGAAATCTACCCTTCACTAGGTTCCCAGCCTTATTTTAGCGCATTCATAAACATCCACATGCTACGGTGGGTGCTAATTATAAGAATTATACTATAGCAGATTCGGAGACTCGAGCGCAGTCATTTGTTTCACACGCGCTTATCGAGGCCGATCGATAATAGAAAGAGTGACGAATTTGTTTATCTAACGTAACTACTATTTACTTGCTTAGCAAATATTGTAAGAAAAACATTACCCTCCTTCTGGGGCAGTCGGGTAAAAAAGCCAATTATTTTTAAAAGAGTTACCGTGGTGTTGCTTGGCTTGACGGCTCTTGTGGAAACGACCAATTGGAACCGTGCACCTAGCTTCTGACACTTTATAAAGGCTCTTACATACTGAGCCGATTCGTCGTGGGACGCGAATTTTAACAAAACAATTTCTGAGAAAACTTCACGGCGAACAATGCGGCGGCGTCTCGTCGCGCGACTAATCGCCCCAGTATGTAAGAGCCTTAAGTCGACATGTAGGTATGTATAAGTAAAATAAAATATTTTCAATTTTGTTTTATCTTTATCACGCGGAAAACTCTGGTATCGCGATGTAGGATGCGCCAGTAGTTAGAATGTGGTGGTATAAATGACGCCACATACATCCATAATCATAGTAGTTTCCTCGTACTTCGCGGCACCTGGTAGAACGCCGCTACTAACAGTAACCTTGCCGCTCAATAAAGTGTTAATTAAACTATATAACAAGGCAATAATGCGCTACACAGTGCTATCACGCGAAGTTAGCTAAGGACGTAAATATTGTGTTATTTTTAAGCCCGTAACAATACGCATGTTTGTTGCCGGCAACATTTCGATTACAACATTCCATGGTTGCCAGCGACATGTTTCCCGCAACGCACCGCTTCTACCGCCCGCCGCGCGCTGTCGCGAGTCGCGACGCGATACCAAGAGTACGTAAAATTTTCATAGAAATTGTTCCACCAATGTTGCGTCCTACCAGTTGACAGCGACGAGCGCCCGCGCAGTCGCGCGTCGTGTCGCGTCGCGCCTGTCTGTGGGAGCCTTTTTCAACACATCATTCCTCATTTATTTGACATTGACCTCTGCAGCTGACCCTTGCAACATTTAAGTTTTAAAACTAGATACAGGTTGTCAAGGTTAGTTGGACTAAGTAAAGTATTATCTACATATTCATGTAAGATTTTTATGAAATTTTTATGAAATATGAGTTTTGCTATTTGTATTTCTTCCCACAATCTCAATAAATTCATACATAAAAAACATCACGCATGGGTTTGCTATTAAAAAGAAAGTAAGTACCTATTCCTAACAAGAAGTTAATGATAAAGCCTTCGATCATTCGAAGAGAAGACTGTGATAATTGTGATGTGATAGTCATAGCTTGAATAAATAAATAATGCTTACAAAATGAGGCAGCCACTCGGTAATGTAGGTTATCGTATTTACATAATGGACGTATTCTAGCGAGGTATATACCTACTTTGAGCAATTAGCACAATAACTTATAATTAGGTAAATTACGCTACACTTGCCGCGGTCGGTTCTTGGATGGGTGACCATTCATTACCTACATATCCAGACCCCTCCGTGCCTCGGAAAGTACGTGAAGCCGTTGCTCCCGGCTGTTATTCTTAATTCTTTGATAGAATCGCGTCGCGCGACAAGTCGCGCCAGTCTGCACGAGCCTTAACATAGAATAGTCGCAATTTTTTAAATAACCCCGCGAACGATGGCACGTCAATGTTGTTCCTTGTTTGTTTTTTACGTCAGTTCGTGGAACAGGGCACGATTTCATAACTTACCGCTAATATCAGGTAGCTAACTGGGCTGTTTGTTTACAATTCCATTGCCACACCGTGTTTACAAATAACTTTGCTTTTGACAGTACCAAACAGGTTTCGATTTTCAAATGTTTTGATACCTATTATAGGTATGGTTGCTCGTGGCTGATAACAGCCGCACGGGGCGATTGACGGTTAAGCTACACTTGCCGCGGTCGGTTCGTGGATGGGTGACCGTAATGGATGGTTAACGAGCTTGGATTCGAGACTCCTCCGTACCTCAAAAAGCATGTTATACCGTTGGTCCCGGCTGTCATTCGTAGATCTTTGACAGTCGTGACGGGTAGTTAAAAGCCCAAAGTCTGGCCACCAGTCTTACCAAGGGGTATCGATTATCGATGTTACCCAGTAACTGGGTTGTGGAGGTTAGATAGGCAGTCGCTTCATGTAGCTGGAATTCAGCTGGATCCAGTTAAACTGGAAACCGACCCCAACATAGTTGGGAAAAGGTTTTTTTTTTTTTAATTGGAATTCCGAACCATTTCTTGCCTCGTTGGTCTAGTCAGGTAGGTAGCAACCGCTACTGCTGAGCATAAGGTCCTGAGTTCGATTCCCGGGCCGGGCAAAGTGTTACCTATTAAGTTTTTGCCATCTAGAATTGCTCAGTAGCAGCCTGGAGTCTGAATTTGTACTCGGTTATAGGCAATAGGCTCGCTCCCTATTGCATGGGACATAAACATAACAGTGGCTTAATGTGGGTGTACTATAGGTACACCTCTGCCCATAAAAATACCTATACTTTCTTATATCTTAGCTTCTGCAGGCGCGGTCGCAGCCCAAGATTGGGGGGGAGGGTCACACTTGGTGCCGAGGAATATTTTTTTAGGGAAATGGTCACCTAATTGATAAGTACTCTAAAAACTATTTTTGTATATGCCCATCGGGGTCACTGTGGCTCACGTACGATTCGCCGCGCGACGCGAATTTTAACAAAACAATTTCTGAGAAAACTTCACGCCGAACAATACGGCGGCGTCACGTCGCGGGACGAATCGCCCCAGTATGTAAGAGCCTTAAAGCACGTAAATCATTCAGTCTCTCGACAGCTTGAATGTCTGCGTAACCCTTGAGGAAATACAGGCGAGATGTTATGTTCTTGACCATGGTCAACACACTCACCTCTAGATAATGATAGTTTATTGATTGAGAAATCAATAATAATAAGGTCACTGGCCTAGTAGTAAAAGTGGCTTTAAACTTCAAACGACGTACATACAATGTAAATTGTATGCTTTGGACACACTTGTCTGATATCATTACACTTGCTAGGCTACACTTATGCAGATAACTGGTAAGCACACAACACAATTTATTATTATTATTAAATGCCACATTATACCTATTATAGTGCAACTGATCCAATTAATTAAATTACTCACCATCATAATTGAAGTATGCATATTCAGTATTCAACACCTCGCTTGATCCATATCGACACGGGAGTCAAACCCGGCACCATACGCCGCTTACATCATACGCGCCAAAATAAACTCCCTCCAAAAAACACGTCAATCAACAACCACAAGGTTAAACACCAACTTTATAACCAACACTGAAATTAAAACAATAGTTTAACGTCGTAAAGAAATTATACAAGAAATTGAACCGTTTAAAAGTCACTGTGACCACGTTTCAGGTTGTCATTCATAAACTAATGGAGTCACTATCCAAAACAAAACACGGTAAAGTTTGTAAATACGTAATTTGTGAACGAAAAATAAGTAACTAACGACACCTCCGCCTCAGTCCACGACACTGCACTAACTGACGTGACGCGCGTGCTAGCGTAGCCTGCGAGGCGAGCGGCTACCTGATATCTCTAGCGCATTCCCACACGACAGAAACCTTTGCGTAAAAAAGAGACAGCCAGATCACTACACGGTGCGCCCTCGAATTGCATTTCGGTGCACTTGCATTTCTGGATGACGGAGTTAACTTGGAGTTAAACCGTAGTTAACGCTAGTCGGCAGATATTGCTACATTTAGAACACTCATCTGTCACTCACTATCTTGTGTAGCTACTTTTAATTAGGTTAGGTTAGTATTAAAACTCGGTGGCAATTGTTTTTACGGGTTCTATATACTTACATTATATAAGAACATAGTAAGTTGGACATAAGGTTAATAAACCAAATTCGCTTTTCTCCGTCCTGTGTGTCCTGTACTGTAATTTCAACATGTAATATTGGCTTATTGGGCGGGTCATGTCAGCCGCATGCATAGCGACCGCTGGGCAACAGTCTCCACACGGTGGATGCCTGAGGATGGACGGCGCCGCTGAAGCCGGCCCAGCAGGCGTAGCATGGCGCTTTCTATCTCTACGAAGAATAGACATAGCTTTTTCTATACAAAGTGACAGTTCATTTCTTCATTTTTGACATCCACCGTAGAAATCCTTCTACAATCTGTCATTTAGTCTTTAATTTCTAACGATCTTTGTCTAGGTCTTTTTGTAGGTAGACTATTTCGGAAGTATCTTTTATATCCTTACTGTCAAAATCACACTGACAACCGATAAATCCTATGACAAAACAAAGAATTCTGAGTCGAATTATGTAAAAGAGTGAATTTCGTAAAAAGTGCAGTTGAGTGTTTCTACTTTGCTGCCGTCGTACTTTATAAAGGAAACGTCATTTTTGTCTACTCTTCCGTCGACAAAACGGTGCTCACGCTACGCCTGCAGGAAGAGATGGCGAGACGATCTAGGACGCGACCACAAGGGTTGGATCGAGGTAGCCCTGGAAAAGGATGTTTGGAAAGATTTGGGGGAGGCGGAGGCCTTTGCTCAGGAAGTGTAAGCTAAAAATTACAAAAAAGAAATTGGCTTAGTGGTTTTGTAATAATATAATTTAAAAGAGTGTCCGCGGAATTTCTTGCCGGTTCTTCTCCATAAGTACATGGGCAACTAGCTCGTTTATTCCCATCTGCCCGCTTCGACCACCCCGGAGGCTACTAGCAGTAGGCAGCTAGTTATTCATAAAAACAAAAATAATTTGAATACTTATTTACTATTTTAAATAAAAGTTCGCCACTTTATGTAAGTACTAGAAAGCATGGTTGCAGTGTACACTGCACCAAAAATTTGTCCGGTAAGACTGGAAGCCAAACCCAAGGACCCCAACATAGTTGGGAAAAGGCTAGACAGATTGATTGTCCATCTAAAAAATTATCCTATGATTCTTGAGAAACACGGCTTTGCCAAAAATAGATCTAATGCTAAAAACTAAATGATATTTCCATACGAATCAATTGTTTAGTAAAAATGAATGTTAAAATGAGCTCAAATAGACGTCTTTTATACAGACTTTAAATAAAAAAGAAAGAAAGTTTAAAACATAACCCAACTACGACAAAAACGCCAACTAAAAACAAAAAGATATAAATAAACCGATGTTGATTTTCTCGGTTTCATTGCTAAGTCATGTAATTAAGGCGTTAATCGTACAGATAACTTATGTAAGTATTTTAATCTGTTCCCTCATAACTACTAAACTACTGGTCGGTCGTATTTTGACGAATGAGGTATCGTTGGATTGGAAGTGTCAATGTCATGTTGCACTTCACGCAAAATCCCACATGGCGGCTTACAGCGGATTTAAGTGTCATAAAAAAAAACATAATTAAGTAACATAAGTATCGTGTTTGGTATCAAATAAAAGGTGTTACCTCTTAAGGCGTACTATATATCTGTGGCCCTAGTGAAAAGGGGTATAAGTCCGATTTTGTGGAAAATGAGTTAAGTATACAGAAGTGATCAGAGAAAAATGCTCTATCGTTTGGTGTAAACGGATCTAAGCTATCTCTAAAAATAAAGAAGTTACCTTGTGTAAAAGGGTCCAACTGACACAAAAAAAAAATTCCAAAAGTCGGTTTCAAGTACTTTTGTATTCTTTTAAACGGATTTTTTCAAATATATTTTGTGTTTTTTAATCTAAATTAACATAAATTACCCACGTTTTTATTTGGTTCGTGTTTATCAATACAACAAGACCTAGTTCTTAAAAATGGTTTAGTGAGTAATGTGATATTATTAGACATAAATCCGTTTTCACTAAAATAAAGGGAAAAAATTAAAGTAACTCTGTTGAGATTAGTATGAACATAATCATTCCAAATGCGTATTCATTTTCACTTGTATGAATTAACATTTAACATTATGGAAGAAGGGGTATAACTTATATTATACCCTAAATGAATTCATTTTGTGGTTAGTATAAGTCATTATCTTAAAAACTAATAACATTAAATAAAAATAAAGTCAATAATAATAAAGAGCATAAATTGTTTACCTATAAAAAACTTCACATGTATTTCAATTGGTAGCGGTTTAAATGTCACACGAGGTCAAACACACAATTTGAAGCGCGCGGAGTGTTTTTGGCGTCTCCTGTAAAGTTGCATTTTTGGACTTAGATCCCTTTTCACTAGGGCCACAGATATATTTATACATTTATAAAAATAAAAATAAATTATTAGTTACTAACAAACGCGTCCGAAATAAATGGCAAGTATCATTATTAAAAACTCCAAAATAATAATTGGAATAAAAAGGAAAGTAACTAAAACCCGACTACGACAAAACCGCATGTTATTTTTCATTTGTCAAAAAATATAATTATATTTGAGACCATCACAGTATTTCATTTGATATGTCACACGGTACAAAACTTTTATTTTGCAAAACTTTTATTTTTATTTTCTTATTTGCCTCTCAATGTGACACCTGTAGTGAAGGCCGTATTTGGGTCACAGAAATTCATCAACTTGGCTGAGCAGATTGGCAGTGACAGACGGACAGACAGACACACAAATGTTTCCGTTTTTATATTCGGACGTACGGCACCCTAAAAAAATAAACAATTTAAAACTTTTTTTTTGTACGCGTACTAAAAAACTGTTTTTATTTCTCGCTTTTTAGTGGGTCGGTTTGTAATTTATCTAAGTTACAATAGCCTAATGCCAGCTGCTCATCACCTGTTACAAAATATTGCTTTTCCCGATGCAGGGACGTTAGTCGTTGAGGAATTCTCCTGGTACGTCACCATCAGCTCCACTTCACCAGACCTATGCATTGTGACGAGTATAAATTGCTCGGTAATCATATTAAAGTAGGTACCATTACCTACTTAATAAATGCAAGACTAAGTCGAAAACTTGAATGACTTTTTCATAAACATAAATGATAACCAGAAAGCGTTTTAAAAAAAAAGTACTAATGTAATATTAACTTATACTTCTACAGTTACAAACATTTTTGAGGGGGGTTTTCGCCAATTCGACAATAAATCAGCTAGAGTTAGGTTTCTTCTCACTAAGTCAAACGGGGCGTTGGCTTTGGTTAGTGTCATTTATGGTAGCTTCACATCTTGTTCCCTCGTGATTGTCAACACATTGACAGAATGGTTCGTCCTCTTCGTTCAGGGAACAGGTGCCATTATTCATACAATAACCATGACACGCGTACACTTCACATCGTGCCCCTGAATAACCGGCGTTGCATCTGAAATAATGGTAATATGAAATCGGGTTCTTACCACTAACTTAAACAAGAAGATCGACAAAATGAGTAACATTTGTTTTACCTGCATGTAGGAACTCCCTCTTCATTAAAACTGCATTTGCCTTGGATACAGTAGTTCAGACAATCTGATACCTCGCATTTATCACCTACATAACCTCCTTTGCATTGGCAAACTGCTTCGCTCTTATCATTTAGGGAACAGTCACCGTTGTTCAGACAAAAACCACGACATGCGTACACTTCACATCGTTCCCCTGAATAACCGGCGTTGCATCTGAAATAATGATAATGTCAAACATAAACGAAATTTAACAGACAGACAGACGGACGGACAGCGGAGTCTTAGTAATAGGGTCCCACGTACTTTTGGGTACGGAACCCTAAAAATTGGGTAAAGCAGCGGTGGCCCGGTGGTAACGGCCCCGATTTACGTGTCGCGGATCGTGGGTTCGAAACCAAGCAGGCACTTTACTTTGTGTAGTTTATTTCATCACCTCTGCTCTCAAAACAGTGAAAGAAAACATCGTGAGGAAAGCGGAATGTCCTCTTTCTAAAAAAAAAAATCGAACACATTGTGACAGCAATACTATACTTAGGAGATACTGACATGCAAATAGCAAAAAACGTAAGAAAAATTTGAATTTCGCGGTCTCCTAAGTATAGCATGTCCACTGCTGGTACACAGGCCTCCTCTCTATAAGAGAGAGTGGACCATAATCCATGCCGTCCCAGCTTCTGTTGGTTGCTGTCACAATGTGTACCCTTAAGCTTTCGCCTTCAACAAGAAAACCATCAGAAGGGGTAGAAAATATTTTACCCGCATTTAGGGAGTCCCTCATCATTGAAGCTGCAGTCACCTTGCAAACAATAGTTCTCACAGACGGAAACGTCGCATCTTTCACCGATGTAACCAGGTGTACATTTGCAAACAGATGTCTCACTAACTTTTATACCGTGAACACAAAATACGAGTAGTTCGGCAAGTGTTGTATGTACTGTTGTCTGTTCTGTTTCTTGTTCTGTTTCTGCTGTCTGTTCTGTTTCCTGTTCTGTTTCTGTTGTCTGTTGAATATTGAGGGATTTGATACTCCATAGGACTTCGCAATCCTGAATTCCCTGAATTTGATCTTTTAGTTTGTAGTTGGCGGCTAAACCGAGTGGACTTTCATTATAGAACTTACTAATCTCTTTTAGTCTATATCCACTCGTGGCATTTTTTGGTATTTGCCAAACGGTTTTGTAGCTCTCGCTATCGTTCATCCAGTATAAGTAATCATTTGAAACGGTCAACTCTTTTGGTGAAGAAAGAGATGTTCCAAAGAATATTATTGTATTGTTTTGCCCATCCAAATCTCTTCTACTCAATAACCAACGTATAAGGCTGTCAAAATAATAAATTTTCCGTGTTTGTTGGTCAATGGCCATGCTTAACACTGGCCAATAATATCTGTGTATTACTTCTCTCTCGGAACCATCAAACCGAGCTCTCTCTAAGTACGTAACTCCTGCCTTTACATTGGACCAGTAAATGGACCTGTTAGTTGAAAAACACGATTGAATATCACGAAATGAAACAGATTTTGATTTTTAAATTATCATTGGTAACGTACCCTCTACAGCTATCCACGGCAATATCACTGGGGGTCAGGTCATCCATCGTGATTAAATGGTTTACATTGTTATTAGATCCAGGTTTTAATGAAATCCAATTAATGCTTCTTGCATCAGTTGATATTGAACTAAAGAATAGTTTTTCTGTTGCCGGGTCGAAGGCTATACTGTGAATGTTACTACCGACTATTTTGATGAAACATTTGTTTTCCATGGAATGTAAGCTATAACCACATATAGCGTCGTTGTCGCTCTGTTTGTCGACGAACAGCATCATGTTGTGAACTTCATCGTACGCTAACGCTGTGAGGTTGTGGGACTTAAAACGTACGGTGACTGTTTTGAATCCATTGGTATAAAATTCGAGTTTATCTCCTAGGCTTACGGCGATGTCTGAAATAAGAGAAAAAATACTTCATCCTGAAAGTTAAAGGAAGCACAAAAGGAAGTCTGATGAAATTAAAACCAAAACAAGATTCTTGGATGCAATCAGGATATTTTGCGGGCGCTACATACAATGCCGCGATATTGTGCTGTTTGTGAGCCTTTAGTTGTAAACGAATTAAGTAACTGACTATTGGTGCTCAAATTAACTTGTAATTAATACACATCAAAAAAGTCTAAGCATCATGTACTGTCTTACACCATCTCACTTCCTTATCGGACGAACCCTCACATCGGTACCCCATCCGCCAGTCGCAGCCGATCTAAACCGACTGCAGCGCCATGAAAGGATACAAAAACTTAAAGAACATTTCTGGCTGAGGTTCTCACAAGAATACATTACCCTTCTACAGGCCAAAACTAAATGGAATTCAGCAGCTGGAGAAGACTTGAAGCTGGGTTCCTTGGTCCTCATCCGGGACAGACATCAGCCTCCCCTTGTGTGGCTACTGGGAAGAATAGTCAAGCTACATCCAGGACCAGACAGCATCAGTAGGGTGGCGGACATTCGGACCTCCAAAGGGGTCATCCAGCGGGCATAAAATAACATATGCCCTCTCCCTATCATCGCAGCATCAACTTGAAGCAAACTTCAAGCCCGGGAGCCTGTTACGGCCCCGCCGCGGTACTTACTGCGGCCATGCCCCGAGTTGTCGCTTCGCGCCGCCAGGGGCGCCAGCGCTAGTGGCAACACTGCTCGCAGGGAGCGTCGCGTTGCGCCGCACGAATCGACATTCCAAATCATCAAAATTCAAATTCATCCATCACGACCATCATACAGAAACCATTTATTCAGAATACATAGTATAACCAGCAGCAGTCTATTATTTTTGTCGAAGTACACAGCGGCAACAGCCGAAACATGTACGTTTTTGAACTTTTGAACGATTTTTATTGTTGTAATAAAGGGTGTTAGGGTAAACACCGTTATCCTTGAAACCAGTGGTTAGGTTTCATTACCCGACTACGGCGAAGAAAAAAGGAGGGTCATGATTTTGACCGGTATGTATGTATGTATGTATGTATGTATGTTCATCTGTTCCCTCCTATCTTCCAAACCACTTATCACAATTTGACAAATGAGGTATCGTTAGAAGCGTCGTGATTGTCCGCTGGTTATAGGCTATGTGAAGTCACATTAAATTAAAAATGGCGCCCTCTAGAGGACATAAAGTGAGGAACTTAAAAAAAAAAATGGTTTAATCGTACCATGTTGGGTATCAAATGAAAGGGCTTAATGAGCACATTTCAAAAATATATATATTATAACCCCAAAAGAATTTAAAAAAAAATCAAGTAACAAAAACTAAAACCCAACTACGACTTAAAAGGTATAAACAAGACACCACAGACAGACAAATTAAAAATCCGGAGTCACACGTAATCTGTTCGATTTATGCCCTAACACGTGTGACTCCGGACTTTTAATTTGTCTAAGAAGAGGATGGGCACACGGGTAGACCATGACCTAGAATAGGACATAGGATACGTTTTATCCATATATTCCCACGGGATCGAGACCTACGCGGGTGAAACCGCGGGGCACAGCTAGTATGGTATAAAAAGACGATATAACGTGTAAAATTTTTTACACACCCCTTGCGGAAAGGAGTCTACGATGATAAAAATAATGAAGAAGAACTTTGTACTCACCCCAGGAGTGCGCCAACCCCACGTACAGCGCTACCAACGCCAGCACACACTGCGTTCTACACATTTTATACTTCAGAAAAACAAGTTGTTTCAACAGCCGTAGATGGAGCATCCACCGCTGGCGATTGCTCTTTTAATTCTAAAGCTAAACGCTGGTTTATAGAAACATAAATTGGTCTTCTCGGAATGGTGATAAGAGACTGGTAGATAAGAGTATACCTAAGGTCACGGTGGATATTCAACACAAAGATATAATATTTGTCTTATGTTCACATTTTAAAATCAAAAAGGTTTCTTTATCCACGGTACAAATCTTCATTTATTAGTTAACTAGCTCTTGCCAGCGGCTTCGGTCGCGTGCATGTCACAAATTATCCCACGGGACCGTACCTACTACCGGGATGAAAAGTATCTCCTAATCCAGGTCATGGCCTACCCGTGTGCCTAACATCCAAATCCGTTTAGCTGTTTAAGCACCAACAAACAAACTCACTTTCGCATTTAAAGGCAATACGTGGTCTTTATCAGAAGAGGTCTTATTGTCTCTTATTATGCGTGGGTTTGCGGGCTAGGAGATGTAATTAAATGGGAATGAACAATAACGTAAACGACGTTCCACCGAGTACGTGAGGCGCGAGCGCAAACCAATCAACTCACTGCCCTGCCAGGGTAGTCACCATGATCACCAATACCACAGTCGCCATGAATCCTTGCCGGTTTCCCGGTTTTGATCCATCTTCGCGATCTACCAATATTTTGGCGGGGGGCCGCCTCCTCAGTACCCGGGGTTACGTCAAGTTGACAGCTGTCACAATCGTTCGAAAGTCAACTCCGTAAGTTTAGCGTCGTAATATCTTTAGACGCGCCGTCACATTTATATATACTAGCTGTTGCCCGCGACTTTGCCAGCCTATGTCCTTCTACGGTTCATGGTCTACCCATGTGCCAAATTTCATCCAAATCCGTTCAGATGATAAATATTCAAATTCGATAGATTTTTTATTATACTACAATCATGAAAACTTTTCACTTTGCTAAAAATAACAGTAAAATAACAAAAATTAGCACTGTAATCTTTTGTTATCTTTGAAATGAATCCATGAATCGAAAAAATTTCAATACACACTCCCGATATTTTTTAAAGCATAGCCAACGACGCCCGACACAATGGAATACACGAGTAATTCCCGATTCAAATAAAACGTTTTTCAAGATTTAGGGGTATGAGGAACAAGTTCACTCATCCACCATAGAAAAGGGAGGATCCTCCAAACAGACGGTTGTTGTGTCTGGTCGCCAGACTCTGGCGGGCAACTGCCCAATGATTGATATTGGATTCTTGTATATTTTATATGTCCACTGCACGGTAAACTTTAATTGCGCGATGAAGGATTTATGTGACGTCAGGATTTTTGTGTGGCGTCAGGTCTTTGATGCGTAGTTCGCATGTGGCGATGTAGATACCGCCACAAAGACTTTACTTTGGGCGTGATTATGTAGGTATACCAAATTACAGCTTTTTAGTACTGACTCTGACCCCGGACAGACAGACAGACACTTAGGACGATAAAGTTTCCTTGTTTTTCTAAAGAATCCTACAAAGCAAGCTGAAGTGGCAGTGGGCCTGGGGCCGGCCATAACCGTAGAACCGATGGCCGTTAGAGTAAACATGTTTTTGAGTGGAGACTGCGAATTGGCAAACGTCAGGCAGGACGTTCTCATATTCACAACGTGGCTGGTATCAGCTGGATGATGAGGGTTTCCGAGAATCGACATGCCATTGGAATGGTCTAATATCCATGTTGATGATGATAATCTTCTACTCAGCGTGTCAATGGCAATTTAAATAGACTCGGACCAGAATTCGGCCATGTGTTTGGCGCCATCACTAGCGTCCATCAGTTCCTGTAACGTGCAGCTGATAGGACACGCAGGACACGACATTAAGTGTCCCATCGTTTATGAAACAGCACCACATTTACATTCCACGGCGGAGTCGTCTATGAATCTCTCCTGAACAGATTTCCCTTGCTTCGGCCTACCTGGTTGCGGAGTCTGGCTAGGAGCGAGATCTTCAGCAGGTGGAATGAATGGTTTGGGTAATGAAGCACTGTCTTGCCATAGCTTCAGTCTGTCTTTTGGTCGTTCGCCAGTGAGTGGGACGACACACTTTAAAAGTGCCTAAATCTATTGAGATGATGATGATAAAAGAAAGAAAGAAAGAAAATACATTTATTTAGCACAGACTAAAAGGCACACAATATACATAATTTACAGCGATAATAAAATAATAAAAAAACAAATAAAAAGTATAAAAGTGCGATGTAGATGTGATGAAACTAACTATAATCGAAATTAACGACTGTTGATAGAAGATAAAAAGGTTACGTGATAAATGTTAGAATAGGTCAATGTAATAAGTACTTTTTGGTTAGCAAAACTGTTAGGCCATATATTTTTCTATGTGTTATCATTAATCACTACAAAACCGATCAGAAAGGATGTATTTTGTGCTTAGAACCAAAACAGTGCAGTAAAGTTGTGTGAAATTTCATTGTTTCACTGTTTTTCATTAATGCAATATTTTAAGGGTTCCATATCCAAAGGGTAAAACGGGGCCCTATTACTAAGGCTCGTCTGACTGACTGAAGGGCTGACTGACTGACTGACTGATTAATGCACTCGTGTTAATTTAATAACTCACTTTGCGCTCGATGCAACAATCTACTATAAAAAGTATTGTACTCTGGTATTCACTTGTTATTGAAGCCTAGAAATGGTTGAAGAATAAAAGTCGTTTTGTCTGTATAAACCAATTGTTTTGCTTCAAATTCTGTCAATAAGTTAACCCGTTGCTCAAATAAATGTAAACAATTTCTGTTTAAGTACATATCTGCAGGCGTAGCATGGCGCTTTCTATCTCTACGAAGAATAGACATAGCTTTTTCTATACAAAGTGACAGTTCGTTTCTTCATTTTTGACATCCACCGTAGAAATCTTTCTACAATCTGTCATTTTTTCTTTCATTTCGTTAACGATCTTTGTGTAGGTCTTTTTATATGTAGACTATTTCGGAAGAAAGTTTTCTATCCTTACTGTCAAAATCACACTGACAACCGATAAATCCTATGACAAAACCGACAAAACAAAGAATTCTGAGTCGAATTATGTAAAAGAGTGAATTTCGTAAAAAGTGCAGTTGACTCTTTCAACTTTGCTGCCGTCGTACTGTCTACAGGAAACGTAATTTTTGTCTACTCTTCCGTCTACAAAACGGTGCTCATGCTACGCCTGCTGCTCTTTGAACTCTTTCTACATAACATATGACAAAACCGACAAAACAAAGAATTCTGAGTCGAATTATGTAAAAGAGTGAATTTCGTAAAAAGTGCAGTTGACTCTTTCAACTTTGCTGCCGTCGTACTGTCTACAGGAAACGTAATTTTTGTCTACTCTTCCGTCTACAAAACGGTGCTCATGCTACGCCTGCTGCTGTTTGAACTCTTTCTACATAACATCACGCCTGTAATCCTCGAAGGGTTAGGCAGAGGTACCTATAGTAAACCCACATTTCGCCAGTTATGTTTTAAGTCCCATGTAGTAGGGGCCGAGCCTATGGCCATAAACCGGGAACAAATCCAGACTCCAGGCTGCTACTGAGAAATTCCAGGTGGGAAAAGCCAACAACACTTTGCCCGACCCGGGAATCTAACCTAGGACCTCTTATTTATTGATTTATTTATTTATTTAACTATTTATGTACACACATAATAAACAGAAAAGAAGATAAGAACAGGAAAAACGTACAAAGGTGATGCTTATTTCTAAAGAAAACTCTTCCAGCACACCTGCGATAGGAAAGTAGATAAGAGATGTAGAAACCGTGTGTAAAATTCAAGAGAAAGTAAAATACATATAATCAAAACAATTCACTTAATAAACTAGAACAAATAATATGATCATACACTTACATACAAATATACATACATACCTACTTCATAAATACAGGTTGTTAGGGTAAACACCGTTATCCTTGCAACCAGTGGTTTGGTTTCATTTATAGAAAGTAAAATCAATGGAAAATTACAACTTTTTTTTTCTTTTTTTTAAATCTACATTTTACCACAAGAGACGCAAGTTCGTTGTCCTATGCGCTAGGGCAACGAACTTGCGTCTCAACACGGGCGGGGGGTACGGGATGTGACCTGACCGGCCGCGAGCGCGACCCCTCCCTCAGTCAGTCAGCTGTTTCGCTAGAGAGCACGGTGTCGGATAGAAACTTTTTAAAATCTTTTAATGAAAATTACGTTTTTTTTTGTTGTGTTGGGTCATTTATTTTTATATTTAAGTCAACTACCCATGGTTTGAACGACAAGACTGTTTACCCTTACAGCCTGTATATATAGAAATAAATACATACACAACTATGACGAAGTGGAAAGATAGTGTTCTTTCACTCTTCTTTTAAACACTGCAACAGTTTGGCAGTCCCAAAATGTCATGCCTCTTATTTACTACTACTAGTAAGTAGCGCTTCAGACCACTAGGCCAACGAGGCAGTCTGAACTGTTCCTGTTTCTGACTTTTTATTATTAAGTGATAGGTGATTAGGTTTATGATGTAATAGTAATAGTGTCTGTCTGTTAACGTGTGCGGCGGGCGTTAGATTATGTTTTCTTTGTTTTTCAGTCGACTCAATTTGGCCGTTTCTGCATTTAAGGGCCTATACCACCTCAGCTCAAATTCAGCATACTACTCGCGGCCTGAGTGAGAGTGAGACGAAGTTGGGTGCTGGAGCCCTGGCGGCTCAAAGCGTCGAATAGTTTAGGTAATTGCTTTTTCAGTGAAAACACTGGCCATTTAAAAAAAAAAAACAAGGCGGGCTTTATAGTTAGATCAGTTATTATGAAAAGTTTCATGATGTAATTTGAAGTGTTTTTTTAATATCAGCAGTTTATAGTTCGGTTTAGAGGTAACTTTGGATTTTCTTCTATCGAGTAATTTTTATGTAATCGTGTTTTCGTCAAACATAGGAAGCATCAATCCTCAACGTCTCATTCGTCATAAAACGTCTCATTCGTCTCATATATTTTTTTTTTTATTATATTTTATTTATTTATTTATTTCAGACATAATTCTAGTCCATAGACATACAATTCAAAGACGATTACAAAAATTCAAACTATTATAAAGGACCATGGGAACAAACGTCCCCACCCACCAACACGCTTGAGACTAGTGTCATTCGAAGCGTCTGGTGGGTTCGATACTTTTTTACTATGGCGACATTTTTCAAAAATGTGGGGTTTTCCTGGAATATTACTTTTTTTATTCAATATTAGCATTATTTTACATTTATATATTTTCTTAGTTTGCACTTAAGAGGCATAGAATATAGCGACCTAAATATGGTTCTCATTCATGACAACCTTTCTTTTTATCAGAGACCTTTTTTTTTTTCTCTGATACCTTTTTTTAAAGTTAGGTTCGGTTAGGTTATGTTTGGTAAGGATAGGTAATTATAGCTTAGGTTAGGTTAGCTAACCGAAAAGTTTAGGTTAGGTTAGGTTAGCTAACCGAAAAGTTTAGGTTAGGTTAGGTTAGCTTCTGTGCACTGTCAACGTGGCTCTACGTGGGAATCGTGCGATCGATGGCCCTTTACGGGGCCCCGATCTGAGCGGCTGACCTGACGGCCGGTAGTATCGCAGTCCTGCGCAAGCCGCAGAGAGCGATGGCCGTCAGAGTCATCAGGGGGTATCGCACGATCTCCTACGAGGCGGCTTGTGCACTGGCCGGATCCCCGCCCTGGGACCTCGAGGCGAAAGTACTCGCGTCATCGTATCGGTGGCGCGAGGAAGCGAGAGTGCGGGGTGAGCAACCGATGCAGCGACACATAGAGCTGCATCGGTCTCAGCTTCGCGAGGTCTTGGTGGCGGAATGGCGGGACAGGCTTTCACGCCCTACCGCCGGCCTCGACATCATCGAGGCGGTCCGGCCGGTGCTCGAGCGCTGGCTCAGGAGAAGGCACGGCTCCCTGTCGTTTCGGGTGACGCAGGTGCTCTCGGGGCATGGTTGCTTCGGGAAGTACCTGTGTCGCATAAACAGGGAGCCGGACGCTCGGTGTCACCACTGCGTCGACTGCCGGGAGGACACGGCGCGGCATATGCTGACAGAGTGTGCCGCTTGGGAGGAGCCGCGCCATGCCCTCATCTCCGAAGTAGGCAGTGACCTCTCGCTGCCGGCCGTCGTTGAGTCGATGGTGTACAGCGAGGAGTCCTGGGACGCGGTGGTTTCCTACTGCGAGACAGTCGTCTCGCAGAAGGAGGCTGCGGAAAGGGAGAGGGAGATCTCGTCCACTCACCCGGCCCGCAGCAGGCGCACCGGGCGTCGGCGGAGGGCGGTAAACGCCCTCTTCCAGCCCCCCTAAATGGGTCCAGGGACGACGGACTCGGGGACGTCCGTCGCCCCTACACATCAGGACCCGAGGTGGCGGTGCGTAGTGTTCCACGCGCGCCCCTCTTAGACGTCACGGGGGGAGTCAAACACCTCACTCCTCGGGTCACGGGGGGGCCCCTGACCCGAGGAGTCCCGCAATGGCGGGCCAGTCGGGTTGCGGAAGATTTCTACGTTCCCGTGACCCCCGGCGAAGGTGTGAGCTGGAAAACTGGGGTGGTTTTTAGTCAGTAAGAGTCTGACAGACCCCTCCGCCCGCCCCAGGGCAGAGGTCATCCATGAGGATTTAAAAAAAAATAGGTTAGGTTAGCCGTTTTTTTTAAAGTTTTTTGTACAATTATCCAATCACAAGAATACACAAATGCTGTTCATCATTGAGGAGTTCCATTTGACCTTCAAAATCAAATTATCACTGTTAGGTTAGGTGAGGTTAGGTTATGTTTGGCAAGGATAGGCAATTATAGCTTAGGTTAGGTTAGCTAACAGAAAAGTTTTTTGTTATTACAAAAAAACCCCATTGATTTTGCAATGGAGCAAGACAGTAAGTCTTTCTCGGGATCCCTAAAAACATATTGACACGTATCCTATGACTGTTGGAGGGTGGGGACGGAGTCCATACAAAATCCCCCATGGTCCTTTCAAACAGATAAAAACCCAAAATAAAAATGTGTTTAATGACATGACCAGTGGGACTATGGGCGCCTGCATAGGTGTCGAAATCAATGTGCAGCAAATATTGTTTTATTTTTGCAATTTTTGTATTCTACAGTTTCCAGATAAAAAAGTTTCACGAGTCTAAAAGATCAGGAAACTGAGAAAAATAAAGAAAAGTATTCACTAAATAACTGTGCTTTTCGATATGAGATGGCGCTAGGCGTTGTGGTTATCGAGTTTAAGACAAATTTTTGACATTTATTGTCGCTGAGATGAGATTGCGACTTGAATTTGAACGTTTTTAGTTACGGGAATTAGGCAATCACCGCCGCCCATAGCAGGGTTTTTGCTGATGCGTTGCCACCCTTTCCCCAAATAAACGCTGCTTTATTAAGTTTTGCTGGCTCACATGCAATCGAACCGCTGTGTCAGACTTTATACCTGCTGTCTTGTTGTTAAATAGTATTGTTCCAATGTAGTTTAAGTACATATCTGATTATTTAACCACCGGGCAAGTCTCGCTTGCAGGGGTAAGGTTGGCATTGAAATAATACGCCTTTGAATCCGCCTTACGAAATATGCCACAGTTTACGCACCTCATCATAATATCCATTTAATCGAATCGTAGAGCAAAACAGATGAATCCTTTTTATATAGCAATGGTAATCAGGCTTTGAAGATATCAGTTCGTAAAGAAAAGCAATGGTCGTTGGAAATAGAACACAAAAATCGACAGTACACAACGAACTGTAAACACAACGTGACGCCAAGATCGGATATGCAAGTAGGGATGGGGAATGGCGATCTGAGATCGATAAATGATACTCGATTTTTTCCCGAACACTAAAATCGAAATCATTTGACTGCCTCGTTGGTCTAGTGGTCACAAGCGCTGTAGCGCTGTACCTACCCGGGAATCGCACCCAGGACCTGAGCATGAGGTCCTGGTTGCGATTCCCGGGTCAGGCAAAGTGTTATTGGGTTTGTCCATCTGGAATATCTCAGTAGCAAGTGGAGTCCGGATTTTTGCCCGGTTGATGGCAATAGGCGCGCCCCCTATTGCACGGGACTTACAACATAACTAGCGAAATGAGGGTGTATAGGTACACCTCTCCCTTCAGGGATTAGAAGCGTGGTGTTATGTTATGTTATTATTAAACAAACACAGTTACAAAGGGTATAATAAAATATCAATTCAGAAATATATTTTTTGTGAATCGATTTTTCATGCTTTGACTCGAATCGATTAATTGGGTATTTTATGGAAAAGATTGCTCCCTTAATATTGCCTTTGATCCCGCCACTAATGTCAGATGCATTGTCAAAGAAATAGCAGTCCTTTATACACAGTGATTACCTATTATATGGTGTTCGATCGTCACAAATATCAATAAAAACCTAACCTGTAGGAGTGTAAATAAATCAAATTAATTATAAACAAAACATGCATTATAATTATATTCCATGTCATTTATTCTCTTGATCGAAAATAACTCGTTCTTAGTTTATTTTTCCTATATTATGTGTAGCTTATTATGGTTACCGGATGGTTATAGATACAATGGAACGTCAAAATCGGAAAGTACTTATAGAGTACGTTTCATCATTATAGTTCCTATGCCGTAATGTTGGCACATTAACAACGGACCTATTAGGTGGCGCCGTAACGTACAAATGTTCGTCCTACAACAGTGGAACCAACATTACGGCATAGGAACTATTTGATGAAACGCACTCTAAAAGAAAAGCGGAAACATTTAAAATACTGTTTTTGCAGATATTTTAACCTTGGCTTTATTCGGAATAATTTATCCATGATAAATTAGATCTTTATTTTTAAATCTTAGTGTATTTACTGTAATCCTGCACAAGTTCCCGAATTCGAATGCAGGAACTGGTCATGTCCTTTCATTGTGCAAAAATAGTAAAAAATTGTCAATAATAATTTTAATAAAGCTTAGTGGAAAAAGTGACATCATAGTTTATGCGAGCCTAATTTGCCCCACAAAAATCCGAAGGAAACAAACATTGGACGAATTATCAACACTCCATTATGTCCCACACAGGCGTAGCATGACGCTTTCTATCTCTACGAAGAATAGACATAGCTTTTTCTATACAAAGTGACATTTCGATTCTTAATTTTTGACATCGCACCGTAGAAATCCTTCTACAATCTGTCATTTTGTTACAGCTTTAAGGGGAAAAGTGTAATAATCCCCCGTTTACTATTTGGTTGGTTCTGTTCATAGACAATACATACAGTTGATATGCTTGCTAACGAGTTTCCAACTGACTGATCTATCTGTGTGCAACATAAAATAATGAGGAAATAAAACATAATTTTAAGGATAAGGACATTGTACGAGTATAATAATGATTTAAAAATAAAAATTAAATAAATGCAAGACAAAGTCGAAAACTTGAATGATGCCTTTTTCATAAACATAAATGAAAACCAGAAAGCGTTGTAAGAAAATAGTACTAATTTAATATTAGCTTAATTCCACAGTTACAAACATTTTTGAGGCAGGTTTTCGCCAATTCAACAATAAATCAGCTAGAGTTAGCTATCTTCTCATTAAGTCAAACGGGGCTTTGGTGAAAGTGTCATTTATGGTAGCTTCACATCTTGTTCCCTCGTGATTGTCAACACATTGACAGAATGGTTCGTCCTCTTCGTTCAGGGAACAGGTGCCATTATTCATACAATAACCATGACACGAGTTCACTTCACACCTCTCCCCGGAAAACCCGGCATTACATCTGAAATAATGGTAATATTAAATCGGGTACTTCCAACTAAATTAAACAAGAAGATCGACAACATGAGTAACATTTGTTTTACCTGCATGTAGGAACTCCCTCTTCATTAAAACTGCATTTGCCTTGGATACAGTAGTTCAGACAATCTGATACCTCGCATTTATCACCTACATAACCTCCTTTGCATTGGCAAACTGCTTCGCTCTTATCATTTAGGGAACAGTCACCGTTGTTCAGACAAAAACCACGACATGCGTACACTTCACATCGTTCCCCTGAATAACCGGCGTTGCATCTGAAATAATGATAATGTCAAACATAAACGAAATTTAACAGACAGACAGACGGACGGACCGTGGAGTTTTAGTAATAGGGGGCCCTATTTTGTACCCTATTTTGCGTTTTACCCTTTGGGTACGGAACCCTAAAAATTGGGTACAGCAGCGGTAGCCTGGTGGTAACGGCCCCGATTTACGTGTCGTGGATCGTGGGTGCGAAACCAAGCAGGCACTTTACTTTGTGTAGTTTATTTCATCACCTCTGCTCTCAAAACGGTGAAAGAAAACATCGTAAGGAAAGCGGCATGTCCTCTTTCTAAAAAAAAAAAATCGAACACATTGTGACAGCAACTAACAGAAGCTGGGACAGCATGGATTATGGTCCACTCCCTCTCATAGAGAGGAGGCCTGTATACCAGCAGTGGGAATGCCATACTTAGGAGACCGCGAAATTCAAATTTTCTTACGTTTTTTTCTAACTTGCAGGTAAGTATCAGGTTGTATGTTGATTAAAATATGATTTGCGACTGTAGCAAATATAGCTTTACACAATTATAACTATTAGATACAGGATTAGATTAATCCTCCAATGTCATGATTTCATGAAATAGTCATTAAGTAGGATTATTGATGATTTATAAGATTATGATTTCTTATATAAATATTTGATACGATCGCGAATTTTAGATCAACATACAACCTGATACTGACATGCAAATAGCAAAAAACGTAAGAAAAATTTGAATTTCGCGGTCTCCTAAGTATAGCTTGTCCACTGCTGGTACACAGGCCTCCTCTCTATGAGAGGGAGTGGACCATAATCCATGCCGTTCCAGCTTCTGTTGGTTGCTGTCACAATGTGTACCCTTAAGCTTTCGCCTTCAACAAGAAAACCATCAGAAGGGGTAGAAAATATTTTACCTGCATTTAGGGAGTCCCTCATCATTGAAGCTGCAGTCACCTTGCAAACAATAGTTCTCACAGACGGAAACGTCGCATCTCTCACCGATGTAACCAGGTGTACATTTGCAAACAGATGTCTCATTAACTTTTATACCGTGAACACAAAATAGTTCGGCAAGTGTTGTATGGATTTCGCAATGATGAAGTCCCTGAATTTGATCCTTTAGTTTGTAGTTGGCGGCTATAGCGAGTGGACTTTCATTATAGTACTTACTAATCTGTTTTAGTCCTACTCTATTTGTTGCGATTGTATTTGTCTAACGGTTTTGTAGCTCTCGCTAACGTTCATCCAGTATAAGAAATCATTTGTAACGGTCAACTTGTTTAGTTTCAAAGGATACTCTTCATATAATATTATTTCATTGTTTTGCCCATCCAAATCTAGATGTCTCAAAAACGAATGCTTAAAACCGTCAATAAAATACATTTTCCGTGTTTTTGGGTCCATGGCCATGCTAAGCACTGGCGAATATGTGTATACCACTTCTCCCTCGGAACCATCAAACCGAGCTCTCTGCATGTACTTGTCTCCTATTAGATAGGACCAGTAAATGTGCCTGTAAATTGATAAACACGATTGAATATCATGAAATGAAACAGATTTTGATTTTTAATCTGTCATTGGTAACGTACCTTCTAGAGCTATCCACGGCAATATCACTGGGGGTCTCATCCATCGTGATTAAATGGTTTACATTGTTATTAGATCCAGGTTTTAATGAAATGGAATTAATGCTTTTTGCATCAGTATCAATAAAGAATAGTGTTTCTGTTGCCGGGTCGAAGGCTATACTGTGAATGTTACTACCGACTATTTTGGTGAAACATTTGTTTTCCATGGAATGTAAGCTATAACCACATATAGCGTCGGCGTCGCTCTGTTTGTCGACGTACAGCATCATGTTGTGAACTTCATCGTACGCTAACGCTGTGAGGTTGTGGGACTCAAAACGTACGGTGACTGTTTTGGATTCATTGGTATAAAATTCGAGTTTATCTCCTAGGCTTACGGCAATGTCTGAAATAAGAGAAAAAATACTTAATGTAACATCCTGAAAGTTATATGAAGGTGTAGTCTGATGAAATTAAAACCAAAACCAGATTCTTGGATGCAATCCTGATTGCATCCTGATATTTAGAGGATGCTGGATGGAAACGGTTAAGATCATTTATAGCAATTTAGTTCTTAAATACAAGTTAATTTGAGCACCAATAGTTAGTTAATTCGGTTACAACTAATTCCACTAAGCAGCTAGTCGCGGCGGCCGCAGTCGTGCGAGGATATCGGCTTTCATGGCATGAGCATGTGATGCCGAGGAATGAGGAGCATGTTGTGTGGAAAGTTTTGTGTATGAGTGTGAATGGTTTAAGAGGGGAAGAACAAAAAAATGGATGAATTAGGAACGCCAAAGATGTAAGGCTAAAAGTGAGACTATTAAGATGACAAATAAAAGAGAAGAAGAAGACAAATGGTGAACCAACCTAAAACCAATAGGGTACAGGGCCACAGGGCCACAGGGCAGGAGGATAATAAGCTGAGACTTGCAGCTCAAGTGTTGTACTCCATTTGACAAAATAGTATAACGGTCAATTATCGATGGTTTTTGTGTAACTGTTGGAATGACTGCAATTTAGTGTTG
The DNA here is from genome assembly GCA_947363905.1 of Lithophane semibrunnea. Classification (NCBI taxonomy): domain Eukaryota; kingdom Metazoa; phylum Arthropoda; class Insecta; order Lepidoptera; family Noctuidae; genus Lithophane; species Lithophane semibrunnea. The sequence continues at coordinate 13,232,854 of OX376201.1, forward strand.
ATGAAGTAATTAACAGGGCGTAATCAAGAGTAATTAACAGGGCGTATTCGGGGCCCGAATAACCTAAAAGTACGTATTAGGTCTTCTAATTCAAAAAAAACAGAACAAATGTGAGTAGGACTCACGCCGTGAGAGTTCTGTCTCAAAGCTAAAGGAAAAACTTAACTTTTCACTTGAAAAACATGTTCTCCCATAAATTCCAAATGCAAATGTTAGTTTGTTGTCAAAATATTCAGAGATTTACCATGTTATTTTAAGACCAAAAACTTTTTATAGATTTTCCTGTAATCTTTATGTAAAGAATATTTTTTTTAAATCTTTGTCTCATTCGTTTCACTGATGGGGGGGGGGAGAAATGGAATGCAATCTTCATCTATTTTCTTAAATAACTTTAAAACTATTCATTTTAAATTTTTATTAAAAAATATTTGAAAAGAAGCTACTGGTCCATGAAGGCGCTAATGGATGAATCGGACAGTTTGTTTACACGCTGTATACAAAAAGTATAAATAGACCATTTGGGGAGTAAAATTTTTGACACACCCCTTGTGGGAAGGAGTCTACGATGCGATACAAGTCAAAATAAATTAAGTTTATAAAAAGATACTGAAGAAGCCCTTCGTACTCACCCCAGGAGTGCGCCAACCCCACGTACAGCGCTACCAACGCCAGCACACACTGCGTTCTACACATTTTATACTTCAGAAATATAAAGTTGTTTCAACAGCCGTAGATGGTGCATCCATTGCTGGTGATTGCTCTTTTGATTCTAAAGCTAAACGCTGGTTTCTCGATACATAAATAGGTCTTCTCGGAATGGTGATAAGAGACTGGTAGATAAGAATATTAGACTACCTAAGGCCACATATTTGGATATTCCACACAATGATAACTCGGTGACCTTTTCTTGTTAGGTTTATACTTCACTTACTTAACCTACTGAGGTTTGAGTTTGAACAGTACGGTTTCACCAAAGGGCGTTGTACAACCAGTCTCCCTAATAAAGAACATTTTTAACGCCTGGGAAGAAGCACAAGATGCCATTGGAATCTTTTGCGACCTCTCGGAGGCGTTCGATTGCGTCGACCATAAGACACTTCTGCTGAAACTAGAGCACTATGGGATTAGGAATACAGCTCTTGATTCACTAAGATCATATCTGAAAGACCGAAAAGTTCAAGTAAACGGCGTAAACTCATTAGGGTCTTAAATGGCAATGGGCGTTCCTCAAGGTTCGATATTGGGTCCATTCCTCTTTTTAGTTTACATTAATGATTTACCCCAATGACTACTAAATCAACCGAAGATGGTGTTATTTGCAGAGGACACATCATTGATTTTTTAGATAAACCGACGGTCACAAAATCTTGACGACGTGAATAGCGCTATTCTTCAGGTCCAGGATTGGTTTACGATAAATAATTTGGTACTAAATGAAAAAAAAATCAAATGCATTCTATTTAAATTACCTTATGTTAGAAGTAGCGAATGTGACATCACATTGAATGGAGAAAAACTGGAATTTATTAATCAAACAGTTTTCCTGGGAATCACGCTAGACGAGAAATTACAATGGGGACCCCATATAACATCTCTTACAGGGCGGCTAAGTTCGGTCGCTTATGCTGTTAGAAAGATAAGACAGTTAACAGATGTAGAAACCGCGCGTTTGGTCTATTTCAGTTACTTCCACAGCATTATGTCGTATGTCATTTTACTGTGGGGTCGGGCTGCTGACATTGAATCCATCTTTGTTTTGCAAAAGAGAGCTGTCAGAGCCATTTATAATCTATGTCGCCGCGAATCTCTCAGGGAACTATTTAAAAGGATTAATATTATGACGGTACCTTGCCAATTAATTTATGAGTATATTATGTTTGTAAGAAAAAATCTAAATCTTTTAAATAAAATAAGAGATAAACATAATTTTAACACTAGAAATAAAGATAAAATAGATCAACCATTTTTCAGATTAGCTAAAGTACAAACATCTTTTATGGGGTACTGCGTTAAATGCTATAACAAAAGACCTAGTGATATATTGCAATTAAATGAAAGAAAATGTAAAACTCATATTAAAAGTACACTTTGTTAACAAGCATATTACAAATTAGAGGATTATATCCAAGATAAGAATGCTTGGAAACATGCTGGTCTTGCTCCATAGGACAAATTTGAATCTGGACAAAATCAAACTGGTTGCTAATCTAGTTGTATAATTTATTATTCGTATATCATAGATTTTTTACATTTTATGATTATTAAACTCACACACTGTCTACTAGTATTACTTGTAAGTTTGTAGGAATATTGTGATATCGTATACTTTTACAATGTTTGTAAATATGTGAGCACCATGTATCTATCACATACTTAATTAATTTATTTGTCATTGCTCCATTTTTAATTCTTATTTACCTATTGTGGTATAGTAATTGTACGAGTATTCTCGGTGCATCGTCTTCACATGTAAATATATAATTGATGTATATGAAATATTGTAAAACATTTTTTTTTTAAAAGAGTAACCGTGGAGTTTCTTGCCCATTCTTCTCCATACGAAAACTACCTTTTGGAAGGGGCAACTAGAATCAGTTCTATTTCTATGTTTTTGACGTTCAAAAGTGCCTTTAATAAATTATTTGACTTTGACTTTGACTTTGAGTACTAGAAAAGTCAGAAATAGCAAAAACTTTTCCCATACATTTTGTAGGAAATGAGACACCGACATACTTTTTTACGATGGATGGACTGGGTGAAAATGTTGTATTGTATTGTATTTGTGAGGTGGTGCATAAACGAAATGGCGGGAGGACATTTTTTTTTTCAATATCTTTGTTCGCAAATTCATTACAGCGATGTCACCATACCAAAACATGTTTCTACTACTGCCACCATTCAAATAAAATGTACCTAATTAATTCCTGGCCGACTTTTATTTTTTTATCCCAAATCGCCGAACAAAATGGGTGATTACAAACTTGTCAGTGGTCTCACAATGATCAGTTTGACAGATTTTGTATGGCATATCTGTCAAAAACTGATCATTGTGAGACCACTGACACGTTTGTAAATTAGTAGACTTGGCTCCCTGATTCAGATGACAGATAATCAAAACCGGATATTATACTAAATTCATGAAAACTTTTCACTTTGCCAAAAACAACGGTTTGGAATATTATTATATAGAATATTTCCAGTTTAGGCTGATCTCGCATTATATAGAATTTTCGTACGAGACGAGGTCAGCTTATACTGGAAATGTATAGCTTGATCTGTAGCCGTGTGTACGATGTGGATGTAATGGAGCTAACAATAATCGAAAATAATTAATTCTAATTATTTACTTTCAGTAATTGGATACATATTTTGACTGGGAGCCACTGTTGAAAGACAATAAAAAGGTTACGTGATAAGTTAGCCCGTTGCTCATCGGGAAAACCGATTTCATATTAAATGTAAACAATTTTTGCTTAAGTACCTACCTATTGTTTGAACTGTTTCTACATACCATCACGCCTGTAATCTCCGAAGGGTTAGGCAGAGGTGTACCTATAGTAAACCCACATTTCGCCAGTTATGTTTTAAGTCCCATGTAATATAGCAAGCCTATGGCCGTCAACCGGGCACAAATCCAGGCTCCGGGCTGCTACTGAGCCAAAACCCAATAACACTTTGCCCGACCTGGGAATCTAACCTAGGACCTGATGCTCAGCAGTAAGTAGCGCTTCAGGTCACTAGACCAACGAGGCAGTCTGAGCTGTTTCTGTTTTTAACTTTTAGCTAGGTTTATGATGTAAATAACGAGCACGGCGTTAGATTATGTTTTCTTTATCTTTCAGTCGACTCAATTTGGCAGTTTCTGCATTTAAGGGCCTATACTACCTCAGCTCAAATTCACTTTTTATCTCGCTCGCACCATACTACTCGCGGCCTGAATGATAGCGAGACTAAGTGGGGTGCTGGCGGCTCCAAGCCTCGAATAATTTCAATTTAAAATTCTTTTATTCCTCGAAATAATAAAAAAAATCTAACGGGGTTAGGTCTGTTTCACATCAAATGTTAAAATTCATGGTCTTCCTTTAATTTGTTACAGTATGTTATTTAGCAAAAAATAATCCTCATGATTTTAAGCCTTTCGATCGGTCGGTATGATAAAGCTACAAGGTGATTTTTTTTCTCATGTAACGGGTTCGATTCCCGGTTCAACCATGTAATTATTTAAATATCTATGAATGCAGTTTAAATTGTTTTTTAAATTCAAATAATGTCTTCTTTTAGTAAAATGTTCCATCTACAATATTCAAGGTACTTTCCCTCCATGGGGCATATCCGTGGGACGCCCTGTATAATAAAGTGTATCTTTTTATACACGAAATCTCCCTGAAATCGCGAAAAAGGATCCCTACATTTTGACAAGCTATGCGAACATAGATTTTATGTAGGGGACAACAGCAGATTTTTTTTTCGCGATTTTAGTTTATCTCCCATAATGAAAGTTGTTCAAAATTATGAGTGGAATGACCCCTTAACTTGGGACCTTTCGAGCGCGCACTAACACGCTGAAGTAAGATGACTCGCAAAATTCACGCTCCGTGTATTGCTTTGTCTCTTCTGGACATTCACAAATACTATCTGTCAGTTTGTACGTCGTTGAATTCTGAATCCAGATTTGATCCGATTTTAGGTAATCGAAATGACAGATCGTTATTCTGAGACTTATCTGCTAATTTCTGGGGACTTAATACATCATCATCATCTGCCTAGCTTTTCCCAACCAAGTTCGGGTCGGCTTCCAGTCTAACCGGATGCAGCTGAATAGGTACCAGTATTTTACATGGAGCGACTGCCTATCTGACCTCCTCAACCCAGTAACTGGGTAATACGATACCCTTTGGCAAGACTGGTTGTCAGACTTTCGGGCTGCTGACGACCCGGAACGACTGTCAAAGATCCACAAATGACAGCCGGTCAACGGCTTATCGTGGTTTCTGAGGCATGGAGGTGTCTCGATATGTAAAGACCCATCCACGGACCAGCGCCGGCAAGCGTAGCTTAACCTGATAACCAATACCTAACCTGAAATATGGTGTAACTTTTGTTTTTCCCGCCTGCGATACCAAACTTCTATAAATAATAATGCTTGTTTATCTCTTTTCAGTTTTGCTGTCGGGTTTTTAGTTTTTTTTTAATTATTATAGAAAATAATTGGATACTACTATGAACAACAAGCTTGTGGTCACAGATAAGAGAACACTATTTTTTTCCTATTAAGTTTGTAGAAAACCTGCGTTTAGTTTTTGTTTTAATACCTCAAGAGCGATCACCAGCGGTGGACGCACCATCCACCTCTGTTGAGACAACTTTGTAGTTCTGAAGTATACAATGTGTAGAACGCAGTGTGTGCTGGCGTTGGTAGCGCTGTACGTGGGGTTGGCGCACTCCTGGGGTGAGTACGAGGGCCTAGTGTATTTTTAACCAACTTACGGCTTAAAGCTGACTTTCCAAGAATTCTTAATTCTATGATGTAATTACCTAAATATTATAATTGGATTACGTATAGCACCTGGGCCGAATAGTAAAAAAAATGGTTGCCTACTTGGATAGCAATATTTGTCAGAGGCCAAAATGTTGTGTCAACTAGATCAAATGATGTCATTATTATGAAAATACTTAATTTGCGCATTACCGAATTATTATTTTTTCTGCTAACCCCGATTTTTTTTAAATTAATAAAAACAAACACATTGAAATAATAACTGCACTGTCACAATAATAATAATACATAACTTCATTTGCGCATTACCAAATTATTATTTTTTCTGGTAAAGCCGATTTTTTAAAATTAATAAGTTATAAAATAGTAAGCAATAAATAATAAGTACACTGTCACAATAATAATAATACAGAACTTCATTTGCGCATTATCAAATTATAATTTTTTTCTGGTAAAGCCGATATTTTAAAATTAATAAGTTATAAAATAGTAAGTAATAAAAAAAAATTGAAGAATTTCTGAGAAATTTGCAAAAACTTTCTGAGACACGGAACCAGGCCAGCATCAATATACAAGTCCGACTCACATTTTAAAAGAGTAACGGTGGAGTTTCTTGCCCATTCTTCTCCGTACGAAAGCTACCTTTTGGAAGGGGCAACTAGAAACAATACTATTTTTTTTTGTAAATTTTTTTAATTTTGACGTTCAAAAGTGCCTTCTAAGTGATAATCGAAATAAATTATTTGACTTTGACTTGGCTGGTATTTTCACTTGGCATTTATAATTATTTTAATAACTTTGGTTCTTAGATAATGGGGCACCCCGGAAACCGTTTAGTTATTATTTAAACCCGAAGCTGATGTGATGATGATGTTGATGGCGTGGTGTTCATTTATGATTGGTTTTATTTCACTATTTCGATAATTTCGGTGATTTTAAATCTCTATCTTATCTACCTATTTGTTATGCGAAAAAAAAACAGCTTTTCCATACATTTTGACGAGTTATGTGAACATAAATGTACGGAACAGCGGTTTTTTTTTTTTTCGCGATTTCCTATTTGTTCCCATAGTAAAAGTTGTTCATAATGATGAGTACAATGACTCCTTAAGAGGTTGCTGGTGTTTTACCAATAACCCTGTATAATTAGGGAGTATTATTATTATAGGAAAACAATAAAGAGTCACTTTCTCAAAAATTAAATAAAACCACCTTCTTTTCGTGTCGATGGTAGGTACTCTCCATCGTTGTAGTTTTTATTTGTTTTTCTACATTTTTCTTCTCATTTATAAAAACAACAAAATAAATTATGTGCAAATTAATTTTTTTCATAATAATTACACCCGATTTGAACTATTTGTTACTTTAAAAATTTTACCCGATTGCGATTGAGATTTTGGATGTATGTACACACGGCTACACATCAAGCTATACATTTCCAGTATAAGCTGACCTCGCATCGTACGAAAATCCTATACAATACGGGATCAGCATAAACTGGAAATGTATAGCTTGATGTGTAGCCGTGTGTACCTATGCTTGTCTTTTTTTTGGCACGCTCTGGTGCGTAAACCGCTTGATAGATTTTAACATACCTATTTCAGAGGTGTCGTTAGATTCGTCTTAATTGTAGGAGTGGCGTAGGCTTTACAATATTTAAATATTGCATCTGCTAATAAAAAATGGGGAAAGGAAGGTTCAAAAAATACAACAATCAAATAAAAGCTAGTAATGAGTCAGTTCCAAATATATACCTATTTATACAGCATGTACACACGGCTACACATCAAGCTATACATTTCCAGTTTATGCTGATCCCGCATTGTATAGGATTTCCGTACAATGCGAGGTCAGCTTATACTGGAAATGTATAGCTTGATGTGTAGCCGTGTGTACCTAACAAAAACCCTGTCCGACCCGTGAGGTGGCGTTAAGAATAAATAAGAACCTACGAGTATCACCCACGTTTGTATGGAAGAATGATCGACTAGATCACTAGAATAACCTTAAACATAACTGGCGAAATGTGGCTGTGGGTGTACTATGTCTATAGGTACACTCCTGCCGTACCCTTCGGAGAAAACAGCGTGATATTATGTTTATTTCAGTCAAGTATATTATCCTTTTATTATTTTAAACAATTGACTTCTAAAAAAACACTAAAAAAGTGAAAAATAGTTTAGTAGTTTAGTAATTTTAGTGTTTTTTTGGAAGTCGGTTGTTTTTTTTTGTAAAAAGTTTTTATTCAGTTCGTTATTCACGAAGTGGAGGTACACACGGCTACACATCAAGCTATACAAATCCAGTTTATGCTGATCTCGCATTGTATAGGATTTGCGTACAATGCGAGGTCAGCTTATACTGGAAATGTATAGCTTGATGTGTAGCCGTGTGTACAGGTTAGGTTTCAGTATTAATAAGTTCCATTTGAATTTTCCGCTTCAGATATCTCTTATCTGGTCGATAATAATAGAAGCCATCTATTGTATAGGCAGCCGTGAAATATAATTAACTGTATATTCATACAAATCAGGAAAGAGGATGTAACAAACCAAGAAGAAACAGTAATAGGCTATATAGAGGTATAGAGGATAATTTTATACAGGATGTTAGGATAAACACCGTTATCCTTGCAACCAGTGGTTTGGTTTCATTTATAGAACGTAAAATCAATGGATAATTACAACTTTTTTTTTAATTTTTTTAGATCTAAATTCTACCACAAGAGACGCAAGTTCGTTGTCCTATGCGCTAGGGCAACGAACTTGCGTCTCAACATGGGCGGGGGGTACGGGATGTGTCCTGACCGAAAGCGAGCGCGATCCCTCCCTTAGTCAGTCAGCTGTTTCGCTAGCAAGCACGGTGTCAGATAGAAACTTTTTTAAATCTTTTAATGAAAATAACGTTTTTTTTTTTGTTGTGTTCGGTCATTTATTTTTATATTTAAGTCAACTAGCCATGGTTTGAATGACAAGAGTGTTTACCCTTACATCCTGTATAGGTACGCACGGCTACACATCAAGCTATACGTTTCCAGTATAAGCTGACCTCGCATTATACCAAAATCTTATACAATGCGAGATCAGCATAAACTGGAACCGTAAAGCTTAATGTGTAGCCGTGTGTACTAGCTGCGCTGCCGTGGTTTCAACCGCATAAGTCTCGATCCCGTGGAAATCTCGGGATAAAAACTATCCTCTGTCCTAACCCAAGTCATGGTCTATCCATGTGCAAAATTTTATTCAAATCCGTGCAGCCATTTTAGCGTGAAATTGTAACCAAAAACATACAAAAAACTTTTTACAAAAAATAAACCGGTCAAGTGCATGTGGAACCACGCACAATGTAGCTGTAGCTGTTGTAGTTCGGATGAATTTATCCAACAAACTTAACATTGTAGTTGAAAAACTTGTTTTTGCCACCGAGAATATAAAGAAAGAAAGAATAACGTTTATTTGGACACAGTTCGTGAAACACAAAATACAAATAACAAAATAAAAAAATGTTTTGACAACAATAGTGTGCTCCTCACGGCTGCGCCAAAAAGGAAACAATACAATACATCAATTAAAACCTAAAATATAATAGGAAAATATTATGTTAACAAGCCCGATGAGATTTCCCATCCCTTATTAACCTCTTTAGTTTCCAAAAATCCTTCAATAGTAGGGGAGAGTGTGCATGAAAGAGCCAGTTTTAAAAAGTATTAAATAAAATCATTTTAGGCTGATTGTTTTTAAATAAAAATACTTTTTTTCAATAATCAGTTTAATAGTTATGGTACTGAAATTAAAAAAAAATGGTAACAATGTAAGAAATCTGAAATATAGCTACTTTAAAAAAAATGGGAAATTGGCTCTTTCAAAACAGCCTGTCAATGAAAGAGCTACCGTGTGCTATGAAAGAGCCAGATTCCACTTTGTACAAACAAACTAGTTTTTAACAATTTTAATATCTCTTATTAAACGTAAACTTAATATTATATAAACTTAATATTATAATCATAATTAAACGTAAGTAAAAATCACAGCTTTTGATCAGTCTCAAATAATCATCTTACAATAATCTTAATCATTAATAATACTTTTATAAAACTATGACAAAACAATTAAAAACATTTATGGCAGAAGAAATTAATCACTCCTTTGTGGTCTGCGTCAGGATGACTGGACCAAGGAAGATTTTGGAAGTTTGGGCAATACCAAGTTTTAGTACCTATTTGGTACCAGACATCAAATAATTGGTACCTCGCTAAAGAGCGAAAACTATTACGAGGAAAGTGGCCAGCCATTCTGACTTCAGAATGGCTGGACCAAGCAGGTTTCACCTAGTTGTAGGCGTTATAAGTAGTTCATCTTTTCGTTAAAATTTAGTACCTTATTGGTACCTCAACATATGTTTTTCCTAGATTTTTTCGATAAGCCAAAAAAAAGTTAGACCTAGAAGAAATTTTGCATGTAATCTGGAGCACGTTGATTTCACCTAGTTGTAGGCGTTATAATTAGTTTATCTTTTCATTAAAATTTAGTACTTCGTTGGAACCTCCACATATGTTTTTCTTGGATTTTTTCATTAAGCCAAAAATAAGTTACACCTACAAGCTTTGTATTTTTTTTTTATAAAGTGTTTTTTTTTTTAATACACAATTAAGTTTAAATATTACATCCATATTTATTGAATGATAAATACACATTAATCTTTGAATCTTTGTAAAATATTTTTATACACATAGTTTTTGTAGGTGTAACTTATTTTTGGCTTATCGAAAAAATCTAGGAAAAACATATGTTGAGGTACCAATGAGGTACTAAATTTTAACGAAAAGATGAACTACTTATAACGCCTACAACTAAGTGAAACCTGCTTGGTCCAGCCATTCTGAAGTCAGAATGGCTGGCCACTTTCCTCGTAATAGTTTTCGCTCATTAGCGAGGTACCATTTATTTGATGTCTGGTACCAAATAGTACCAAATAGGTACTAAAACTTGGTATTGCCCAAACTTCCAAAATCTTCCTTGGTCCAGTCATCCTGACTGTCACCCTTTGTGACCACAAGACTCATGTGTCCACCCTTCACATATTTTGCACTGGTACCATTCTTCTTTGCTCTTTCAAAGACTCGACAATGGCTCTTTCAAAACATTTTGTATTAAAAAATATAACCTCAAATTACAGCCAATTTACCATAACATCATAACAATAATATTTGTGTAAAATAATGCCAATTATATGCATAAAAATACAACATATTCGTTTTGTCAACCTATGCTTTACACTTCTTGTCAAAAAAACTTAAGTAAACCCAAAAATACTTACATTTTGCCTTCAAAATTTTCAATTCAGTCCTACGACGCCATTTGATTTTGTAGAACTGTCAAATGTCTGTTGGTGGCAGCTGTCCAGTGTTGCCATACAAAGAGTACAATTGAATTATGGTAAGATTTTGTTAAGTGGAAGATAATCGCATCGGCTCTTTCAAAGCTTGGCTCTTTCATACACACTCTCCCCTACTCATTTGTGTAAGTCACTCTTGTGTGCATATCATGCTTCTAGTCCCAGCGCAGCGGTTTAAGCTTTGCGTTGTGCTAGTGAATCCATGATTTGTTAAAAAAAAAACTAAAAAGTGAAAAATAACTTTAATTTCGGAAGTCGGTGGCAAAAATCGATAATTGAAAACCAAAGACACCGACTTCCGAAATTAAAGTTATTTTTCCCTTTTTAGTTTTTGTATTTTTTCTCTTATTTCAGACATAGCCGTAAGCCTAGGAGATAACCTCGAATTTTATACCAATGGATTCAAAACAGTCACCGTACGTTTTGAGTTCCACAACCTCACAGCGTTAGCGTACGATGAAGTTCACAACATGATGCTGTACGTCGACAAACAGAGCGACACCGACGCTATATGTGGTTATAACTTACATTCCATGGAAAACAAATGTTTCACCAAAATAGTCGGTAGTAACATTCACAGTATAGCCTTCGACCCGGCAACAGAAACACTATTCTTTATTGATACTGATGCAAGAAGCATTAATTGGATTTCAATAAAACCTGGATCTAATAACAATGTAAACCATTTAATGACGATAGATGAGTTCCCCAGTGATATTGCCGTGGATAGCTGTAGAGGGTACGTTACCAATGGCAGTTTAAAAATCAAAATCTGTTTCATTTCATGATATTCAATCGTGTTTATCAATTTACAGGCACATTTACTGGTCCTATCTAAAGCTAGGAGGCGAGCACATGGAGAGAGCTCGTTTTGATGGTTCCGAGAGAAAACTTTTAAACGGATATTTGCCACCGTTAAGCATGGCCATGGACCCACAAACACGGAAAATTTATTATTTTGATGGTCAGCGGATGCGTCAGTTTTTGAATAGTAGAGATTTGGATGGGCAAAATGAAAAAATGATACTAAATGAAAAATATTCTAAACCAAACGAGTTGACGGTTTCAAATGATTACTTATACTGGATGAACGGTAGCGATAACTACAAAACCGTTTTGCAAATACCAAAAAACGCAACGTTTGGAGTAAAACCAAAAGAGATTAGTAAGTTCTATAATGAAAGTCCACTCGCTATAGCCGCCAACTACAAACTAAAGGATCAAGTTCAGGGACTTCAGGATTGCGAAGTCCTATGGAGTTTCCAATCCCCCAATATTCAACAGACAACAGAAACAGAACAGACAGCAGTACATACAAAATTTGCCGAACTATTTTGTGTTCACGGTATAAAAGTTAGTGAGACATCTGTTTGCAAATGTAAACCTGGTTACATCGGTGAGAGATGCGATGTTTCCGTCTGTGAGAACTATTGTTTGCAAGGTGACTGCAGCTTCAATGATGAGGGACTCCCTAAATGCAGGTAAAATATTTTCTACTCTTGATGGTTTCCTTGTTGAAGACGAAAGCTTCTAGATCAACATACAACCTGATACTGACCTTTCGCGGGCTGCCTTAGCACATCCCCCTAATGCAAAAGCGTAATCAGCCTAAGTATAGCATTCCCACTGCTGGGACATAGGCCTCCTCTCTATGAGAGGTAGTGGACCATTATCCACCATGCCGTCCCAGCTTGTGTAGGTTGCTGTCACATGTGTTCGAAATTTTCTTTAGAAAGAGTACATGCCGCTTTCCTCACGATGTTTTCCTTCACTGTTTTGAGAGCAGTGGTGATGAAATAAATTACACAAAGTAAAGTGCCTGCTTGGTTTCGAACCCACGACACGTAAATCGGGGCCGTTACCACCGGGCCACCGCTGCTGTACCCAAATTTTCTGTTTCCATGTTAAATGTCGTGGTTTTTGTCTGAACAATGGTGACTGTTCCCTAAATGATAAGAGCGAGGCAGTTTGCCAATGCAAAGGAGGTTATGTAGGTGATAGATGCGAGGTATCAGATTGTCTGAACTACTGTATCCAAGGCGAATGTAGTTTTAATGAAGAGGGAGTTCCTACATGCAGGTAAAAGAAATGTCACTAATTTTGTCAATCTTCTTGTTTAATTTAGTTGTTAGTACCAGATTTCATATCACCGTTATTTCAGATGCAACGCCGGTTATTCGGGGGCACAATGTGAAGTGTCCGCGTGTCATGGTTATTGTATGAATAATGGCACCTGTTCCCTGAACGAGGAGGATAAACCCTTCTGTCAATGTGTTGACAATCACGAGGGAACAAGATGTGAAGCTACCATAAATGACACTTTCACCAAAGCCAACGCCCCGTTTGACTTAATGAGAAGAAACCTAACTCTAGCTGATTTATTGTTGAATTGGCGAAAACCTGCCTCAAAAGTGTTTGTAACTGTTGAAGTCTAAGCTAATATTCAATTATCCTTTTTTTAAGCTTGTTTCCTAAAACGCTTTCTGGTTATCATTTATGTTCATGAAAAAGTAATTCAAGTTTTCGACTTAGTCTTGCATTTATTTAATTTTTAATCATTATTAAACAATGATAATATTCTAAAAAATATGTTTTATTGCCACATTGATTTATGTTGCACACAGGCAGATCAGTCAGTTGGAAGACTCGATAGCAAGCATATCAACTGTATGTATTGTCTATGAACAGAACTAACCAAATAGTAAAAGGGGGATTATTACACTTTTCCCCATAAAGCTGTCCCACCTGTGGGACAAAGTGGAGTGATGATAATTCGTCCACTGTTTGTTTCCTACTGATTTTTGTGGGGCAAATTACCAAATTACAGCTTTCTAGTACTAAGAGTCTCTGAGCTAAGCCCCTAAATTTATCGCCCACGAAGGGTAGTTGTGCCTTAAGCGCCTTAAGTTGAATAAAATGAGCCCTAAACGGCCCTAAGTTGCTGTTAATGTTTGTTGGAGTGTCATTTCCTCTTGCTAAATACATATAATGTGATTCAATCTTTAATCCGTTTAATTTCCCAACAAACTAGCGCTTTCATTGTACTTCTTAAGGGCGCACCCTACCTCATATTGCTCAGCATGATCCTCCGTTATGCCGCAAATACTGCAGCATTCATTTTGAAATAAATATAAATGTTGAAGTCGAGGATTGATGCTAGGTCTTATGTTTGCCGAAAACACGTTTAGGTACATAAAATATTCTCGATAGAAAAAAAAACCAAAATGACCTCTAAACAGAACTATAAACCGCTGGTATTCAAAAAATACTTTTTGCATAATAACTGAGCTATCTATAAAGCAGGTCTAATGCTTTTTTTTTTTTTTAATTACGATTATTTTCACCGTAAAAAGCAATTACCTAAACTTTTCGACGCTTTAGAGCCGCTAGCGCCTCACTCCGTCTCGTTCTCACTCAGGTCGCGAGTAGTATGGTGCGAGCGGGATAAAATCTGAGGTAGGGTGCGCCCTTAATTCGCAATTTTCTTCATCCGGCTCGGAGGACCAATGTTCGAATGACGACGTTGGTTATGGGGCAATGAATGGAAGTCAATAATAATAATGGTTCCCAAAGTAGGTATACTTATATTAATTTAATTTAAAAGCTAGGCCATGAGAAACTATAAGGGTTGCTTGTTGACTATTGAACCCTAAAAATGGCGCGTAGGTGGTGCGTAGTGTGCGTAGGCCTCGTCCAGCAGCAGGCGTAGCATGAGCACCGTTTTGTCGACGGAAGAGTAGACAAAAATGACGTTTCCTGTAGACAGTACGACGGCAGCAAAGTAGAAAGAGTAAACTGCACTATTTACGAAATTCACTCTTTTACATAATTCGACTCAGAATTCTTTGTTTTTCATAGGATTTATCGGTTGTCAGTGTGATTTTGACAGTAAGGATAGAAAACTTTCTTCCGAAATAGTTTACCTACAAAAAGACCTAGACAAAGATCGTTAGAAATGAAAGACAAAATGACAGATTGTAGAAGGATTTTTACGGTGCGATGTCAAAAATGAAGAAACGAACTGTCACTTTGTATAGAAAAAGCTATGTCTATTCTTCGTAGACATAGAAAGCGCCTTGCTACGCCTGCAGAAGTCTAGAATATTCCACGCTGACGTCATTCATCGTCTGCCTATGTGTGCATGCACTTGTATAGGTACATATGCGAGGCGTTAGAGTAAAGCTGTGAGCTTCAAATACTCAGAGTATTTTGTATAGAAAATAATTGGATACTACCGCTGTGAACAACAAGCTTGTGGTCACAGATAAGAGAACATCAAAATAAAATGTATCCTATCAAGTTTGCGGAAAACCAGTGTTTAGTTTTTGTATTAATACCTCAAGAGCGATCACCAGCGGTGGACGCACCATCCACCTCTGTTGAAACAACTTTGTAGTTCTGAACAATGTGTAGAACGCAGTGTGTGCAGGCGCTGATAGCGCTGTACGTGGGGATGGCGCACTCCTGCAGGCGTAGCATGAGCACCGTTTTGTCGACGGAAGAGTAGACAAAAATGACGTTTCCTGTAGACTGCAAACAGTACGAGACGGCAGCAAAATAGAAAGAGTCAACTGCACTTTTTACGAAATTCACTCTTTTACATAATTCGACTCAGAATTCTTTGTTTTATCATAGGATTTATCGGTTGTCAGTGTAATTTTGACAGTAAGGATAGAAAACTTTCTTCCGAAATAGTCTACATATAAAAAGACCTAGACAAGGATCGTTAGAAATGAAAGACAAAATGACAGATTGTAGAAAGATTTCTACGGTGGATGTCAAAAATGAAAAAACGAACTGTCACTTTGTATAGAAAAAGCTATGTCTATTCTTCGTAGAGATAGAAAGCGCCATGCTACGCCTGCTGGGGTGAGTACGAGGGCCTATTTTCTAAAGCTGACTATCCAAGAATTGTGATGCAATTAATTTGATAACTTATAGCACCTGTGCTAGTTTAAAAAAATATTTTCCTGGGGCCAAAATGTTGTGTCAACTAAATCAAATGGAGTGTCATTATTACGAATAAACTTAATTTGCGCATTACCAAATTATTATTTTTTTCTGCTAAATACGATTTAAAAAAAATTAATAATAAAATAGTAAGTAATAAAAAAATATTAAAGAATTTCTGAGAAAGGAGGATGCTACAAAGACACCCAGAGTCGATTAAAATAATTCATGCACGGTGAGGTAGAGCAATCATAGTAAGTCACTTACAAGCTTTTTTTTTTCGCTAAAACAATCCCCATGTGACAGATCTCGGAGTTCTAGAATCACATTCACATCTAAGTAACGGAATCTTTTAATCTTTTTCAGCAACTGCATTTCTATTTAGTTTGGATAGTAATTTGGAATCTTGGAGCTGATCTGATGATGGAGGCAGGAGTAGAACTCTTCAGTGGCTACTAGTAAACCCCTCGAGTTTGGGCTCATGTGATTCGTTTTAATGAGTCTAATAAATTTGGCTTGGTGTCGAGGGTCTGATGATGGAGCCAGGAGGTGGATAGTAGAACTCTTCAGTGGCTACTAGTAAGAAAGTAAGTTGGTGTGTTTTCCATGAGAGCATTGTTGACAACATAAAGCAAACCCGCCCCCCAAAGAATTAAATCGTTAGATTTGCCCTCACCGTACTCAGTCACAAGAAAAAGTGTCTATACTGAGAAGTATGCACAGACTACTTAGAGATACTAGAAGTATGTGAGCTCACACATGACGAATGCGCTCACACATTATTAAATAGCGTTTCCATGACAAACACTACGTCATGTGTGTCAGAGGTGTCAACATGAAACTGAAACGCGACTACTCAGACCTAAATAAAAACCAAGACAGAGCGCTGCGAAAAATAAAGTGAAGCATGCCAAAACTACACCGCCGCATACTCGCTAGCACGGACGGATTTACAATCAAACTACACCTCACTAAGTGCACACAGTCATGTTTACGAAACCAGCCTCGCGTAACTGTTGACAGCGCTCTGTCTTAGACTCTTAGTGTTATTTATTTGGCCTGAGCGTGACTATCTTTTTTCGCGGAAGGGCGAATGTAACGATTTAAATCTTTGCCGATGTCATCGTTTTTATGACAGCCGTCACTACGGCCATCAAGTGAGGCCACCCTTTTCTAGGAATCCGTAGCTGTAGGAAGCTTTCCTTCGGCTCGGTTAGGACTCAAAATGAGTGATAACCGTTGCTGTGTGATTTGTGACCGTTCTTTGCCACGTAGACAGCACCATGTACTGTCTTTCGCGAATCGCGTCGAGAATTCATTGAGCACATATTCAGAACAATGCCACAACAAGAGGTACGTACTGATTTAAATATTACGTATATTATACCTACATAATTATAGTAAATGATTAGCATGTAATTGAGTATTAATTATTGATACAGATCGCAGTTGTGCACATATTATAAGTATGATTTACTATCTTGGCTTTGCAAGATATGAAGGGCTGCAACAACCAGCTGGGTTTACTAGTACCCACTTACAAATTCCAATATCCACCGCGGTTTTCTAGTAGCCACTTAAAAAATCTACTATCCAGCTCCTGGCCCCATCATCAGACCCTCGACAGCAAGTGCAATCTACTGGACTCATTAAAACGAATCATATAAGCCCAAACTCGAGGAGTTTACTAGTAGCCACTGAAGAGTTCTACTATCCACCTCCTGGCTCCATCATCAGACCCTCAACACCAAGTGCAATCTATTGGACTCATTCAAACGAATCATATGAGCCCAAACTCGAGGGGTTTACTAGTGTAAACCCCTCGAGTTTGGGCTCATATAGCCCAAACTCGAGGAGTTGACTAGTAGCCACTGAAGAGTTCCACTATCCACCTCCTGGCTCCATCATAGACCAGCTCCAAGATTCCAAAATAGTATTATTATCCAAATTACATATAAATGCAAAGTTTCATTTCGATATGACAGTAAGAAGTTGATGAAAAAGATTCCGTTACGTAAATGTGAATGAACCCCTAGAACCCCGAGATCAGCCCCTCGGGGAATGTGTTAGCGAAAAAAAAAAGCTTATAGGTGACGTACTATGATTGCCCTACCTCACCGTGCATGAATTATTTTAATCGACTCTGGGTTTTTGGTATATATACATTCCGTAGCATTAACCTTTGCAAAAAAAAACCAAGACACGGAACCAGCATCAATATTCAAGTCCGACTCGCACTTCAAGAGTAACGGTGGAGTTTCTTGTCCATTCTTCTCCATACGAAAACTACCTTTTCGAAGAGGCGACTAGAATCAATTCTATTTTTTCTGCCAATTTTGACGTTCAAAAGTGCCTTATAAGCGTTAATTGAAATAAATTAACTCTGTCTGTCTGTCGGTCTTTCTGTCTGTCTGTCTGTCTGTATGTTACCTTTTCACGCCTAAACCATTGAACGGATTTCGATAAAATTTGGCAAGGAGATAGATGGCATCCCGGGGAAGGACATAGGTTACTTTTTATCGACTTAGCATGCGGGCGAAGCCGCGGGCAGAAGCTAGTAAATTATATCACGATGACTGGGCTGGTATTTTCACTTGGTGGAAGCCCGTGCAGCGCAGCGGTCGCAAATAATAATTTTTTTCATCGCACTCGCTCGTAAAGTGACTCTTATTGAACCACTTTTAGGTTCATAATGCAGTGTATTATGGAAGCGTGCTGTTTACTTTATATTACCGCACTAGTGCGGTAATGTGCGCCACAGATTACTATTTACTAGTCGGAGTAATGACATAGCAGTATGGAATTAGTAAGTACTATCATGGCAGCATGGAATTTGTATCCAATAGAAATTGTTTTAGGTGAAGCTTTTTACTAAAAACAAGCGCTCAAAAGCAAGTTTTTATTTTTAAAAAAAACCATAAGCAAACCGCATTTAGCAAACAGCATTTAGTTATGGTAAAAAAAACCCCCTTGCCTGCCCGTAGTATTTTTTTTTACCATAACTAAACGTCAGTGGGATACCATATATATATTGAATTAGTATAAACTATCCTACTAATAAATGAGCATTCTCTATTTACATCCGAGTAGAGACTTGCGCATTTTTTTAATCTCATCAAAGAAACTTCATGCCTTTTAATTATGTCTCCTGTTTATTTAAACAGGAGACATAATTAAATAAAATTTGATAAATTAACATAATATGTTATTTTATCAAAATAAATATTTAAGGGGGCTCCGATACAACAGACATGATTTTTTTGCCGTTTTTATAGATAATGGTACGGAACTCTTCGTGCGCGAGTACGACTCGCACTTGGCCGGTTTATTTTTATTTTGGTAACAAAAATATTTATTTATTTATTTTTATATAATCACTTACAACTATTATTACAGGTACACACGGCTACACATCAAGCTATACATTTCCAGTTTATGCTGGTCTCGCATTGTAAAGGATTTCCGTACAATGCAATAGTGAAGCAGACTTAATAATACCAATTTCCAATTTGATAATTTACCAATTTATTTTTTATTTTCTAAAACTTATTTTATTTGGTTATGTTATTGCGGTACCTATGAACCCCCTTTCGAATTGGACAGGGTTTTTGTTGCATGCTATCCTAACTAATATTATATTTATGCGAAAGTGGGTTTGTTCGTTTTTTTTGTTATGCTTTCACGCTAAAACGGCTGAACGGATTTGGATGAAATTTGGCACAGGGGTAGACCATGACCCAGAATAGGATTTATAGGATATAGGATAAACCATGATTTGGGTTAGGACAGAGGATACTTTTTATCCATCCCGATATTCCCGCGGGATCGAGACTTACGTGGGTGAAATCGCGGGCGCAGCTAGTATATTAATTATAATGAAATAAAAAAGCTTGAAGTAAAGCAAATTATTTTAAAAACAAAAACACATAAGTAAATAACTGAAAAGAGAAAAAGCAAGCATTATAAGCTATAGAATTATTTTAAAATTCTAATTTATCAGGTCACGAGTTCACGACTGAAAAAAATCGAATCATTTTTGTCGGATTTATTAGCCCAGTTATTTCCGATATTTACATAAATAATTTAAGATTATGACGACGGTTGGCATATTCTTAACAAGCTTTTGCTCGCGGCTTCACCCGCGTGTAGGTCGCAAATTATCCCACAGGACCATGCTATACCGGAATAAAAATCCATGTCCTCTCCCTGGTCATGGTTTGGTTCATCCCTTTAACCGTTCAAATGATTAAATTCAAATTATTGAATTAAATTGTCAAATTAATTAGCGTGAAAGTGTAATAAACAAACTCACTTTCGCATTTATAATATTAAGTTAGGATATATTTTAATAATTGACTTCGCCGTTGTCAACGATATTATTTATTACATAGATAAATAAATAATAATTAAATTACATTCATTAGCTAACGTGCCCGGTTCCTGGCAACAGGCTCGCCCCCTATTAGGTACCAGTTCACAATGAGACGCGACACGCGACGCGAAACCTGGGAATGCACTACCGTCCAAGCCTACCTTCGGAAAATACTATCGTAATGATTTTTATTTCCCCGGAGTCTGAATTTGTGCCCGGTTGATGGCGATAGGCTCGCCCCCTATTACATAGGACTTAAGGTTGCACTAGTCGACACGACGGCGACGGCTCGAACTCGTTGGTGCGCGTGGTTAATAAACATGCTATACTTATAGTTATTTATTTACTGTATTTATTTATCTAGTTTTAATTTATTTCTATATTTATTTAGTGACATAGACGATGATAATAACTAAAAGGAGCGCGTAAAATTTCATGAACAGACCTTTGGGCGTATAGATATAAGAAAAGATTTGGTTTGTGCTAACACTCAGACTAAACATGCTTTTGCTCGTCGATTTTATTTATTTTTGGGACCCTACTTGTATAACCAGTTTAACAGAGTGCTAAAGCTATAATAGGTGAAACATACTAATACAGGAATATTTGGCAAAACTCAATTATGCAGACACGGAAAAACTACTAGAAACAATGATATTACATACCCACGTTTCATTCATTTTACATTTCACTACAAGTAAAAACGTTACAATTGGAATGTTTTCGAGTCTTCACGATTGCGCGCTTATAACATATCTGTTAATATAATATCATTTCCTAGAAATATTAAAATAAAATTTCCATCTACCTACTCTAATATAAGTCTCTTCCTTTACCTAATTAATTATAGTCTCAACTTTATCTACTTTAATATTATTCGTGAATTTATTCAAACATAATATATCTAACTTAATCTAGTTTTAAAATAATATACCAAAATAGTTACTCTTTAAGTCATTGAAAATATTATGTCTTCTTTTTAATTTAGTTTCTAATAAAATTGTTGTCTTCTTTTTAAATTTTTGATGTTAATTGATGGCCTGAAACACAGGTTTTCCCAAACCTAGATCAGGCAGGTCTATAACACAGCTAGAATTAAAGTTACCTCGTTTGTAATTAATGTAAATCATAATTTTTAACTTTCTAACTTGAATAAATGCTATTTTATTATTTTTATCAGCTTATGTTAAAAAAATATAGATAAATGTGCAAATTAAGTTCTGTTGGGAGAAAATCGTTAACTTTTGTTTGTCACGTTATTTCCGCTAATGAAACTTGAGTTCATCACATAAGGCTAAATAAGTTATTACTCAACTTTAATTTCTGAACTCGCGATTGGAGTCAGTTCGCTATCAGCTTGTTAAAGAAAAATATACTATTGTTTCAGACATCGCTGTATCTTCTATGGGAGATAAACTAGTATTTTATACCAATGGAACCAAAACAGACACCGTACGTTTTAATTCTCAAAACCTCAGAGCGTTAGCGTACGACGAAGTTCACAACACTATGCTGTACGTCGACAAACAGAGCGACACCGACGCTATATGTGGTTATAACATATCTTCCATGGAATATAAATATTTTACCTAAAAAAACGGCAGAAACATTCATGGTATCGCATTCGACCCGGCCACAGAATCATTGTTCTTCAGTGACTCAAATGAAAGAAGCATTAATTGGATTTCATTAAAACCTGGATCTAAAAACAATGTTTACGGAAATCTTTTAATCAAGTTGGATGACGGGATACCCGGTGATATTGCCGTGGATAGCTGTAGAGGGTATGTTTCAGTGATAGGGTAATCTGTACTATCTATACATAATATTATATATAGATAGTACCTACAGATTACACTTTGATTCAAGCGAAGCTGGGGCGGGCCGCTAGTACGTGATTTATGTTATGATGGTTTTCAATTTATAGGTACATCTACTGGATGAACTCAAACTTGACGACGCCTACAATAGAGAGAGCTCGATTTAATGGCTCCGAGAGAGAAGTTGTTATTAATACTAATTCAGTGTCTATCAACAAAACTTACAAACTGGAGCCACACAGCTTGGCTATTGACCAACAGACCAAGAAACTATTCTGGGTTGAGCCTGTGAATAGTTCCATATACAATACATACAGTGCAGATTTAAATGGAAAAAATAGGGCCCTATTAAGTTATTTTATATTTTCTTCATATATGATGATCACCAATATATCTAATGCATTGACTGTTTCAAAAAACTCCCTTATCTCGTGGGCCTGGTGCTCAAAATGCTTCGTCTGGGAAGAACCTAAGATTCAAAAATTAAATGGAACAAATGCCAAGAAATTATTTGCGCTACCTGGTAAAATCCCTATTGGTATAGTCGCTAATTATAAAATTAGAGAACAGATTCAGGGAATTACGGATTGCGAAGCACTAACGAGTCTGGTACAAAATAACTCCGTGACCGACTCGTTGAAAATTGCTACAGAATATGATGGGCCGTTTTGTGTTAATGGCATGAAAGTAAACGGAGAACTTCGTTGCAATTGCTCACTTGGTTACATCGGTAAGAGATGCGATGTTTCAGTCTGTGAGAACTATTGTTTTCAAGGTAACTGTAGTTTCAATGATGAGGGACTTCCTACCTGCAGGTAACACATATTCTACCAACTCTTTCTGACACTATCCTTGTTTCGTTTAGTCATCACTCATAATACATGTTTGATATTTTCATTATTTCAGCTGTAATGCCGGTTATTCAGGGACAAGATGTGAAGTCAACTCCTGTCATGGTTATTGTGTAAACAACGGCGACTGTTCCTTAAATAATAAAAGTGAGCCAGTCTGTCTATGCAAAGGAGAGTATGTAGGTGATAGATGCGAGGTGACAGACTGTCTGAATTACTGTATCCAAGGCAACTGTAGTTTCAACGAAGACAAACTTCCTACATACAGGTAACACATATTCTAACAACTCTTTCTGACAATATCCTTGTTTTGTTTAGTCATAATACATGTTTCATATTTTTATTATTTCAGTTGTAATGCCGGTTATTCAGGTACAAGATGTGAAGTGAATTCGTGTTATGGTTATTGTCTGAACAATGGTGTCTGTTCCCTGAACGAAGAGGGCGAGCCTTACTGTCAATGTGTTGGTAATCACGAGGGAACAAGATGTGAAGCTGATAAGAAGAATGACATATTCACTTTCACCAACGCCCCTTCGAACTACCCATCAAAAAGAAACTTATCCTTAGCTGATTTACTGTCAAATTGGCGAAAGCCTACCGCAAAAATTTCTGTTACTGTTGAATTATAATTTAACTAGCTGCGCCCGCGGTTTCACCCGCGTAAGTCTCGATCCCGTGGGAATATCCGGATAAAAAGTATCCTATGTGTTAATCCAGGTTATAAGCTATTTGTTTGCCAAATTTCATCCAAATCCATTCAGCCGTTTTTGCCTGATTGAGTAACAAACATCCAAACACACAAACACACAAACTTTCACATTTATAATATTAGTAGGATTGATTATTACGACTAACTTTGTCCTTCTGGATAATGCAACCATTTACGGAATTATTTGCGTTTTTGTTTTTTTTGCATGCGTTTTAAAGCTTTTGATCGTCATTCATATTCAATGGTCCCCACAGAGGACGTAGACGCCTCGGACGTAGCCAGTCTTGCCACCGCCCGCGGCGATTTCGTACTCTGCGGTGTTCCCAGAAATTCTTGCATGACACATGAGGCACCTTTACCTCCATAGTTAGTATTAGATGTACACTAAAAAAAAACACCATAGATACATTTAGTATCTATGGTGTTTTATTTTCGAGTACCTAGTATATAAAATGTATCTTTTCATACACGAGGAGTTCACTAGGAGCGTTCCAACTACGGGTACACACCTACGTACTTTAAATAATAAAAAAATATTTTTCATCCCATAAACAGATAGATAAGTAAAGGTCGATCTTACTTCGGATCCTATAATATTAATTAAAAATAAAGCATCTTGAAAAACTGAAATAATAAAGTCAATTACCTATCTATTTCGTTTGAAACTACTAACGCCATCTATTTATTACATATGAAAGCCGTATCAGTTGTCGCGCCTTTGCTGATCGAACCAACGGAATGTACCAACTACCAACACAGGAACACAAATAACGAATTAATGAACTAACAGATGTCGCTTTTATAAATTAAACGTATAATTGGGAATGGGGCTATCGTTTTTGTGCTCACCAGTTGGCGCCACTGACGAGTAAGCTCCTGTCCTGTCAGTACTTTATAAAATGTTTATTTTATTGCATTTTCAAAACATCAAATGAATATATAACATATACAGTATGTAAACTTACAAAGGGCGGTCCCGTTAACCTGCAATAGTATAGCGTGTATACATGCTAAAAAAAATATTACCATAAAAAAAAAATGGTTTTTTTTTGTTTTTGTATAGTAAAATATTCACAAAAAATATTAAATTGTTACGGAAAATAAACTCTCTGTACACGCCCACTTGTCACACTTGTTTTTCTACGTTGAAATACAAGTGTGCGTGTGCAGAATGTTTCTTTTACGTTTAAATTTAATCGTTTTGTGAACATTCCACGACACAAATAAAGTTTTTATTCATTTTGAGTGTTAATATGTTTTTTAGCATGTATAGCTATACTATTGCAGGTTAACGGGAACGCCCTTTGTTAGTTAACATACTGTATAATCAGCTTAAAATGTTCCCACTGCTGGGACACAGGCCTTCTCTCTGTGAGCGTGGAATCCACCAAAAAAAAAAAAATGTGTCTTGTCTTTCTCTTTTCGGTTATAGCTTATTGCAGCCGGGTTTTTTGTTTTTAAATAATTTGTTTGTTTAGTTGATGGTTCTCAAGCCATTAGGTATTATCAAGAGGATAGTCTCCGATATTACTTCTAACGCAACATTTTAAACAGTAGGTTATATTTAACTGAGATCCTAAGATCCTACTTATATACAGGGTGGCCGGAACACTGACGTCCAAAAAAAAAAATTCGGACCCTCGTGCCGTGGGGTATCCAAATCACCCCCATGTATGTTCCGCGATTTTTCATAGTTTTCGAGTTATGATTTTTTCGCAATTTTTGACTTAGGAACGAGAAAATGGTCAATTTTTTTTTGTTCTATTGCCTTCTTTTGAGAATTTTCCACCTCGCTGTCTTTGAAGGCCAATTTTAGCCAACGTATCCACATTAAAACATATAGAAATATGTAGTACCTACCTTACATAATATCAAAGTCGCTTTTCGTGTCTGTGTGACCGTGTATGTATAGAGAATTAGAGATACCTCCCTGTGTGCCCTGACAGGGTTATAAAAATAAACCTACCTCCTACTCATTAGTGTCGCATATTCTAAGTATGTAACTGTGTGTACATTATTTAATAAGTAAAGTAAAATAATTTCTGGTCGTTACGACCTCATCGTTTTTAGGGTCCGTACCCGAAGGGTGCCAAACGGAACCCAATTACTAAGTCTAAATAAAAAAAAAGCCTAAGCCGCAGACTGTCCGTCTGTCTGTCAGCGGGCTGTATGTCATGAACCGTAATAGGAAGGAACACAGTTGACATTTTCACAGATTGCGTATTTCTATTGCCAACAAATAAGTGACAAAACAGACAGACGGACATGGCGAAACTATAAGGGTTCCTTGTTGACTACGGAACTAAGGGAAAGGAGCAGATGAACGTTCATTTGGTCAATTTCACCAATGAAACTGAGACCAAAGAAACTGAACGCAATCAGCACATCTAAATAACATTCAAGAGCTCAATCAATCAACTCAGCCTATAGCAGTCTACTGCTGGACATAGGCCTCTCCCAGCAAGCGTAGCATGGCGCTTTCTATCTCTACGAAGAATAGACATAGCTTTTTCTATACAAAGTGACAGTTCGTTTCTTCATTTTTGACATCGCACCGTAGAAATCCTTCTACAATACGTCATTTTGTCTTTAATTTCTAACGATCTTTGTCTAGGTCTTTTTGTAGGTATATTTGGAAGAAAGTTTCTATCCT
Source organism: Lithophane semibrunnea (assembly GCA_947363905.1). Taxonomy (NCBI): domain Eukaryota; kingdom Metazoa; phylum Arthropoda; class Insecta; order Lepidoptera; family Noctuidae; genus Lithophane; species Lithophane semibrunnea. The sequence goes on from OX376201.1 coordinate 13,259,103, forward strand.
TACTGTCAAAATCACACTGACAACCGATAAATCCGATGACAAATCAAAGAATTCTGAGTCGAAATACGTAAAAGAGTGAATTTCGTAAAAAGTGCAGTTGACTCTTTCTACTTTGCTGCCGTCGTACTGTCTACAGGAAACGTCATTTTTGTGTACTCTTCGGTCGACAAAACGGTGCTCATGCTACGCCTGCAGGCTGCGCCACAACACCCTGTCCTCCGCCTTCCGCATCAAGTCTGTCCCAGCCAACTTTGTAAGGTCGTCGGTCCATCTAGCATCAGTGTCACTATCAAAAATTATGATGACGCTGACAACTCTTGAATATTGTTTAGATGCGATCGCGTTCAGTTTCTTTGGTGAAATTCGCCCGAAGCTTAGCATTTCGCCCTATAATTGCGTGGAATGGGCAACTGGTGAATCAAACAGCTTCATCTTTCTAACTGACCGACCCCTTAACAATTCAAAAGTTATTTGAAACTAGCTTCCGCCCGCGGCTTCGCCCGCGTGGTATGTCGATAAAAAGTAGCCTATGTCCTTCCCCGGGATGCCATATATCTCCTTGCCAAATTTTATCCAAATCCGTTCAGTGGTTTAAGCGTGAAAAGGTAACATACAGACAGACAGACAGAGTTACTTTCGAATTTATAATATTAGTAAGGATAAATGCTTTGAGTTTGAGTAACACATTTTCAATCGCAATCCGAGAGTTTTGAAGAATATTGCTATGCTTCATAGAGGTTTAAAAAATTCGTCCGCTCAACAACGTAAATAACGCAATGAACGTGGGTGAACTGTCAAAATGAAATCCATTGCGATGGATTGTCATCTGTGTGTTACGCAATTACTCCGCTGATCGCGTTCAGTTTCTATTGTGAAATCGGCCCTAGGTTCGTAATAAAATCCTTCACAAAGAACATGTCACAGCTTTTATTTTATTTTAGTGACTTATTAGCCAGTTTCTTGGCTCTCGGAAATCTCGGACCAATAGGGAAGTGGAGCCGGAAGTTTTGAATCGTGACCGGAAGTCCGTCAGCAGCCATTATCGATGTGATCTAGATCTTGTGTTGTGACATTGTCCTACGTTTGGTAATGACATTACCTATATCCGTTATAACTGGGTTCCCTATTGTTAAGTAGGTATCTAAGTAGTTTATTGTTTTACCAATCGACAAATTATAATATATGAAAATCTAATAAGAAGTTATAACAACTATAACGCTAATTACTGGACCTAATGACATGATCTGGGGGCCTAGACGAAATCAGTGTATGGAAGTTGACAGCAGCAGTCAACTCCATACACACACACGTTGTCTACATCTCTTTTATCTACTTTCCTATCGCAGGTATGCTGGAAGAGATTTCTTTAGAAATAAGCATTGCCTTTGTACGAATTTTTCTGTTCCTTTCTTCTTTTCTGTATTTATATGTGTGTGCATAAATGGTTAAATAAATAAATACAATTTGACCGCTTACAGAAAAATTTTGTCTATAGCCTCTGATCCGTTTAGAATTGCCGTATCAAACGCAGCCAATCACAGTTAAATGCAGCGCCTTGCGTGCCACACTATCAATCACAGTCTGAACAATGTTGAACGATATTGCTACTTCATCCATTGAAATGAATGTTAATGAACTGTCAAACTGAAAACCCCCAACGGTTTAAGTAAAATAAAATAAAGAAAGAAAGAAAGAAAAATAGGTTTATTTGTCACAGAAACACGTGCATACAAAAAGATAACAATAACTTAATTTAATCATAATTATAAATCATAAAAATATGAAAATATGAGGAGTACCTAGGTAACACACACCAGGTATTTCCTCTTTGTAATTAAAAAAAAAACAGTTGGCAGCTGCACGTCATGACTGTGTCAAGAAGGCTTCCACTCAGCATGATGCTGTGCTATGGACCCACAGCACAGCGCTGATTTTCAGTGGTCACCCGAAAAAGACGTACGCAAATCAGGTCAGGTTCAATTAATTGTACATAATAAATACTACTTACATAATCGAATCGTCTGAATGGACTGGCCTGAATGCATCTATTAAGACATTTGCTTCAATGATGAACGCTGAAATAGGCTACTGTATCTTCATTGAAAAACAATGAATTCCAAAAACAGCATACTTCAATACAAGATATGGGAGACACTTGTTATCTGCCAGGCCCATGAGCCCCTCCCAGAAATAAATACTGGAGTATAAGAGTAATAATCCGCTCTTGGAGTTATACGCCTAAACCTTCCACATGCAGGAATCACTGCGTCCATTATGCATTCGTGAATACCTCGTGAAAATCTGTTCGGTATATTTTGAGTTTATCGCGTTCAGACAGACAGATGCGGGCGTCCCGTGGATTTAAGCCCAAAACACACACAGAGCGGGTGCGGGGCGGGAGCGGGTCGGGCGCGGAAGTACGGCGGGTATAATAATTTGTAATTCAAGGAATTATATGGATGTCAACACACAGAACGCGTGCGCGGGTCGGGCGCGGAGCGGGACCCGCGCGAGAGCCGCGCCCGCCGCCCGCCGACACAACAGCGCGGGGCGGGAGCGGGTCGGGCGCGGGAGTACGGCGGGTGTCATAAATTGTAATTCAAGGAATTATATGGATGTCAACACACAGAACGCGGGCGCGAGTCGGGCGCGGAGCGGGACCCGCGCCCGCTGACACAACAGCGCGGTACGGGAGCGGGTCGGGAGCGGTTGTGCTATTCTGTAAAAATATCTCCGTGAAAACTAAGTGTAGTAAAATATCAAAGTGAGCTTGGAGTGAACTGTCACTGCCTTAGCATCAGTAGGTACCGATGACAATGACTCACTCCACTCTCACTTCACCTAAGTTTTCAAGGTAAGATGTTACAGAATAGCAATGTGGGTGTAGCGGCGTTACATTCGTTGCAATACACGTATCGATGATATTCTCCATATTGATGTTTTTTTTTTATTAATGTCAAGAACCTACAACTTATCCCATTTAGCGTTCTTCTCTTTAAAATAAGTAAAAAATAATAATTCTTCGTCCGTGTCAGAATCACCCAACATTTTCACACTGCAACCGCTGTCGTCTGTCAAAGTACAACCGCGCCCGACCCGCTGCCGCCCCGCGCCCGCGCTCTATGTGAACACGATGAACCGCGCGACTCACGCGATGAAAACGACCCGACCCGCTCCCGCCCCGCACCCGCTCTGTGTGTGTTTTGGGCTTTAAACTTACACAATCAACATTTTTTATTTTTAATATTTTTTAAATTTTTTGCAGGGGGCTAAGTAAAAAAGGGGTGTTGATGGGGCTGCCCCGCTCCTGTAGCGCATCAGGAATGTTTGCGGAATTACGTGTTGACTGCTTTTATGCGTTAATGCGTAAAAGATGTGCGTCCTTGGTGCGCAGGGTGCGGGCCAGTTCCAACAGCATCCTGGGAATGATTGCTGGCAGGCTGGACTGCTGTATTGTGAGTCGCTGCTCCAGTATTTCAGCTGGATTACGGAAGCAGTGATTTTTTATGTTGTTTTTGTTTTGTGTAGGTACTTGTTGTAACTGAATCACTAACATAGTTGTAAGTTTATTTTATTGTTACTAACACTATGAGTCTCATTGTTACTCTGAGTAAATAAATTAATTAATTAAAAATTTACAAACGTGTCAGTGCAGTGGTCTCACAATGATGAGTTTTTGACAGATACCTATGCCATACAAAATCTGTCGAAAACTAATCATTGTGAGACCACTACTGACAAAACTACGTTTGTAAAGTAGACTTGGCCCTCTGGTCGGATGTTGACTTACGCCTTCATTGCATAAGTTTTTTTTTTTTTTTCATTTCAATATTGCTTATGCTTACGACTGCAGCGAACCCAAAAAAGAGAGAAAGTAATGTTTAAAAGTCTATTGTTTTCGCAAAATATCTGCCTACTACTTTTTAATATAATAATGGCCTTTGGCAAATAAAGTATAAGTTACCTACTGCAATTAATTGCGTCAAAATGTTTTGCAATTTCATGAGTCCTTGATTTTTTTTGCTAACCATTTTTTTAAAGTAACATTCATTTACTTCCGCTTATTAACTTTAATGATAATAATTCTTTTTATGTTTTAATTGGTGACCACCAATTTGATTTGACCTATTTAGGTACCTACCATTGTTTAGCCAGATTAGATAACAACCTACTTACCGACCTACTAAAAGAAACCGTCGAAAATGAAATAAGTTACCTACAGATTCAATTCACCTATGAAAAACATTATTTCAGTCTTAGATGCGAGTTCTCACATGAAAATGTATTTAAATGAAATCCCAATACCCACACCTCTAAAGTCTAAACCATACATTTTTGGAGCAACCATGGTTGCCGGGCGTTTGTGTGCCTAGTCATTTTTATTTGACAAACCCTCCTTGTCTCTGCTCTGATAAGATCGGCATCACTGGCATGCGCGATTTTTTTCAATGGACCTATTTAGATTTCGTTTCGTGTACGGTGTACGCGGCAAACCGGCGTTTTGCTTTAGTTTCTCAAAAGCAACAGACGGAGGTGGTCGCGAGTGTCGCGCGCGCCCTCTACCTCCAGTGAAACTCGTACAACGTATTGCAAACTAAATGTGCATTTAACTGTACGGATCTGTATTTATGAAATAAAATGTGTAGAACGCAGTGTGTGCTGGCGTTGGTAGCGCTGTCTGTGGGGTTGGCGCACTCCTGGGGTGAGTACAAGGGGACGGGGATAATCAGCTGATCGGACACTTTTTAAACACGTGTTATTTTATATTTTACAGCGTTATATAACATCTTGAGGTTTATTCCAATAGCAAATGATATTATACGTAAGGTTATTCATTGCTTACGGAATTTTTGTACCAAATATTGTGGCCACGAGTGTGTCGATAAGGGTGTATCTCGCTTGGCACCAAGCGCCATTGCACGGCGGCCCTCAGTCACGTAGGCCACTTTTAGCGTACCGCGGGAACCCTGCCGCGTAAAGATGCTCTCCGAAGCGTCGCAAAACATCGGTTCGGTAGCCGATTAGATTTAGCCGTATTGCATTGCTGAAATTTGGAATTATATGATAAGAATTTGCTGCAAAACAGACAGAACGCTGACATAGTAATTCACGTAGTAACTATAAAACTATTAAGTATATTATTCTTTAAATGTAAGCGGTTAGAATGTTAGATGATACATTCATAAAATAAATTAGGTTTGATAAGGAGCTATTTTATTAGTTTAACTGGGTTATTGGGTGTTCCAATAGAATTGGAACTGTTCCGTTACAACAACCCTAGATTATTCATAACTGTACCTAGTTAACGTTGGATATAACTTCGGTAGGTATAAGTAAAACGTTATGAAACTACTAGGTTATACATAGGTATTATATAACACGTAATGTAGTAAAATGACAATGAGTAAAGCGAGGGCGACTGTAGGGCGTCACGTCACGGGCGTTTGGAAAATCTACAGACGATGGGCGGGCGGGCTTTCTTTAAGACGGTAATCATGTAGAAAGCCCGCCACGAGTACTTTTGAGATAATTTCTTGGGCCATATTATAAAATTTGGACATTCCGTTTCTTTTCTCTTTTGAAAAGCAAGTGTGTATCGAGATAAAAAAATAAAAATAAACTTAGAAAGATAAAAATCTTCAATGGTATAGTTGATCTTGTGGGGTTAGTACTGGACTGGAACAAACAAAAAGATACATTTTAAATAAGTAAAATAAAAAAAAAATACACCAACCTAACTAATTAGGTACCCATACACCTCTACTTTAGAATATACCTCTGCCTAAAGTTTGAGGAAAGTTTAGAGTTAATAGGTATGTGGATGGTCTTTAAGAGTAAGGAAAGACCAAAGAAACGATGGATGGACTGTGTGAACGAAGATGATATGGCTAGAAAGGGACAAGTGACTACCGAGATGACGATTAATATAGAGAAGTATGGAGGAAAAGACATGTTGCGCTGACCACATTTTTTTTTAATTATATATTTATTTATTATTCTTAAATGTTAATAGAGGCTTCTATCCACAGTGGCAAGTCAGCCTCGTCATAACTTAAACTATTCTAAACTACATCTACAAATACAATCTAGATAACTTATGTCTAAACAAATCAGTAGGTAAGTACAGATCGATTCAAACTTAATGGCGGCTCGGAAGTTAGCTTTTAGCTGCGCAGTACCCCCTCACCCCCGTTGTCACATGAAATTGTTACTGCGCAGCGACTCGCCTCATGTTCCGAGCCGCCATTAAGTTTGAATCGAACTGTAGGTTTGCTATCTCAGGTTGCGCTAAAACTTTAACATAAGAACATCTTCACCCGTTCCCCATCCCATATGGCCAGGAGAATGGATGACACCTCTGTCTAACCCTTCTAAGTAAACAAGCGGCTTACGTAGGTACCTTGGTATATGTAAATTAAATTAATTATGAAATCAGTAATACAGGAAAAGATAATATTGACATAAATATTCACGTTAATAATGTTTATCATTTTGCACATTTGCACAAATTATTGTAAACATTCGACATAACTATGACTCCAGAAGCATGCAATGCGTGTCGGTATTCACTTATTCAGTAAACAAACTTGACCAAGTGTGTATTTACTCCTATAACTAGGTACTTAATCAATTTATTATATACTAGCTGTGCCCCGCGGTTTCACCCGCGTAAGTCTCGATCCCGTGGGAATATCGGGATAAAAAGTATCCTATGTGTTAATCCAGGTTATAAACTATCTGTTTGCCAAATTACATCCAAATCCATTCAGCCGTTTTTGCGTGATTGAGTAACAAACATCCAAACACACAAACACACAAACTTTCACATTTATAATATTAGTAGGATTACGATTTATTTTTTACAAGAATTAAAACGAGAGTAGGTTGTGGGGACGGGTGGGGGCTTGTGGTTGTGGCTTAAGGCTCCACTGCGTTTTATAAACCGTGCGTGGGAAGCGTCAATTTTTTTTATACCTATAGATATGTTAATTTTGTTCATGAAGTAGGTAAGTATTTTTGAGAAAAAAAAAATAAAGTTTAAAAAAAATAACTTATTTGCGTAGGTATGTACCTAATAAAATTGACATTTCACCACAGATAATGTACGAATTTGACTCCTAGGTAGTTTGGTACACACATAAACCTTCCGGAATTAATTCTCTAAATTATTGACAAAACCGCATCAAAATCCGTTGCGTAGTTTACAAGAACAACGCGGTCACACCTTCAGACGCGAAAAGTGACTTCAATTTAAAATATTAGTTAGCTATTATTATTGTATAAAGTTCTAGCATTTACGGAAAACAATGTAAGTAAATACATACAAAGGTCCTCAAAATGAATAATTAAAATAATGAAAGATACAATTCGGTCGGGGTCAATCAAGGGAAAAATTAATTGACAAACATTATTGTTCTGTAAACGAATACTTATAAATGTTTAAAAAACCAAATTTTCTAGTTCCAATATCCTTTTATAGAAATAAGCCAGCGGGTTAGGTAATTGAGTAACACACTAACAATTGCATTGCCTTTAATTTTGACAATTCAACAACATTCATTACCTACGTTAGGTTAACGCGTAGAGCGTTATGGCGAGTAGACGAATTTTTCAAACACTATTTTCATAAAAGGTAGATTATTAGAGCTCTTCTTATCCTCCGTTAAAAATAATTACTCGTTTCCTTAATTTATTTGTAAAATCGGCACAAAATTATTAAGTGTTTTTTAAACACTTTATAATTAAGTATAATTAAATTCTTAAGTACCAGCATATTAAATAAGTAGTACAAAAGGGAGTGCCTCCGCTGCCGGAGCGGCTCCCAATAATAACACCATTGGGCACTAGTGCATTAGGTAGGTACTACCCGGAGCCAAGATTAAAAACAGTGGCTCCCATAATGGGCACCGTCGCGTCGTCAGTGCGACGTTTATGGTTTTTTCCAGTATTCAGAACCCCAACTAACTAACCCTAACTAAAGTTTTTTTTTTTCTATTATATTCTATTCGTTTTTGGCACTCGCCGGCCGCTCCCGCGGGACTGCTCGCTTTGCTCGCTTGGCTCGTGTGTAATGTAAGGGTGGGGGCTCACAGTTCTAACCTTACCTAACCTTTTTTTGAGAGTAAAAATATTTAACCTAATCGAACTAGTTCGGTTCCGGGTAGTACTTTATTACTCGAATGTGAAAATTATTGATTATGCTATACTTAATACATGTCTTTTTAATTATGGCTACCATTACGATTCTACAACACATAACACACGATCAGTTACAATCTGTTCCGTTCTATGTTTTCTGCTTACCCCTATGGGAAGAAGGCGTGAATTTATGTACCTAATTACCTATGTATGTAATAGGTCAATGATTTGCCAATTACGCGAGTTATGTCAGGTGAACTAAACAGAACCTTGCGATATTGTTCAAGGAGACTTCACTAAGTGATGATTGTGAAATCAGTTCAATTTTACAGTTAAATTATGTCGAGTTCTTGACCGTCAAAGTCAAATCATTTATTTAAAATAGCACTTTTTAAAGTCAACGTTTGCAAGAAAATAGAATGAATACTAGTTGCGTTCCAAACGGTAGTTTCGTATGGAGAAAAATGGGCAAAAAACACCATAAAACATACATCTCGCTTATATTCCTCAAGTGGTAGACAGACACCTCTCATTTCTCTCTTTGCCTTTTATAGACGCGGTGGATGTTCATGATATACTCGTATCTAATGTAAAAACCTCAATAACACTGACGACCCTAGAATCGAATAGTGACGTAATGTAATTATTAAAAAAAAAAAAACGTATTATTTTTTACGAAGAAAAAATACCAAAATCAATTGGCCCCCTTGGGAAAACGGCGCGTTTATGGAGGTATGTATGAGCAAAAAAAATTAAAGTAATAAAAACTAAAACCCAACTACGACTAAAAAGGTAAGTATAAACAAGACACCACAGACAGACAAATTAAAAATCCGGAGTCACACGTGTTAGGGCATAAATCGAACAGATTACGTGTGACTCCGGATTTTTAATTTGTCTGTCTGTGGTGTGTTTATACCATACCTTTTTAGTCGTAAATTTGAATATATATATTTTTGAAATGTGCTCATTAAGCCCTTTCATTTGATACCCAACATGGTACGACTAAACGACATTTTTTTTTTAGTTCCTGACTTTATTTCCTCTAGAGGGCGCCATTTTTAATTTAATGTGACGTCATATTGCCTATATTTAGATGCCTATATTATTATTGTGATGAGTGGTTTAGAAGATAGGAGGGAACACATGGACATTCATACATACATACATACATACCGGTCAAAATCATAACCCTCCTTTTTTTTTCGCCGTAGTCGGGTAAAAAGTCAAGGTCATCGCAATGTAAACAAGCCCATCATAGGTATAGGTAAAAGATAACTAATAATACACTTAAAATAATCATTTTGAGTATCTCTAGCGTGCATTTATTTTATAATAGGTAAGTAGGTACTTATATCATTATAATCCCACGTGGTAGGAAGTAATGTTATCAATCCTTATCATAGATATAGTTATGTATATTTTTTATCTATTTAAACTCTAGCTAAAGCTGTCTCTCATGTCGTATCAATATATGAACACCTCAATAAGAATATAATGTTATAATCATAATACGAGTACACACACTGAATTTTTACTATTATGTTTAAAAAATTCTTTATTTATTAAATTGTGGGAGAAAATTGTTTTCACATTACAAATCTACGCAAGCACACAGTCGCACACGTGAAAATAGGGTCGGTCTTTTCTTCATACAAAAAGTCATAATTCGAGGTTCGGCTGTCTTCTATTTCCTCCTCTGATATTGGACCAATTAGACAGGTATTTTATAGATACAGATTTATTTACTGTGCCCCTATGTCTTTCTCTTTTCGTTAATAGTTGTCAAAATTGTACAACAGGCCTCTGATGACAGCAGCGGTCTAAACAGACCTCTGAGGACAGTGCTTCTACAGATAATGTATCATCAAAACGGAAAACATTGGGGTATAGAACTAGTTAATATTTATTTTACTGTAAAAAATCATTGCTCTAAAGTCATAAACCAGAGAGAAAACAGGCGAGAGCGTTTGTATGGAGAGGGGACCGACCCTTTTTGCTATTCCATTTTGGTTTGTTTTGCTGTACAGCGGAAGTGTGACTGTAATCTACGTAATTTTAATTATATTTAGGATAAATTACCTATATTAAAAAAGGCAGATATCGATTCAGTAAACGTTTTTAATTTATCCCAATAACAAGCCAAACATAGTATGTAGCTGAAAAACATATTCTCCCTTTTAACAATATATCATCGAGGTAAATTCTCCAACTGCAATGTAAGATCGCAACTGCATAAAAAAAAGTACTAACAATTTTCGGACTTTTCCTTTAGGCACTTGTGCTGTGAGACCTTGCGTCTTGCCAAATTTCATGATTCATGTCATGATTCTAGGTCAACGGGAAGTACTCTGTAGGTTTTTATTTATTTTCGACTATCAAAATAAATATTATGTAGCAAACATGACCGTATTTTGTTTTTTCCTGTTCAGGTACAAAACCCTTATTTTTTTTTATATTATCCTATACTGTCCCACTGCTGAGCAAAGGCCTCCCCAAATCCTTCCAAACATCCTTTTCTCGGGCCACCTCACAAACCCTAAAAAAATAAAATAAAAAGACTAGGTAGTATTTTTTTAATTGTATTTTTTGTTGATTGAGGTTTATTCGGTGGCCCATTTTTCGCAATGGTCGGTGATGACGAATATACATATACGACACAGTACCTAAGTACCTACCTACCTACATTCTGCCTATATTTATCACTTGAGAAATAATGTATTTTTTGTGGCAAAAAAAAAAAATTGAGGAAATTACTATTTATTTACATGATTATAAAAACGTGTTGTGGAAACAAGTTTCCGAACTAGTTAGCTATAATATAGGTGCAAATTTTTGTTCATTGCCATCCGTGTCGTTGAACTCGCGGCATTTTGCTCCATATTATGTACGTACCTAAGTAGGTAGGAACTCCATATACCTATAATATATGTATCAGTAAGTACCTAGCTCCGTCCACTGACACAATTAAATAGAAATTCTTTTACTTACCTAATGCGGTCGTGACGTGGTAATTCCTTAACGTATTCCTCTGTTTTCTCCTCAGCAGGCGTAGCATGAGCACCGTTTTGTCGACGGAAGAGTAGACAAAAATGACTTTTCTCGTAGACAGTAGACAGTATGAGACGGCAGCAAAGTAGAAAGAGTCAACTGCACTTTTTACGAAATTCACTCTTTTATATAATTCGACTCAGAATTCTTTGTTTTATCATAGGATTTATCGGTTGTCAGTGTGATTTTGACAGTAAGGATAGAAAACTTTCTTCCGAAATAGTCTACGTTCAAAAAGACCTAGACAAAGATCGTTAGAAATGAAAGACAAAATGACAGATTGTAGAAAGATTTCTACGGTGGATGTCAAAAATGAAGAAACGAACTGTCACTTTGTATAGAAAAAGCTATGTCTATTCTTCGTAGAGATAGAAAACGCCATGCTACGCCTGCTGGTTAAATGATACAGGTCTAAAGAACGAAAAAAGACAGAAAAGAAAAAAAATGTTTATTCTGCACATTTTTTTAGAGATCTTAGTGAAAAATAAGGGTTCCTTGTTGACTACGGAACCCTAAAAAAGACAATATTCAAACGACGAACTCTGGAACATTAATACAGCCTGGTCTCTGGTACACACGGCTACACATCAAGCTATAAATTTCCAGTATAAGCTGACCTCGCATTGTACGGAAATCCTACACAATGCGAGATCAGCATAAACTGGAAATGTATAGCTTGATGTGTAGCCGTGTGTACATAAGTAGGTACCTAAAAATTATTTTATTTCATTTTTTATTTATTCAGTAACAATTTTTACATTGTATCGAAATTTTACACTAAATTATAAAATTAAAACAATTACAATATAAATCATAAGTATAACAGAAATCAAATAATTGTGAAAATAAAAATAAAAATCTCAAAAGAAATAAATTATGATTCCACCAATATGTCAAAAACTAAGTAAATATACATGTCAAAAGTATAATCAAAATGCAAATAAAAATAATGATGTTATAAGACGATATAATGTCAAATAAAGAATGTAAAACAAAGTCCAAAATGATAATGTCAAAAATAATTATTAAAAATATTACCCATACAAATGTCCAAAATGAAAATACTGCCAATTCATAGAAAAATGTCAAATATAATAATATAATGTCAATCAAAATAGTGTAATCATTTTTAAATTGGACTAGGTGGTTCTTGACTACACTGGCAATTATTATTTTACACACATTTATGTTATACGTATTTAATAACGATAATGCAATGAATGTTGTTGAAACTGTTAAAATGAAAGACATTGCCATTGTAGGTGTGATCCGGTGACGACCGGAATTTTCCGACGATACCCGAACGCAACTTTAAATGTAGAACTGTATTCGCGCAAATCGAGTGGCGGTCACGCTGACCACGCACGACATTCGACATTCGTTGCATAAAAAAATGGCACAAGTACAAACTTGAACGATTTACGATCATTGTGAGACTTTTCAGTGGTAATGATAAACACTACACACAAATATTATGCACCGGCCGTGCCCCAGTTCTATGTTAACGATTTCTGATGACAATAAAAGCTAAAGGTTGTAGACTGATAGTTGAGCAATTAAATACGGATTTCTAAAATCAGGACGCCTCGCGTGCTCGCGATGTTTCTTGGCCATCAATGTCACAATAATTGTTCTAATAATTATAACTATGATGACGGTTACTGGAAGAATTTGATTATCTTTCCAGTTCGTGTATTAATCGGTGGAATTAAGAGGCTGTGGAACTAATCAGAATGATTGAAAAACGAGTTAACGAGGAATGGGAAGAATTTTATCTGAAATAAGAATTAAATTAATAAGTATTAGAATTTATAATATGATACACACACATTGTAAAATAACAATAGACCCAATGGAGTAGCTAATAACTTAAAAGATTAATTATTGTAGGTATCTGCTGTAAAAATAAATTATTTTATAAAAAATTGATTTATATAATTATGTAATACTTAATAAAATATATTGATTCCTATTTATTTTTCTAACTACATATTAAGTACATTAAACATAGTAAGTCAATATAATATTAAATACAGTGTAGGTATGTCGGTACTGTTACTAACAAAAGTGCTAAATTTTGTAAAAAATAAGAAATGCAATCAGGTATAAGAATATAATATATAAAAGTATAAACTTATCTTATAGGTTATAAATCTATATAATAAATAAAAAGTAATGTGGAAAATCTACGTACATTCTGCGACGTGGAAAATATATTCATAATTTCAGACATTTAATAAAATGTTGTTCTCATTGATGTATGCATGTTTGCGTCTATTCGCATTTACTTGCATGTTCATCTTCTTTCATATTTGCGTTGTCTGTACGTGCCTTTACAAAAAGCAATGATTGATTCATAAATGAACGTTTTATTACTACTACGTGTAATCACATCTTATCAGTACTTCCATAGTCAAGTGGAACCTACTCACATATCAAGCAATTTATTTGTTATCAGTTATCTTATCACTGATGAGAGATAACAGTAGACATTTATTTTACAAAAATATGGGATAAATCGTTCCAAGGTTACTAACTTGTTCTTATAAAGAGCCCTTGAAATATGAAGGAAGTTTAATAAGTAGTTACTATTAATTATAATTAGGTAAAAGTGGAACATTGATTAGATTAGGTACTTACATGTTAAGTCTGATGTGAGATTGAAATCTATAGAAATACTTAATTTTATTAGACATGAGCATATTATTGCGCATAAAAAATGTCAATTGATCGCAGTGCCTTTCATTTTTACAACTTGTCAAAAATGTATTTTTGTGTTGTATTTTTGACAGATTGCGAATGAGATGCGGTTGCGAACGTTCTTAAAAATTGCGGGGATTGCCCCTCAGTTCTGTGCTCGTGTGTTATGATGATTATATTTCTGGTTTTTTTTTCCTTAAATTTTCGACTTAACTGATCTTTTTGTATGCTCATGTTTCTGTGACAAATAAACCCATTTTTCTTTCTTTCTGTCCTTCCTTCTTTCTTTACCTATGTTCCTGACAGGTTATTTACTTTCTAATACGAACAAAAAACGTATAAAATACAACACAAAGTTTAGCTTCTTATATGTGTCGTGGTAATGTGCGCAATGGCAGTCTAAGGGAAGCTAGTATTACTATGGCCTAGCTATCATTATTATCGCCTAGGTCAACAACAAATACAATGTGACTTTGTGACACAAAACTTATCTTTGGACCTAATGATCTTGCTATGACTGTCACCTGTCACGTCAATGTGTCATGCATGATGGGTAAAGAAAAGACCGTCTTTGACGTGAAATTAAAAGAAAGTAAGTAGTTAGACACATACATGCATTCAAAATGTACCTAATACTTACCTAATTATTTTAATAATTAAAAAACTAATTATATTGCTATTTAAAAAAAAATTGTCATAATGTAAATTAATTATTCAATCGATGCATATTGCATACAATCCAAAATCTATAGAATGGGAGAAGACATTATTTATTAGTGATTTTAAAGTAAAGTAGTTTAGTTGTTTTCGCTTTGAATATTTTTATTAAGGCTCATCTGTACATGTTACGGGTTTTAGGCACAAGTGCATTGAACTGGAGGTATGTAATTAAAAATCTTATATTATTTTATTTTATCACTGCAAACATAATAGGTACCAAATTAAGTTATGATGACATTTGCAGTACTTTTTTAGTCTTCTTAATCACTCAGATAGTCGTGCGTGACACGTAACGTTACTCATTCAAGTTTATCTTTTACAAAATAATAATCAGACAGTTCTAATCAATAATTTATTTTTTTAGTGAGGGTTCTTCAATTATTTATGATGGTGACTGTACTTTTTAGAATTGGGCTTATCAAAACCTTTTTTTTTTTACTTAGTCTGTTTCACTGCTGAGTAAAGGCCTCCCACGAGTCCTTTCCCGCGCCATCGCTACCTAAAATCAGCCCTCAACTCTTTCTAATATAATACCTATCTTATTTTAAAAGATAAATGTTGAACTTCCAGTCCCATGATAACCCATTACTTATTATGGGGTATTATCTATCTTCCAAAAACGAATGAGGAAAATAACACATATTATTGATAGTAGGATTCTATCAGAGTTGAAAGTAAATATTATTGAATTGCACCTTATTTCTGATCACGTTCGCAGCTTGATTATTGAACACTGAGGTCATTATAATATCTTGGTTAATCTATGTTTAACTATCTTACATACTTAGTTGCAAATATCGGGTTAACTTACCTATAATAGGTACTTAATTACCTATTTAATCTTCGTATGTGAAATCTCTTTGAGTATTTAATTGCTGTAATAATTAAATGCTCAAATACATTTTCTATTGTAAATTGAAACCTAAAAAACCATGTGGTAGACAAGAACCACCTGCTACCTACTAGGTCCTATAGGTTTCATGGACGTAATACACATTTAAACATAATATAGAGGGTGTAAGGGTAAACAGTCTTGTCATTCAAACCATGGGTACAGATCGATTCAAACTTAATGGCGGCTCGGAAGTAAGCTTTTAGCTGCGCAGTACCCCACCCCTCACCCCCGCTGTCACATGAAATTGTTACTGCGCAGCGACTCGCCTCATGTTCCGAGCCGCCATTAAGTTTGAATCAAACTGTAGTTGACATAAATATAAATGACTAAGTAACAACGAAAAAAAAACGTTATTTTCATTCAAAGATTTTAAAAAGTTTCTATGCGACACCGTGCTCGCTAGCGAAACAGCTGACTGTCTGAGAGAGGGGTCGCGCTCACGGCCGGTCAGGTCAACTCACACGCCCCCTACCCGTGTTGAGACGCAAGTTCGTTGCCCTAGCGCATAAGTGAATGGGTGAAATACTCTAGTAGTAAAAAGTAATAAAAAAATAAAAATAAATGTCGTAATTTTTCATTGATTGTACGTTCTATAAATGACACCAAACCACTGGTTTCAAGGATAACGGTGTTTACCCTAACATCCTGTATGTATTATGTCTAAATCATCTAAATATGTAAATACATATAAAGTCAGTGCCAGTAGTCAGTGATGAAGAAGATAGCTCCAAATCTCCAATTTTTATCTCTAAGATAATATCTTAGAAAAAAGAAAATATCGGAGGACCCTGACCGCATAGGCTTATTATTTTATAATTTATAATTATTATATTACGAGTATGTATATTATATTTTTCTTGCTTGTCAAACATAAGAAAGAAGCCATGTTTTCCTAACTTCAGTTGTGTAACTCTGACGTAGTCTTATTGTTTATTTAGCCTTATCATTGTACATTATGTATATAGGTATATGAACCGTCTTTTACATAACACTTTACAGTCTATACACGTCACGTCAAGTCAAGTCACGAAGGGTCGCAGCGAAATTGTTTCTTTGTGATTAAGTTTATTTAAATGTTTTTTAAGTGATAATTGAAGTTAATTGTTTGGACGACAAAAACAAAAAATGTTTATATTTTATCTAACAAAACAATTCTTGTCACATAATTGATAATAATTTATAATTTATATTTTTTAGTACTTAGGTACCAGTGTTATAAACAATATTTAAATCAAAAGCAATGGTTTTTAAATGAATAATTCGATAATTTATTAATATAATTTGTTTTGTTACTAAAAAATCCGAATCTATTCTACAAAACATTTGTTGGCAATTAGCTGTAGAAACTAAATAGGTAAAATTGTGGCTGCGACTGTCCCTACTTCTTCGTTTAATTAATTACTTAAAGTAGGTACAGTCACGAGGATAATTACACCTTACACCTACGCAAGATTAAAGAGCGATTTTCTCATGAAATAACGATTGCTTTACAAAATTGATAAAGGACGTAAATATTTTGTAATGAGGGTAATGAGTGTAGTTTTGAGAATATTACGATCACACCCTAGGTATGTACTTATTTCTATCAACAGTCAACACTGAGAAAATCGCTTTTGGATCTTGCGTACTTGTAAGTTATATGTATAGGTAGGTATGCGGTTTATTAGTTGATTCGTACGAACTTCTCGCCCGAAACGAACGAACGAATCGACCTTTTTTTTTGTTAAGGCGATACCCACGATGTTAATTTAATTGTGGGCGAATCGACATTTCCAGAATTACGTATTAGGCAATTAGCACATTTTGAATTGTATGCAAATAAGTTACACTATCTAAAGTCCGTTTTGTTAATCTCGAAGACTACCTAATAATACCCAATTCGAAGAATACCCAATTTGACAGGTGCAAATTTCAAACTCCAAATTGATAAAACAAACAACAATCACTTGAAATATCAAAATAATCTACGAGATTAAAAAACAGACTACCACTTATTTAATTACTTATAATATAGTATAGATAGATGGGTAATTATGGTAGATAAGTATTTAAGTACCTAAGTAGGAATCTTAGCAGTTTGACGTCACAGGCAGATAGTAATGGTTGTCGGCGATGCTCGACGGCTCTTATCTCAAGTAGGGGAAAAGGGCGTCACTATGGCGAATATCTTAACAAACTGACGTAAATTACTCCCACGTTCCTTAAACTGGGTGTTAAAAGACGCTTATCGAAGCCGAGAGTCGATATCGATACCCATCACGGAGTTTCGCTAGCTAATTTAATTTAACCCTGTATACATAATTACATACAGGGTGTAAGGGACAGCCCTCCGCAGACAGATAGGCATGAATTCAGCATATCATGCTAAGACGATCGGTACATGAAATTATTTCAGGAACGTTATGGCAATCCAATAAATCTGATTTGTGTTATTACCTCACGCGCAACGTATCGTTACCGTGGCGCGGTCGAGTATTTTGACATCCATTGCTGGTTTTTTGATTTTAGCTGTTTTATTTACATGAATGGAGAGCTGCGTACAGAGAATGTAATTTTACATTGAAATAAAGGAATAGTAACTGAAAAAAGGGCTCCCGCAGACAGGCGAGACGCGACAGCGCGACGCGACTCTAGTAGAAATAGTAGAATTAACACGTTTAGAAAATGATGTAGGTATGCGTGGGTAAATAACTACTTTAGAAGATCGATTTACTGCGCTATTTTATAAAATATTGCATTCTAATGAGGAAATAATTAATAATACTTGTGTGTGTTATTAATGTTATTATCATTTGAATAAATTTTATTTTATTTATCAAGCTATGTTCAATTCTAAAAAAAATGCAGAACTAGCTATTTACTGTATTTAGGCACATAAGTTTGACAGTCGTTACGAGTCGTCAGAAGCACGAAAGTCTGACAACCAGTCCAACCAAGGGGTATCGTATTACCCAGTTACTGGGTTGTGGAGGTCAGATAGGCAGTCGCTCCATGTAAAATACTGGTATTTAGCTGCATCCGGTTAGACTGGAAGCCGACCCCAACATAGTTGGGAAAAGGCTAGGCAGATTGATTGAAGTTTGTCGTCATTGCAATTTGTGTGCACGTACGTTTAATTTACCGTAATATGCAATTTTTTGTAAGTACATAAGTAATAATTTATTTTGTTATGTTAGCTGTTTCGTCATCATAGCTTGTAAATGGCGACTATTATATCATAATAAAGATGAGGATAGCTCACCTTTAGGTAGGTAGGTAGGTAATACGGGCTGGTATCCGCAACTCCACGTCAAAGCGCGTATTTTGCGTACCTCACCTTTAGGTATTATTTGATAGGTACTTACATATCGCGAAATTGAACATTTTGTTATCAACAAAAACATATTAAGCGTGGCCACGCGTGGAAAACTCTTCCTTTATCAACTGTATAAATTGTTTCCTTTATAAATTGTCATCATCATCTGCCTAGCCTTTTCCCAACTATGTTGGGGTCGGCTTCCAGTCTAACCGGATGCAGCTGAATACCAGTATTTTACATAGAGCGACTGCCTATCTGACCTCCACAACCCAGTAACTGGGTAATACGATACCCCTTGGTTAGACTGGTTGTCAGACTTTCGTGCTTCTGACGACTCGTAACGACTGTCAAAGATCCACGAATGACAGCCGGGACCAACGGCTTAACGTGCCTTCCGAGGCACGGAGGAGTCTCGATATGTGAAAATGGTCACCCATCCACGGACCAACCCCGGCAAGCGTAGCTTAACCTGATGGATCGACCCGAGCGGCTGTTATTACTTAGCCACGAGCTCACGAGCTTCCTTTATAAATTGTATGGTACCTTATAAATTAATTTATGAATACTAACTCATAAAATTAATAGTATATTATTTATATGAGGTTATTATTTTCAACAAATTAAAATTTACGGCTAATATATTAAACATACCATAACATCACACTTTTAATCCCCGACGGGTTAGGCCTAGGCAGAAGTGTTTCTACAGGCTGTAAGGGTAAACACTCTTGTCATTCAAACCATGGGTAGTTGACTTAAATATAAAACTAAATGACCGAACACAACAAAAAAAAAAACGTCATTTTCATTAAAAGATTTTAAAAAGTTTCTATCTGACACCGTGCTTGCTAGCGAAACAGCTGACTGAATAAGGAAGGGATCGCGCTCGCTGCCGGTCAGGTCACATCCCGTACCCCCCGCCCGTGTTGAGACGCAAGTTCGTTGCCCTAGCGCATAGGACAACGAACTTGCGTCTCTTGTGGTAAAATTTAGATCTAAAAAAATTTAAAAAAAAGTTGTAATTTTCCATTGATTTTACGTTCTATAAATGAAACCAAACCACTGATTGCAAGGATAACGGTGTTTACCCTAACATTCTGTATAGTGCACCCACATTTCGTAATAGGGCAAGCCTATTGCCGTCAACTTGAAAATCCTGAAATTCCGGATAGAAAAACTTTTTACAAAAAAAAACTTCCAATAAACACTCAAAAAGTGAAAAATAAGGAATTATAAGGAAAATAGTAAAGGAATAAGGATTTATTAAGGAAAATATTAATTTCGGAAGTCGGTGTCTTTGCTTTTCAATTTTCGTTTTTTGCCACCGACTTCCGAAATTAAAATTATTTTTCACTTTTTTTGTGTTTTTTTTTTGTAAAAAGTTTTTATTTTTCACTTTTTAGTTGTGTTACCCACCCCACACAAATTCGAATACCACTACCTGCTATGTAAATAACAGTGACGGAGTCACATAGAACATCGCCCAGATAACAGTGGGAAAAATACGTAATATTGAAGCTAACTCAAAAACTATGGAAGCAGTTTCAAATTTATATGGGACCACCTCGGGACCCACCTGTATACCCTTTCGAACCAAAAAAGATTTTTTTAAATCGGTTCACATTTGGCGAAAATATCGATGAACATATTGGTACTTGAGGACAAAAAAAAAAAATCTGAAATAAAATTTTCTTACGAATCTACATATTTACTATATGCCCAGTTTGGCAATAAAAAAGTTACCATTAGTAAGCAAAACGATTCGTTTTCGTAAGAAACCGAGGTAAGTTCTACTTACCTAGTTAAAACATGACCCATAAAAGCCGAAACAAAACTATAGGTAAGTTGCCATCGTTTCAATACAGTAAATTCCTCATCGTAAGCACTGATTGTAGCCCGCTAGTTGACTCGATGTAATTGAATATCTTTCTTAGCGACAACAAAAGCTTTGAAGATGAAACCAGGCGGTGTACATGAGCTAAGTCACGTACGCCAACGCCACGATGCGCCATCATGGCCCATGATCGATGGGAAACGGGAAACAATGGGTCACACTGATAAGAGATTGCAGTGTTCCTCCTTAGAGGCTAATTAGCTGGTGCAGTTAATTATAGCTTTAGTAGGTAGGTTGATAAGAAAGGAGATTGGCTTCTTATTTTGTACATAATTTAAATAATTAACAAACAAATTCAGTAGGTAGGTATGTTATGTTAAGTTTGCGCGTGTTGTGTGGACACTTGACATAATTTTGGGACCGGGAAAGTATTCCCGTTTGTGCATGGAGTACCAAGGTATTCCCATTTGAAATACCTTTTTGGTACTCAATGCATAGGTGCTCAAACGGGAATACTTTATTAAGATTATAAAGCGAATTTGCGATCTGGTGAGGTGCTTTTCCTAAACTTTTCGAAGTTTTTTAATCGGACAGAAATATTAGGTAGGAACGCTACATAACACCTACATTTATTAAAAATAGGTTCACACGGCTACATATCAATCTACACATTTCCAATATAAGCTGATCTCGCATTGCCGAGGATTTCTGTACAATGAGAGGCCAGCTTATAGTGGAAATGCATAGCCGTGTGTACTTACTCAGTTTTTTTTTTATCTTAACTCGTAGTCAATCGTAGTGCCTGATTAATAAATGATGATTCTATATGGAAATAAGCAAGCTGTAGGTAATGGGCCGGCCATATTAGCCGTAGTAGAACCGATGACCGTTGGGGTAGACATGGTTATCAAACGTTAGGTAGGACGCCCTGAAGCTAAGTGGAGCGATGATCAAGCTCAAACTCAAAGCATTTATTTCAATTAAACCGTTTACAAGCACTTTTGAATAGTCAAAAAGTCGGTCAGTTAGTCAGAGAGTTGAAACTAGTTGCCCATTCCAAAACGTGGATCTCTATGGAGAAGAACGGGCAAGAAACTCCAACAGGCGTAGCATGGCGCTTTCTATCTCTACGAAGAATAGACATAGCTTTTTCTATACAAAGTGACAGTTCGTTTCTTCATTTTTGACATCCACCGTAGAAATCTTTCTACAATCTGTCATTTTGTCTTTCATTTCTAACGATCTTTGTCTAGGTCTTTTTATATGTAGACTATTTCGGAAGAAAGTTTTCTATCCTTACTGTCAAAATCACACTGACAACCGATAAATCCTATGTTAAAACAAAGAATTCTGAGTCGAATTATGTAAAAGAGTGAATTTCATAAAAAGTGCAGTTGACTCTTTCGATTTTGCTGCCGTTTCGTACTGTCTACTGTCTACAGGAAACGTCATTTTTGTCTACTCTTCCGTCGACAAAACGATGGTCATGCTACGCCTGCAGGGGCCTCTTTTAAATATAGATATTTTAAAATTCTGCTCAGGGTGGCCGCACAGTGATTTTCAATATTTCAATGCTCGTTTTTTCTCCGTATGAGGAGAGGTCTTTACCTTCTGCACGCGTAGCATGACCACCGTAGAAATGGATTTTGTCGACGGGAGAATAGCCAAACTGACAGACTGTGATTGTTTTCTTGTCATTTTGTCTATTCTTCCGTCGACAAAACCCATTTCTACGGTGGTCATGCTACGCGTGCTGGGCGTTACGCAAGATAGGCTGATAAAAATCTTTGTAATACAAAGAACTAAGTTAAGAACTGCTCAAAGCTATTAAAAAGATACTTTCTAGATTGCAGTGCGATCTAGAAAAATAATAAAAGAATCCTATGTATTTACATTATAATTAAGTAATTAATATGTAGTGGCACCGAGTTGCCGTGTCTGGCCATACCGCTGTTAAACCCGCGATGGTTTGTGTGGTATGTTAAAATTATAAACAATGTATGTAAACTTTTTTTATGAATAATAAAAAAAAAAAAGTATAAAATTCTTAAGAAGTCGTTATTATGATTACAGACTTATCCTATCGATTCTTCGATATATTGTCACAGCCAGTTAAGTCAAGGTTTTATCATAGCAAGCAATAAAAATGTCATAAAATTACACGGGTAAAGTTTTAGTATCGAAATTTAATTACTTCAAGTAACAAGTATGAACCAATCATTTCCCGATTGTAATCAATTTTATCAGGGAGCTAAAGTCTCGATTGATTGATTGACATACGTGCCATCGTACTTGTACGCTTTTGCTTCCTATATATAGATATGGTATCAATTTGGAATATGCAATTAGTAAGTAATCTGTGGTAAGAGCCTAAAGACTTCGAATCCGTACGTCCTACCTAATAGGACTTACGGAGCCGAAACGTGGACACTCCACGGTACGGCTGGTCCATAAATTCAAGGCAATGTAAACTACAAAAAACTTACAAATAGACTTAAATGTTTCAAGTCCACTCAAGAAATAACGTTAAAATAGCGTTATGTATAGTTCCAGTAACGATAATTTCTACCGTTTAACCCGGATCGTATTCGTATCGAAATGAATAGTTGAAACATTTCGTTCTAATAGATTTTCATTATATTGCCAAGAAATTAATACATAACATGAATGGTTACTGGAACTACTTATATCAAAACGCTATTAAGTTAACGTTATCGTACCTCTATTTTGAGTAACGTTTCAAGTCCCTGCATATTAATAGTTGAGGAATCCCTGTATTCCCTTTCGTGAACCCACATAAGTCTTACTTTAGCAAAATTCGAATTTGGAATGTTTATGTAAGCCATTTTGTTTACTTAGGGAAATCTCGTGTTTCGTTATATTTGTATTATTATTTCACAAGAATTATCGGTAGTTATTCATGGATTAATAATATTATCAATTACATACGAGCAAGTTTCTAATTATTCCTTTATCAATCCAAAATCGTAAAGCAGAGAATTATTCCGAGATAGCGTGGCCCATTTTTTTTACGTTATCCATTAAGAGATGGTGCAATAAAATACCGCTATTTTAGTAGTTCCAATTTTGTTTTGTTTTGTAGTCGAGATATATTTAGTATTTACAGAGCGCGTGACATTGATTCGGACTTTACCTACAATGTTGAAACTAGCTATAATTATTTCTGTTTTTCATTGAGAAGGATTTATATTTTTATAAAAATAAAAAGAGGTAGGTACCTCTACCTACATTCTTCTTTTATTTTCTTTTCAATATTTTTATAATTATTTATTTTCAAGATCTTAGCATACAAGACTGTAACAATGTAGTGTTCAAATAAGTAGGTAAGTACTTATTGTCTTAATTTTACCTCATGGTAGGTGAGTATCTCTTATCTCTAAACAACCTGTAAAAATCTTCATAGGATTCCGAACACGTAGCTTTTACGTATCTAATTGAATTCTGTTTTTTAATCTCGTAGACTAATTTGACAGGTGCAAATGTCAAATTGAAAAAAACAAACAATAACTTGAAATGTCAAATTAGTCTTTCAAAATGATTTAAATCTAAGACTGTCCTACATAAATAGAATCCTAGGCCAAAGCCAACTGTTGGATTTTGTATACAGGATGTAAGGGTAAACACTCTTGTCATTCAAACCATGGGTAGTTGACTTAAATATAAAAATAAATGACCGAAAACAACAAAAAAAAAACGTTATTTTCATTAAAAGATTTTTAAAAGTTTCTATCTGACACCGTGCTTGCTAGCGAAACAGCTGACTGACTAAGGGAGGGATCGCGCTCGCGGCCGGTCAGGTCACATCCCGTACCCCTCCTCCCGTGTTGAGACGCAAGTTCGTTGCCCTAGCGCGTTGCCATAGGGCAACGAACTTGCGTCTCTTGTGGTAAAATTTAGATCTAAAAAAAGTTGTAATTTTCCATTGATGTTACGTTCTATAAATGAAACCAAACCACTGGTTGCAAGGATAACGGTGTTTACCCTAACACCCTGTATGGTCCTCGAAAATGAGAATTTGTGCGACGGGATACCATCCCGAGAGCAATTAATCAGCTATCTAGTACTGCTTACAGCTAGGTATATTAATATAATAAAATATCTAGCCTATTAATTAAATACTTACCTACAAATGTATTCACATATTATTATCTTATCGACTCTGACTGTCATAATAATATAGCAGTCAGGTTGTGCACATGAAAATAAAAGTCAAACATAATTATATCAACTAGCTATCTAATCGTAAATCGTAAAACTTTGAATTTACGAAGGTAATTATTACTTAACTACATATTTGGAACACAACGGTATGCACAATAAAATAAAAATGATATACTTAATAATAATAATGTATACGTGTAATAGGTCTGGGTATGTAGATACTTTAAATATAATAATACAGTATGCAAGGGTTAACACCGTTGTCACTCAAACCTAGTTGACTTAAATATAAAAATAAGTGACCCAGTAACAACAAAAAAAAATCCTTATTTTCATTAAAAGCTTTTAAAAAGTAAATATCCGTCACTGTCCCGATACTCATGGATACGCGTTCGAGAGGCTGCGAAACAGCTGACGTCCGGTCATGTAACGTCCCGCGTGCCCCGCCAGCCCCCGCCAACCGCCGGCCGCGGCCGGTCGTTGCCCTTGCGTGTAGGGTGAAATATTCTTGTAGAAAAAGGTAGATTTTCTTTTAAAAAAAAAGTTGTATTTTTCCATTGATTTTACGTTCTATAAATGAAACCAAATCACTGGTTTCAAGGATAACGGTGTTTACACTAACACCCTGTATAAACTTTATAAATGTTTTCATTTATTTGTTTCATTTTTTTTTTGGCCTCTGGCCACATAATCTTGTATAATCTTGTAATCTATGCCACAGACTGATCTTTATCCTCAGACCCTGTTATCAAGCAGTAGACAAAATTTGTCAAACTTTCTTTTAGAGTTTTTATTTATAATGAATACGAGGCTTTTGGCTAATAACTTAGAATAGAATGTTATTCTTTGTTTTTTGTAATGTGCGTTTAGTTTGTGCAGAATAAACAATTTTTCTTTCTTCTTTTTCTTTCTAAATGAAAAAAATCCTAAGGAACGAAGCAAAACTCTCATTTTGAGGTTAAAAATTGCCTTCTCGCGGGTTTCAGCTAACTTTTCCAGGTCATTGATCAATCGATCGAGGTTACCTAGGACTTCGTGTGTTCTCGCTTATCAGGCTTGCAGGTTCAAATGATATCTCCCGTAAATAAAATCAACTATAAAAAGTCATTTATGGAAACTAGGCTGAGAATTAGCACTTTTATGAAAGTCAAAATTACACAGTCCCCCAAAACGCCCGCCCTTCAACAGGTCCTAGTGCTTTAGCTGGGAAGAAGTGCCGCCACTCACGACCTCCCCAACTCCCCATTGAATGGGAATTCCAGATGTGAGTCTAATTACTTACTTATTGATAATTATGTGCTATATCTTGCTAGCATCCGTATCTAAACTAAAATAGTTTGTTAGGTATAGGTGTGTATATCAGGTAAAACTTGCGTCTGTCGAAACTTTAAGGGCCGGCGCACATCTAGACGCGCGCCTCTTTCCGCTTACGGCGCCCTCTCGAGCTGATGGAAGTTTATTTATTATCAACTTTATTTTAAGTGATACAAGGTAGATATTTGTTTGGCAGTGATGAATGCGCTGCGTTGCGCCTTGCCAAATGTGCGTCGGCCCTAAGGGTATCTTTGGAATCAACAAGCTTTTCGCAAGAAATCCCAGGGCCCAGTAGGAATTCATTATGCTGAGGACCAACACAAAACCCAGATGAATAGGTAATCGGAAACTACCGACAATTCCGAAGATAATATTCCGGTTTTCGGGGGATTTGACTTTGACTTACCTGGTTTAAATCACCGTGGATTATACCTACCAGGTAAATAATAATAAAAAACCCGAAATAATAATCTGCTTAATAATAAATAATAATACATGAATCCTAACTAATGTCATAAATGCGAGAGTGTGTTTGATATACTATAGGTACTAGGTATCCATACTAATATTATAAATTCGAAAGAACTCTGTCTGTCTTTATGTTGCCTTATCACGCCTAAACCACTGAACGAATTCCGATAAAATTTGGCAAGGAGATAGATGGCATTCCGGGGGAGGGACATAGGCTACTTTGATCAACATACCACGCGGGCGAAGCCGCGGGCGGAAGCTAGTAATATTATAAATTCGAAACTAACTCTGTCTGTCTGTCTGTCTGTCTGTATGTTGCCTTATCACGCCTAAGCCACTGAACGGATTTCGATAAAATTTGGCAAGGAGATACATAGATGGCATCCCGGGGAGGGACATAGGCTACTTTTATCGACATACCACGCGGGCGGAAGCTAGTGTAATTATAATTTCGATTAATTGTCGTTGGTTTCCGCTTAGGTATTTACCAGGGTTAATCTGATATCGTCATCAAACTAACTAGTATTAATACAGAGATATGTTTATGATACAGTTATGTTTTTGCCCATGTCCGGTTGTTCAACTCTCTGGCTATTGTACCGGAGTTCGATTGATATGCGGAATTTATTCATTGAACAGTTCCGCGTCAATTGAATAATTTATCATAATAATTGTAACTAGGGCTGTTGATTCTTTCAATTGATTGGTCAAACAAATATCTGATTTTAAATAATGATACCAGCCTTTTATTGTCCCAATGCAGGGCAAAAGCCTGTTCTCATACAGTTACTTACAAAGAAGGCACGAGCATCTATCTTTCCTTCTGAGTTCCTACGACACCATATGGGGCCAGCTACGCTCGCAAAGAGTAACCGTGGAGTTTCTTGCCGGCTCTTCTCCATAGGAAACGAAAACGACCAATTGGAACCGTGCACCTAGCTTCTGACGTTCCATAAGTGCCCATGTAGGCTTATGTGAAATAAAATATTTTGATTTTGATTTTTTGATTGCTCACCAGCACTTGCTCAAGACGAGTCTCACTAAAATCAATTATGATCAACATACAGGGTGTTAGGATCCCAGGCGGATTCCCGGCCACCATAGGCGCGGGCTTGCGGACGGCGAGCAATGGGTAGCTCGCCGTCCGATTAGGACCAGGCCCGGGTCGATGGCGCGTCGCGTTCCACGCGCGCCTCAAAGAGATGTCAGCACAATTAGCGGGGTCCGCTAGGATCGATGCCTGCCAGGGTTGCGGGTTAGTCCGAAAGGGATACTGGGACCTTGGCAACAGGCAACTGAAGGAACACGGGTGGGTTTTAGTCAGTAAAAGACTGACACGCCCTTCCGCTCCACCCAGAGCGGGAGAAGTCATTGGACGAACTTGCGTCTTAACACGGGTGGGGGGCGCGGGACGTGACCTGACCGGCCGCGAGCGCGAACCCTCCCTCAGTCAGTCAGCTGTTTCGCTAGCGAGCAAGGTGTCGGATATAAACTTTTTAAATTTTTTTAATGAAAATAACGTTTTTTTGTTGCTACTCAGTCATTTATTTTTATATTTAAAGTTACCCATGGTTTGAGTGATATGACAACGGTGTTGACCCTTACGCTATATAACTTGACACTGACTTGTAAATTGCAAAAAAACGTAAGAAGTTCGTGGGCTACGTTGGCGCATCCCCTTAATCCATTCAAAGGTTGTCTTTAAATTATCGCTTTTAGCGTTATACCGCCCATTGTAAAACCGCACCTTAAGTAAAATTTTCTACATACCTACATAATCTGAACTTATATAGGTAAAATTTATACATACTTACCTAATATAATCTGTAATTTTTAATGGTTTACATAATAAAGGGTAGGTTTTTCTATCCTCACTAAAGTCTTTTACCCTCAAATGGGTAGGCAAAAACATCAAGTACATTTTTATTTACGAGTATTTAATAAAATAATCAACGAAAAACTAAGTAGAAGTAACTTAACCGTAATTGTCTTAATTTATTTTTATCTCATAACTTAGCAGCCCTAATTAACATAGTACCTACTTGGAAATACTAGTGTGACGACAATTTTAATAAACGTACGTATGTATTACAAAAAACGGAAATAAATAAGACCCTGTTCTTGAAACCCAGCGTAAAATACTACTAAGTACAGTCACGAACATAAATACCTAAGATATACGCAAAGTTCAAAAGCGATTTTCGCGTGAAATAACGATGTCAACTTTGAGAAAACACTTATTTCATAATAGTAAGGTCTCAAAGAATTATATGTTCTGAATACTATAACATTCTCATCAATACTTTAGGAAGAAAATCGCTTTTGAATTTTGCGTACGTGTAATATATTTATGCTCGTGACTGTACCTGCGTAGAACATTACTACGAAAACTATTTAACTATTTCCGGTAGTTAGGTACCTACTTACTGACTGATGCCGGTAATTTGGTAAATGATATTTACTTTATTTCCTCAATTAACGTACCTAATAATTATTATGTTATCAAAATCGTACTTTATTAGGGTAATAAAATTTTATATTAGGTAATGTGTTTTTTATCAATGATTTTCTACTCGTCACCTTTATAATACGCATGTCAATTAATTTATAGGAATAGGTAGATATTAATAATATCCACGATAACCAAAAATGTTTTTTGTTTTTATTTCTTCTTTTTATCGTTTATCCTGTAGACAATACAGGATAAAGTATACATGTTACTTATGTACTATGTAAGTACCTGTTCTGTGCCTACTTAATTAATATTATAAGGAAAACATAATATAAATTAAATACTCCACTCCTTATGTTGTTACACTTATAAGGTAATCACACAGGTAATCACTGCTGCTTTTTTAAATTTTTAATGTCGTGATGACCCATTGGTTAAGCCTTGCCTCTCATGCACGAAGTTGTGGACACACAAATCCGGGCAAGTACCAATGTCACTCTTTTCAATTCATATGTACACTGTACAGTCACCAGCGTAAACATATTACTATGGATGGATGATAGCTCGGCAATAAATATCTGATTTCATGATGGATGCATTAATTTATTTATTATATTATGTCGTCAAGATGACGGCAAATACAGGCTGTTAGGGTAAACACCGTTATCCTTGCAACCAGTGGTTTGGTTTCATTTATAGAACGTAAAATCAATGGAAAATTACAACTTTTTTTTAAATCTACCTTTTACCACAAGAGACGCAAGTTCGTTGCCCTATGCGCTAGGGCAACGAACTTGCGTCTTAACACGGGTGGGGGGTGCGGGATGTGACCTGACTGGCCGCAAGCGCGACCCCTCCCTCAGTCAGTCAGCTGTTTCACTAGAGAGCACGGTGTCGGATAGAAACTTTTTAAAATCTTTTAATGAAAATAACGTTTTTGTTTTGTTGTGTTCAGTCATTTATTTTTATATTTAAGTCAACTACCCATGGTTTGAATGACAAGAGTGTTTACCCTTACAGCCTGTATAATTATGTCATCATTTGTGGAAGGCACACAAGCGGCAGCACGAATATGTGCATCGGCTTCTTAAATATGTCTTTTTTATACTCAAGTTTTGGACAAAATATTGATGACGATAAATACATTCAATATGTAGATAAATTAATATAAAGAGTACAAAAACTGAGAAAGTAGGCACGATTCACTTTCAACCATTTCCCGCCATTCGTGGTGAACTGACAGTTGACATTAGTGACAGCGACCTCACTGCTGACATGCATTAGATAGTGTTTACATAATAAAATAAAAACACTACAATGATAATAATTATATCGATAACAGTACACTATATAAAAAAAAAAAAAATTATACGTGTTACAAGGTACACACGGCTACACATCAAGCTATACATTTCCAGCATAAGCTGACCTCGCATTGTACAGAAATTCTATACAATGCGAGATCAGCATAAAATGGAAATGTATAGCTTGATGTGTAGCCGTGTGTACCTACTCGACCAACAGGAAAACTTATTTTCCCATTAGATAATTACAAATTCGCTGGCACTAACCAAATAATAGGTTATTTATTATGATTTAACTAATACTTTACTGCTAGCGAACCGTCGCGTCGTAGGTGCCGTTATAGAGATATACCACCTCCGTGTAACTCGAGTGGCGTACTATTCATTAAAAGGTAGTAGGTAGGTTTCTCTTAATCTCTTGTCTCTTGGTACTTGGAACCACCCAGCTTTTAATGTATTAACTGTAATATGAGTTGATAATAATATTAAAACATTAAGGGCCTTACCATACCAGAGACACTTGTTCAACACGTGTTTAATGTCAGTTTTATGTCAAACTCCATACATAAATGGGCTAAACCAGTGATAAACACGGTTTTGTGGTAATAAGGTAAGTACCTATCAGTCTAGTTGATAAACGCTGCGAGTTTAATTAAACAGCACTCTAATTGCGTAACCCACGACCAATCACAAACCGTTTCATTTAGACAGTTCAACAACCAATCATTGCGTTATTTAGGTTATTTACGTTGTTGACCAGACAAATATTATTTTTCGAAGCAATGGATTAGCAATATCCTTTAACGCTTTTAGGGTGCAGAGGCCCTAGACAAAGTGACATTTTATCAGCGATAACGATGACAAAAATGTATAGAACTGACATAAGCTATCGAAAAACCTATGTCAAAGTCTTTGTAGAAATACGAAACGCTTTCGAAGCGATTGTCACTTGTCTAGGCCCTCTGTTTTTCCTAGTCCAGTCCTTTCGGTAGGAGTCGAGCTCGTTCCGCCATCTTGGCCATGGCCTGCCGCGATGTCTGTAGTAAAGAAAAGAAAATTGTTTACGTTCACTGAAGCCACGAACATCAATACCTACTCAAAACTCAGGGTTGTCAAGCACCCTACATGCACAAAAAATATTACCTTGACATTAGTCACCTACGTCACCGGTTACCCAGATAAACGACCTTGTTTTCTTTTTAAGATTCCCGCAGACATGCGCGACGCGACTCTAGTAGAACAATTTCTAAGTATATAAAATTCATGGAAATTGTTCTACCGGAATGGCGCTGTACCGTCGCGTCGTACCTGTCTGTGGGAGCCTTTATGTAATTTTGGGGTTGGAATGCAGCAAATTGTTTAGAAATAAGTCTGCTTATCAAGACACGTGATTTCTTACTAAATTATGTACTTATTGTCAATAATAGCTCGTAAATCTTGTCTTTTATCTGTACCTACTTTTTTGTGACATTGCGCATGAGTTTGACATTGAATTGAGACGTTGCTAAAAATGCTCAGTTCGCGTGGTTCGCACTAGAGTGTGGCAACCGCAACAAAGTAGGTATTTAGCTGTTACACACGCACCTTGAATTTCGAACATTTCTTCAATAAAAAAAACTGTAGGTACAGTGCTAAAAATACACAAAAAAGAGAGATTGTATGTCAACATGTTGCTTTATAAAAAAATGCAGTTTCTTAACTTTCACCTAATGTCGAATAGCGGAAATCAGTTAATGCCTCTCATGATAATTGTAATCTTCTGTCAGCTTATTTGATACTCAGATAGTATTTTAGAGTATCATTCAAGTACTTAAAATTGACAATCCTATTATCAACAAAAACTTATCCGTACCTACTTATGAGATAAGAGATGATAATATTACACAATTTACGACGAAATAAAATAATAAATAAGTAAATAATTCAAATATTTCAGGCCCGGTGACGTCGCGTCGGCGTCGCATTTTCTAAGTATAGGTACACTGCGCGTAAGCATACGCACGACAACCGACGCGACGTAAGCGTTCACAGTATTGTTTATTTGTTTCCTACCTCGACGACTTCCAATGAAATCTTCAGCAAAATATCTTACGATAGCAATAAACGACAAGAATTATGTGAATTAAAAAGAAAAAAAGTGTAAGTAAGTATTGACACGGCTACACGTCAAGCTATACATTTCCAGTTTATGCTGATCTCGCATTGTTTAGGATTTCCGTACAATACGAGGTCAGCTTATACTGGAAATGTATAGCTTGATGTGTAGCCGTGTGTACCTATTTTGATCAAGATACAACCTGACACTGACATGACCTGCAAATTGCAAAAAACGGGACATATTAAAAATCCGGAGTCACACGTAATCTAACCAAACCGGGTGACTCCGGATTTTTAATTTGTCTGTCTGTGACATCTTGACCTTTTTAGTTGACTTTTTGGCGTAATTGGGTTTTAGTTTTGAAACTTATTTATAATATGGTATACATAGATTACTCGCCCCTGCTACGTACGGTATGCGACTTGACAAAACATTTCATTATTATAATTATGTAAGTTAAATATTAACGTATTATACACATAAACGTTCCGGAATAAACTCTCTAAATGATAGTGAAAAGTGCATCAAAATCCTTTGCGGACTTACATACAAACATGAAAAGCGACTATTATTTGTAATAAGTATACCTACTTACCTAGATATACAGGGTGTTAGGGTAAACACCGTTATCCTTGCAATTGCAACCAGTGGTTTGGTTTCATTTATAGAACGTAAAATCAATGGAAAATTACAACTTTTTTTTTCTTTTTTTTCAATCTACATTTTATCACAAGAGACGCAAGTTCGTTACCCTATGCGCTAGGGCAACGAACTTTCGTCTCAACACGGGCGGGGTGTGCGGGATGTGACCTGACCGGCCGCGAGCGCGACCCCTCTCTCTAGAGAGCACGGTGTCGGATAGAAACTTTTTAAAATCTTTTAATGAAAGTAACGTTTTTTTTTGTTGTGTTCGGTCTTTTATTTTTAAATTTAAGTCAAAAACCCATGGTTTGAATGACAAGAGTTTTACCCTTACAACCTGTATAGTTTATGAAAGATTTCATGTAGCAACTACTTATGTAGGTTGTTACATGAAGGGCATGCAGGTGTGTCAGCTCAGTAGCTACGCGTGGATTTGCTATCAGTTGTTATCATAAACAACCGTACTTATAGTATACCTAATAGATATAGTAATAAATAGGTGCAGCATGTAATTATGTGCATGCTGTACCTAGGCAATACCTAGGTACGGTTATGGAGATTCTCAAGTAGGTACAGTCACGGACTTTAATTGATGAGCCACCTTCAAACTTTTCAATTTTGCTGTTTCATAAATTCACGAAATTACACACGAACTCAAATCACACGCTCGTAAACAAGATGACAAATAAATTACTTTTAATCGGAAATAGTCTTATCCATAGAGGTTGACTAATAAGTTCTCAATGATCAAAATAAATACAATGTTGCATTGTTTATCAAATCTATTTGATACCTACCTTCTTTGAATCATAGCTCAATAGCTCGATAATTCTGAAAACCTAACTGAAGACAATGACAGTTGAAATATCGATGTCAGAGACGTTACTTTCGAACTTGTCGAAATGACTATTAATATTTCTCCGTACGCTAACGTTGGTTGACTTTGGGTAGTCACTCATCTGTCAAGTTTGTAGTTCTGGCTCTCAGGTTAGCCTACCGGTAAAGATATGAAATATAATTTTCTTCTTCTAATACGAAGACATATGACTTTGCGTGTCGGGAACCAAATAGGTAAACCCGATTTGCATTACACGGCTAAAATACGAACAGTGCCAGGTGGCTCATCAATTTAAGTCCGTGACTGTACCTATTACCTTTTCAAGATTTTAGGTAGGTACATGCAGTACTTTACGACGGTTGCGTAGTCAACAATAAATCAATGAACTAGACTAAGTCAATTTTTCTGATAAATAAACAATAAGACAGCTAAAAATAATCTAATCATCACTAACATTCAATGAGTAGGTAAGTAAAAAATATTACTTATTCGAAAAATCTTTTCTACAACGAATAAAAAAGAAATACTAGTTGTACTAGTATCTGTAACTAAGATCTTTTGGGGCGTGTTCAACTAACGCTGCCGTTAGTTCCAATTTTCAATACATTTTCCACAGTCGATGATTGTGTGTGTACCCGGTTGATGGCAGTAGGCTCGCTCGCCCCCTATTACATGGGACTTAACCCTTCAGGGATTTCTGGCGTAATGTTATGTATGATGACGAGAATTCACGAAAAAAAAAAATTCACTGACAACCCCCTCTTTCAATTTCAATTCAATTTCAATTTCAATTTCAATTTATTTATTGCAATCCATAATGTACATATACAGGTGGTAAAATATAATTAAAAGAAACAATTATGGACCCTGTTCGGGCACAGCAAAATTAGAAAAATAGGTAGGAGAGAGGAAGAGCGCTTTTATAAACTTTCCCTTACCCTATAACAATTAAATTAGGAAGACTTCTTTTTGTTTTTTATTGTAATGTAATTCTATCATAGAAATTAATTAATATATTTGATTATACCATTCGTTTTTTTGTTCTATCTATTTGTAATTTGTAATATTGTTATATTCCAGTTATATTTTGTTTAATGTGTGCATTTTTATTATTTAAACCAATTTATTCCATAAGCCTAAAGTAAATTGGAAATTAGGTAGATTATTAAATAATATTTATATTAATGCTTTTTATTGAAAGTAATTATTTAATATTATATTATATTTGGTTATATCACTCATATATTTATTTTATGTTATTATAATTTGTAATATTATTGTATTTCAGTTTTAGTGGATGCATATTTAATTATTTTAAAATGTCATATATATCTATTACATAATTTATTGTTTATTAATATACTATAATAGTGAAAAGGCAAAAATCAGAAATAGTTTGGTAATCCTCCAGTCAAATTAGTCAAATTATCAGTCAAATTATTCAAGTTATTAGTCAAAAAATAGTCAAAAAATAGTCAAAAAATTGTCAAAAAATAGTCAAAAAATTATTAGTAAAAAAATATTTAAATTTTATCATTTAAAAATTCGTCTAATGAGTAATAGCTTTTATTAATTAAAAACTGTTTTACTTTGCTTAAAAATATATTTGTTTTTTCTATTTGTTTTAAGTTCTCTGGTAATTTATTGTATATTTTAATTGACATAGAATAAGGACTAGAAGAGTGCATTTTAAGATGGGACTGAGGTAAATTTAATCTGTTCTTATGGCGCAACGAATGGCTTGTTTGTGTATCACCTCGTGTTTTGTACGTATCGGGATATTTTCGCACCAATTTACACAATTCCAAAATATAAATACCAATCAAAGTGAGGATTTTGTGTTCTTTAAAATATGGTTTGCAACTGTCTGTTTGCTCTATGTTCGTTATTATTCTTATAAGTCTTTTTTGTAGGATAAATACGGAAGAAGCGTCCGTGCTATTTCCCCATAGAATGATACCATAAGTGAACCAAGCATGAGCATATGCATAGTATGTGACTATTGCGGTTTGTAGATCGGTAGTCTTTTTAATCTCTCGGAGGGCGTATGAAAACTTGGAAATTTTGGAATTTAATTTAAGTATATGCGATTTCCAATTAATATTTGTGTCTATTGTCAGACCTAAGAGGGTGAATTCATTAACTGTTTCTAATTTAGTTTTATTAATTGTAAAATTTATATTTATCTGACTTTTTTGGCGTGGATGGAATGTTATTAATTTGGTTTTCGTAAAATTTATTTCTAGATTATGAGCATTCATCCAATTAATTATATTATTAAAAATGTTATTTAATTTTTCATTTAGATTTATATTTGTTTGGCATGAGGTAAGGATTGAAATATCGTCCGCAAATAAAACACACGGCCCTTCTATGGTTTTGGGAAGGTCGTTTATGTAGATCAGGAATAGGAGACATCCTATAACGCTTCCCTGGGGGATTGAAGCTTGTATTGATCTGACATCTGATCTTATGAGCTGTACTTCTTTTGTTTTTTTGTTGTAGAATTCTACCTCAACTAATTGCTCTCTATTTTCTAGATATGATGCAAACCAGTCGTGGGCTTTTCCACGTATTCCTATACCGTATAATTTATTTAACAGGATTTGAAATTGCACTTTGTCGTAGGCCTTCGTCATATCAAGTAATATTCCTATTGCGTATTGTTTATTATTAATTATGTTTAAAGCTTCTTGGATGTACTTATATACTGCTAACGTTGTGGATCTATTTTTGCGAAAACCGTTTTGGCAGTCATTAAATATCTTAAATTTTTCACAAAAGGAATAATTCAATGTGTTTCAAGCGCCAATAATCCAGAAACTAAAACCCGATCAACAACAACTGTCATCGCGTACCTAGTATTTATGAGAATATAAATATTAGGTACGCGATAAAGATTTGCAGATAAATCGGCCGTAAAGGTAAAATAAAATAAACAGTTGCATACTTAGTTTTAACACCGTGGGTGGCAGACCCACGGAGTTAAAACTAAGGTTTTATTTGCAATAACTTGCATACAATACGATTTGTTTGAAGTATTATTTTATTATAATATTACTAAAGATTTATTGCAGTCTTTCATCATAAAGGAACATTTGTTTAAAATAATAATCATGTTATTATAGAACACGAAAAGCATTTTCAATAATAATTTAACTCAACAGCCTAATCACGTAAAGCACTCTCAATCGCAATGTCATTGACATAGTCATTTTGACAGATCACTTCAATTAGTTCAGTAGAGAGTGTGCGCAAGATAAGTAAGTCTGCGCGCGGGTGAGGCTGAGGACGCTGGCGTGCTTGATTCTATACTGTAATATTTAAAATATTAAATCTGTCTACATATAATAATTACAATAATTTAATTGTGATATTATTAATCTTATATTAATATTAATTAATTAAATAATCCTATATTAATTTGAACTTATTTACGACAAGACGGGCGGCGGCATACGATTAGTTGCGATTTCAGCCGCGCACAGACATCTTGCGCGCAGTCTAGTTGAAAGTCATCGCAATGAATTGCACATTTGCTGTTTTTTTTTTTTTAATTAATCATTTTCTGCCTCGCCTTTTCACAACTAAGTTGGGGTCGGCTTCCAGTCTAACCGGATGCAACTGAATACCAGTATTTTAAATGGAGCGACTGCCTATCTGACCTCCACAACCCAGTAACTGGGTATTAATACGATACCCCTTGGTAAGACTAGTTGTCAGACTTTAGTGCTTCTGACAACCCGTAACGACTGTCAAAGTTCCACAAATGACAGCCGGGACCAACGGCTTAACGTGCTGTCCGAGGCACGGAGGAGTCTTGATATGTAAAGATGGTCCCCCATCCCCGGACCAACCCTGGCAAGCGAAGCTTAACCTGATGGATCGACCCGGGGAGCTGTTATTACTTAGCCACGAGCGATTTTTTTAAAATTAATCCTTTACAATATACAATTAACATACATTGGTTACAACAGCAGGCGTAGCATGGCGCTTTCTATCTCTACGAAGAATAGACATAGCTTTTTCTATACAAAGTGACAGTTCGTTTCTTCATTTTTGACATCCACCGTAGAAATCTTTCTACAATCTGTCATTTTGTCTTTCATGTCTAACGATCTTTGTCTAGGTCTTTTTATATGTAGACTATTTCGGAAGAAAGTTTTCTATCCTTACTGTCAAAATCACACTGACAACCGATAAATCCTATGATAAAACAAAGAATTCCGAGTCGAATTATGTAAAAGAGTGAATTTCGTAAAAAGTGCAGGATACGTCATTTTTGTCTACTCTTCCGTCGACAAAACGGTGCTCATGCTACGCCTGCAGGTGATTTTTTGTCTTTTAAAAAGTTAATTTTCTTGTTCTCCGTTTCCATAAATTACGTAGTACTCACATAAATTATTGGCTATTTGTGGCCTTTAATATTTATATGAAGACTATCAACATACATTCCGTCAGTGACCTGCGACCTTGATCGTTAAGATTGGCGACCATCGCATCGTGGCGGTCGACATGTTTTGATAAGAGAAATCAATTGACTGTTGGCAAATTAACGTGACTACTTGAAATAGGAACATTAAAATACCAATACTGAATTCTTCCTCCTCTTTTATTCTTCTTTTCTGTACCCTATTCGTTTGTGATTGACAAAAAAATCACTGAAGCGCTTTTACGAATTATCACCCTAATTGCGTAGGTAATACACGATCAACATAGTACGAAAAAAAATATTGTTCAAAAACGTAAATAACGCAGTGAATGTTGTTGAACTGTCAAAATGAAACAAATTAGTCTTAATCGGTTACGAAAATAAGTTACGTGATTAGATAGCAGACCAGTCGGGTGTGGGGTAATAGGGAATATGCATGTATTTTTTAAATATTTTTATTCGATAGTTTACATCGTCAAATAATAGTTAAAAAAAATTCGACGGCAAAAAAGCAATGTAAAGTAGTTAAAAAAATGTTTAAAAATATCCAACCGATCCGGGCTATTTAAACGCCCTCCATTTGGCGCGCTTGGTGTGGTGACGTGACGTTTTCACAGTCCGTGAAAACAGACAAGCAACTGTCAAGTCAACGTCAAACACTCCTTTTTCTATGAGCGTTTGACATTCACTTGATGTTGATTGACTTGACATTGACATTTTGATTGTTATCCCGAATTGTTACGTCACATCCGCTCTTAGCCTTTTCAAGTATTTGAATTACCCACAGTTTTTGGGGACTTTAAAAAAAAAAATTTCTCGCTCAAAAAGAAATTTTATTCAAAAATATTGATGGAGGCATAATTCTGAAGTAACATTTTTTATTAAAA
This sequence comes from Lithophane semibrunnea, assembly GCA_947363905.1. NCBI lineage: Eukaryota > Metazoa > Arthropoda > Insecta > Lepidoptera > Noctuidae > Lithophane > Lithophane semibrunnea. The sequence continues at coordinate 13,298,360 of OX376201.1, forward strand.
AAAAATATTTGACCCGTATTTGAATCACATGCATATTCCCTATTGCGTAAAACACTAACAGTAGCAATGACTTCTTTCATGTTATTTGCGGTATTGAGCAGACAAATTTTTCGAACATATGAAGCAATATCCTTCACAATCGTTCAGATTGTGATCGAAATTACGCATCTGTAATAGGGTGCTGACTGAAACATCGATATAATTATGTCATCCAGTCATTATTATGCCAGTTATAAAATAAATGCGTTACCGTACTAGTCGCAGTCGCACACTAAGTCGTTAATGAGCTCAATTTAAACCGACTCATGTCTATTAATGAATGCGATTGGTGCACTACACTACTAGTTTATTCATACTTCACTGGGCTATCATCTGTAAGACAAATATTTGTCACGATACTGAATTATCGAATTATTTAAATCGATCAACGTTTGTTCGCATGCTCTATTAAACTGTATTTATCGGCAATAGTTTGTGAGACCAACACTAAAATCGCAATAAAAAATCAGCTGTTCCCTACATTTAGACGAGCTATGCGAATTTAAATGTAGGGAAAAGCAGATTTTTTTTTCGCGATTTCAGGCTTGTGAAATTTATTCATAATGATGAGTACAATGACCCCTTAAGAGATTTCGTTTATGAATAGATACACCTTATATAAATAGCTTACGGGTACGGGAAACACGTGGAATACTTAATACGACAAAATGTTATTACTTTTTCCCCAGATACAAGTTTAGCAAAATGTTTGCATATAATTCCATCTTCACTACTTAGTAGGAAATTACCTCAAACTTATTTTTCCGGGCAAAACTGTTAAGATAAAACCATAATAAATTATGCATAATTTATTATGGATGCATATGAAAAATGAATTTATTATGGATGCATAATTTATTATGGTTTTTCTTCACGTCACAAGCTTACGCTTGTGACGTGAAGAAAATATAAAGATGCGTGTCTCGTCGTGTGACGTCGGTATTATTTTACATCAAGAATGTCACGAGACCGTTAATCGAGTGCTTCACAAACATAAAATACCTCTATGTGGAAGCTACTAGGTATATAATATACCTATTATGATCTGCTCAAACCTACACTTTCTTAGACATATTATATAATCTACACCCAAAAATAGTGTAACCTAGTCTCACAAAGATATTTTTGTCGAACACTATTATAAGAATGCCAGACGTTCATTGAGAAGTGAAAATACTAAATACTTGGACACGATTTAGTTGTCGCTTTGGAGATTTTTGTGTGCGCAGCCAAGTAGGAACCATTACGTCCGGTTGGTACGCCCATCCTAACTAATTATATATAGGTACTTATATATATGATAAATAATTTTATAAATGCGAAAGTGAGTTTTTCATTTCTCCCTGGACCCATTTCAAAAGTCCATGTACTCGTAGACTAAGTCGCGGGCAGAAGCCATTAATATAAATAATTTAATTGATACGATACTAATACTTGGTAGTTTCTAAGGACCTGTTACAATGTAATGTAGAAGGCGTACTTAGCTTCATATATACCACAGCAACAATTGCCGATGTAATAGAGACAATTAGTTGCCTATTCACTCATCATAAATCTGAGTCACAAACGCCACTCGAGTTCAAACTAGACGGTGGCGTTATGTAAGATGTAACTAACCTCCAATCAGCGTTTGTAAGTCACGCGACAGGCGCTGCAGCGCTGCCAAATAATGCGAGAATTGGCACTTGCATTCACAACATTACATAATGGATTTTTTTATTAGTCTATTTTCCCACTATACCTGATTCTCATTCAAAATACGAGATGTTCTATGAAATCGTCAATGTATTGTGTGTTGGGGTAGCCAAATCGTCATATTATCAACTTGAATCCTTATGTTTTCTGTCTTGTTCCAGATATCGCCGTGACCACAGGAGATCAACTAGATTTTTTTACGAATGGAAACAAAACACACTCTGAAGGCGTTCAGTTTAGAGACCTCACAGCATTAGCTTATGATGCAGTTCACAACATGCTGCTATTCGTCGACAAACAGAGCGACAACGCCTCTATATTTAGTTTTAACATATCTAGTAAGAAATACCAATCATTAGTCAAGAGAAAAGCATACGAAAATATCCAAGGTCTCGCTTTCGATCCAGTTAAAGGATTACTCTTCTGGACAGACACAAATGAAAGAAGCATATATTGGATATCTTTAAAGCCTGGATCAAAGAACAATGTTTACGGAAATCTTTTGATCAAGATGGATGACGAGATTCCCAGAGATATTGCCGTGGATAGCTGTAGAGGGTACGTTCCTAATGAAAGTGTCATAAATAAAAAATAAAAAAACTTGCTGAAATACGTGATAATTTAAAGTGATTTACAAATTACAGGTATATTTACTGGACCAACATAAACACCAAGAAGCCCACAATAGAGAGAGCTAGATTTAATGGCTCCGAAAGAGAAATTGTAATCGACAGCAACATTTACATGCCAGTCAGCTTGGCCATTGACCAACAGACGAAGCAAATGTACTGGGCGGACGATAGAGAAGGTATACACTATTCTATTGAAAGTTCAGATCTAAATGGAAAGAACAGAACAACATTACTTACTGGAATACATCATCAACCAAATGCATTGACCGTGTCTAAAGATTCAATCTACTGGGTGGACTGGGGCTACAAATCTGTTTGGCAATTATCAAAGAACCCATCTAAACAGATGGGTTCTTTTGCAGTTGATGTAATTCCGGAACCGATAGAAATTAGTAACTTCCAAGGTGAAACAACACCTTTCGGTATTGCTGCTAATTATAAAATTGAGGATCAGACTGCAGGAACTCACGAATGCGAAGCACTAACAAGTCTTCCACAAAACAAGTCGGCGATTAACGATTCCTTCAACATTCCTACCGATGCAGGCCTGTTTTGTGTCCATGGCATGAAAGTCAGTGGCAAATCACTATGCAAATGCACACCTGGATACACTGGCGAGCGATGCGATATTTCAGTTTGCCAAAACTACTGTTTCCAAGGGGATTGTAGTGTCAGTGATGAAGGACAACCTAAATGCAGGTAAACATTTTATTTTTACCCCCCATACGGTGGAACGATGACCTGGTGAAGGCCACAGGAATCCGCTAGCAAGAAGCACAGAACCGGTCGAAGTGGCGGTGCTTGGGGGAGGCCTATGTCCGGCAGTGGACGTCTTTCGGCTGAAATGATGATGATGATGATTTCATTTTTAAACCTTCTGTTGGTGCCTTTACTTAAAGTAAAATTACCCTATTTCATGTTTTCCTTATTACAGATGTAATGCCGGTTATTCTGGCGAGAGGTGTGAGGTTAACGCGTGTCATGGATATTGCTTGAACCATGGTATCTGTTCCTTGAACGAGAAGAATAACCCCGTGTGTCAATGTATTGGAGATTTCGAAGGCTCAAGATGTGAGGCAGCTAAAATTTTCACCACCACCGCAGAGGCCACCACATCTACTAGTTCGCCAGTTAAAGAAACGAATGAAAGTTGCCAGTAAGTAAAACAAACTATTCACGTAATATTGCTTAGTTTTGTCCAAGCGCATGAGAAAAAAAAACCATAATACCACAATCTAAAGAAAGAAATGTGGACAGTTTTAATGAACACTAAGCAATGAATTCAATGTTTACTAACGCTGTGATTGATGTTTATTTATTATTATTATTGTTGTTTATAATTTCTTGCTAACACATTGTCATTTCATTGTTCAAAATTATATAAACAAATTCCTCTTGCCATCATGTCATATCAACGGTCCATTCAATTTATTTATGTAATATTTTAGGCTTTGCACATCGTAGTCTGCTACTGACAGTCTGTGTTAAAAACTGCTTGTGCCTTATCTACCAGCCCAATACTGTACTGCTTCTTTTAGTTTTGACGGTACATCTATGTTTCTTATACTGTTTGGGCCCATTATATGGCCACGTTTATTGCGGCATCAGAGGAGTTGTGCAGATAGTCAAGGATGCAAGCAGGTGCATGGACATACGTACTTAGACGTACTGTACTTGAGATTCACTTTTCACTAGTTTAGGTATTTCCGTTGTTTCTAAGTAGCCAGTGAAACGAATAACATTTTATATTCTTTTTTTTCAGGTGCAATGACACTCAACCTCTTACCTCTCACTCAAGGTCTCCAGATAATTTCAACCCAGATCAACTTTCGACTCGGACAGTCATAGACGGCTGTGACGAGGGATGGGATCCTGTCAGAGATCCTATCATCATAATTCTGGGTATCCTATGTGGAATGCTTTGCTTGGCTTGCGCTGTGCTCATCACCAAAATCCTACAATTGAGGAGAAGGCCAAGGTTTGTCATATTCTTTATTTGAAACCAATTTTAAGTAGATGATATGAAAGAGTGCATGATAACGTGACAGTTGGCAGGGGGCAATGCAAGAGAAAGACGTTTGCGCCGACCCCAAGCAGGGACCGGACAACCCCGCTTAAGAGTTAAGCCTTTGGACAGGGTAACCCGTACATGGGGTAACTCATATCGCAGTGTTACCTTTTGTTCGAGTTACATCCTCGAAACCCAGCGAAATGGTTAACACCTTTATTACGGTAACCACGTGAAGGGGTTAACCCCTTCAATGACTTAAGCCTTTGAAGAGGTTACCTTCTCGAAAAGCTTTTTTTCGTGTTACCCTGGATTACCTAATAAACTTGAGCTGCATGTAGGTGGGGGGGATTTACAAGTCGCTCGGCAAGTCGGTACACGTAAGATTGGCGGACCGCCGAGCGCGGTACGATGTCACGTGCGGTCGTGGTTATGCAATTTTCAAACTAATATAGATTGGAAACAGTGCATATTACAATGTCTTGAGTTGGAATGGCTCACCCTGTTACAGTGTTACAGGGTGCTGAAAGGGTAACCCATTCGTAACAGGTTAACTACACACGTTCGAAGGTGTAACATGTATCATAGGGTATTTTTTTGAAGCGCTTAAAAAAACACCTTCAAAAACCCTTTCAACGAGTATCCGGCCGGTCCCTGACCCCAAGTAAAATGGGACAAGGGCTGGCAAAAGAAGCATATAGCGTTTCATTTACTATAATAATGCAGATAATTGAATTTGATAAGGTCAGGGAAGGAGTAAAGCCTCTTTAAGACTGGCGCGACGCGACAATTTCTAAGAAAACTTCACGGTATAACAAATACCGGTGTCGCGTCGCGCCAGTCGGCACGGGGCTTTCAGTACAAGCAAAATGAGGCAAAGTACTGATGGAAATTATGCCGATGATTACCAAACCCTACTTATTATGTTTATCTTTATATCAATCGTGGCAGTAGGTATTGCTTTAAAAAGATGCAGTTTATACTTTTATACATGCACGGTTATCTTGGAAATGCAGAAATTACCACATTTATAACGAGGGAAGTGACGCAAGTGGTTTACGTTTGCGCACTAAAGTTAAGAAATTTATTTAATCTTTGCTTTTGTTTAATAAATATATCATTTTAATGACGTTGCCGGTTTTTTGTTAACTGTTTTTGCCTTCAGTACAAGGAGCACCTAATAAAAACAAACAGGCGCCTTATATTGTTTGTACCTTAGTTAGGTAAAACTCGCAATTGCAATCGATTAACTAACTATATGCCACAGCAAACTTATAAGAACAATGAATATAGTTCAACTGTCAAATTCATAGAAATTAATCAATATATTTATTGCATTCCACAATGTGAATCAGGTTTCTCTTGTACGTTATTTAGGCCGCCTTACACCCAAGGAACATAATTTTGTCTTTGTCATTTTCAAACGATTAACAGAAATAGAACAATGGCTAAGCTCGTGGCTAAGTAATAACAAGCGCACGGGTCGATTCGTCAGGTTAAGCTACTTCTACTATCTTTACATATCGAGACTCCTCCGTGCCTCGGAAAGCACGTTAAGCCGTTGGTCCCGGCTGTCATTCGTTGATCTTTGACAGTCGCTACGGGTCGTCAGAAGCTAGAAAATCTGACACCAGTCTTACCAGGGGGGATCGTATTACCCAGTTATTGGGTTGTGGAGGTCAGATAGGCCGTCGCTCCATGTAAAATACTGGTATTCAGCTGCATCCGATTAGACTGGAAGCCGACCCCAATATAGTTGGGAAAAGGCTAGGCAGATTGATTAAGAACGATGTTTTAAAATCGTTTAGCGCTATGCATATCCTTGTGAGTGATTTATGGTGCAAGTGCACCTAAGACTTTAAACCATCATGTTATTATTGTTTCCAGGATTAAGAAGCGTATTATTGTGAATAAAAATGTAACACCGATGACAGCTCGGCCCGACCAGTGTGAGATCACCATTGAGAACTGCTGTAACATGAATATTTGTGAAACTGTGAGTACCGCCTTTAGTTTAGCATCTAAATTAACTTCAAGTTAGCACAAAACGTGAGATGTTTTAGAAATCATAATGATATGAATATACAGTTGCTTGTGTTTTTTTTTTTAATTAAAACTTATTAAATGAAATGGCATGGAGTCGTAGATAGTGTAACAAAAACAATCTACTCACTGTATCATCATGAAAAATAACACTACTAAATGTTTTTAAACTATTTAAATTGAATCGTGTTTTTTTAAATAATTTTATTAAAGCTCCCACAGACAGGCACGACGCGACGCGATTCTGGTAGACCAATTCCCATAATTCTTTCATAGAAATTGTTCTACTAGAGTCGCGACGCGCTGTCACGTCGCATCTGTCTGCGCGAGCCTTCACATTTAACATACCAATTTTTTTTATTAGCAATATGTACAAAAAATCGGATAATAAATATGAAATATCATCAATTCATCAAGTAAATATTATGGATACAAAAACAATAATATTCGTAAGCATGATTCGACGTATTTTTGAAAGAAAAAATGCATTAATAAATAATTAATGCGACATTCAGTTAACGAAATCACTTGTACAAATATCATAAAAACATTTTTCATACTGTCGTTGATACAGCAATATTTGATCACTTTCGTGTTGTCATAACGCTTTCGTTTTTGTTTAAAAAAGGCACGTGTCGTTTAGGTAACCGTCGAATCATATTTTTCAATAAGTTCTCATTGTGGGTAGTCCGTAGTTATATATTGCACATGAGCGCTTTATTACAGATTAGGTAGGTACAGATTGGTGAAACGTAACATGAAATGTAACACAAGTTGGAACAAATTCGTTACATTTCATATTCCTTTGTATAAACTTGCATGACCCATTGTATAAATACCTACTGGTATTCAGCTGCATCCGGTTATACTGGAAGCCGACCCCAATATAGTTGGGAAGAGGCTAGGCAAACGATAATAAACTGGGATGCCCAATTTGTTTTACGATTTCATGTTGCGTTTCACCGATTTTTACCCGGCTCTTGCACACTTTTCATGCTCGGTTTCAGAGATATAACCGGTGTTTCTTGATAAACACCGGTTTCTTTTTCTCCAGTAAATGGGTTGTAGATTTCATATAAATGCAATCGCTTCACCAACTGGCTGACGTTAAGCCGATGCAAATGATGGATGACACTCTGATATAAAAACTTCGCTTATATTGATAGCTTTGTGGTCGACTAAATAGCCATGTCTGGGTGATGTATCCGAGGACCTCCGAAACTTAGCATACATATTATATTTTTGACCGTAGTAGACGTATATTTTTTGCATAGTAGGTATGTATGCTGCACTGTAATTGATATAGCAATGTTTGGACACATCCGTACCTACCTAAGTATTGTTGCCACGCTTTCATATTTGTTGAATAAAATCACGTGTGGCGTATAGACTGATCACGACACGTATATTAGTCAACTATCGGGTCGTATTTTCCAAATAAAATTTCGTTGGACGTATGTAGTTGTTACACCGCCCACGTGCGTTTTTGTTTCGATTGTCTACCAAGTTCGACAATTCGACCACATTCATGGATGAATTGTGACGCGAAGTGTGACGCGATTCTGATAGAACAATTTCCATGAAGTTTTCATAGAAATTGTTCTACATGCTAGAGCCACGCTCACGTTGCGTAGTCGCGTCGCGCCTGGCTGCGGAAACCTTTATGTGTGGTGAAAATTAAGTACCGTGTGATCTAGGTATAATTATATTCCCATAAAAAATTTAAACAGTATACAGGTATAGGTACCTACAAAGTTAAACACAGCTACAAAAGTAATTAAGTACCTACTTGCATAGTTTACATATACATAATATATTATTTCAGTTTTAATGTTGTCTGTCAAGTCTGTGTTTATATTTTAGAACATACCATACCTAAAAAACCAAATAAGAATCGCTAGATAATAATTGTTTTATTACTGACATTACGGTCATTAAAGCCAAAGATTTCAAACATGTGCTGTTTTTTTTAATCAACATAAAATTGTTTTCGTATTTTTTAAAGAATATTTATCTGAGTTATTTACAAAAATACCATGAGAAGATTAAAATGAAATCCGTGAAAACGAGATAACGCTATCTACGACTTCACGTCCTAATAATTTAGTTCTTGAAAAGATCAAACACCACTTCAAACTAAATGGAAATTAAGTTGTACTTACGTGTTTTTGAATCGCACGCATACAAACACAGCACTTACAATAATTTTACAGAGAATCTGGTACATCCTGGCCCAATCTTAAAAACAAAAGCAATCATAAACAATTTGTCACATCGCATTTTTATTACGTAACGCAATCGCCATGTCAATTGCTTTTATAGACAAATCGACATCCGTTTCAATTATGTTCACGCTAAATCGCTTATTAACCATTAGCGGGTTGTTGTTGTGCTTTCATTTTGACAGTTCAAGACAACCGTCCTGAACTGTCAAAAAGAAAGCGATTGTATTTATGGTCTATTTAAATCTAATTTGTTTCCCATATTGATGTTATTTCCACTTAAACAAACATCAACTTTATGCTAGTGTATATAAAGTTGGTTTTAGACTGACTATTACCGTTGAAAAAGTCAAGGTTCAGTTTGCGCTACAAATAAATATTTTTAATATGAAGTTGTAGCGCAAACTGAACATTATGTGTAAGATTTACAGTTGTTTTTCCTACAACTCATGTTTGTTTACATGTTTGGCAAATAAATTGCGAACGCAGAATAATTACAAGTGCGTTACTGATTAAGGATGCATCTGAGATATACTAGGTAATCTGTTATTGTGCTTATACTCACGGCTTCCTGTGTCTGTTATGTTCGTATCTTGTTTTGTTCATTGTGTTTGTCCAGAATTCTTGAAAAATTGTATCTGTCGTAGTGAGACTAGCCATTGTTGGGTACTTACAAGTTATACAAGCCTAGTTTTTGTTAAACCCGAAAAGGAGTCATTATATTCATTATGAACAACTTTTAGTATAGGCTCAACCCCGAAATTCAACCGAAATCGAAAAATCAGCTGTTCCCCGTAAGTTCACGACAAAATGTATGAAACAGCAAACACCTGTTTTTTTTGCGTGATTTCAGGGTTGGTTCTATAGTAAAAGCTGTTCATATATTAACTCTTTTTTAGGTTTTAAATTATACCTTGTATAATTTGACAGGCGTGAAGCGACTCTAGTAGAGCAATTTCTAAGAGAACTTCATGGAAGTTGTTCTACTAGTCTAGCGTCGCCCGTCTGCGCAAGCATTACTTACCCCGCGTTCTATTTATTTAAAAGTGATCGCTGCGCGAATACGCGATCGTCAATTCGTCACGTGCATTATGTTGACATATGAGCGCGCCAAATTATTTAAGTTTCAATAAATAACTATGTACTATTTTAGTATTTTAAATAATAGGGTGTACAATGCTAGTTTTTTATTAAAAAAATTAAGTCATAATTTCAATTATTAAACGCGTATTCGTGAGACGATCGATTTCAAATAGGACGCGGCCTAGGGGAGTTCTAGATTATTTTTTAACGAGTGTGCTGTATTAGCATGCAGATTTTAATGTGCCCATGATATTCCACACAGGTTGATAATGCTATAGCATGCTGCAATGATTTTTGAAGTTTGGTCCTTTAGCCGTCTGTTTAAGGTTCACATTTTGATCTTACTGCTTAGCCCCGCATGGTTTGGGTACACTCGCTTACTAACTCTATTAATATTTTAATTACCGTTGTTTTTTTTAAGAGGTTTTGATGAATTTGCCACTAATCATTTGTGGGCTACACATTTTTTGTTAAAAAATCTTGAAAGTTTTTGTTAGAAATCTTGAAAAGTTGAATTTTCAAAGTTATTTTATTATTACTTATTGTCTTTTTTAATTCTACTGTTACCTTTTAAAATAACTATAAACGTAGGTACTTAGTTATATTGTAGAATCTACCAACAGTTTTTTTTTCTTTGATTGTCGCATAATTTTCAAGATGCGTTCGTTCAAAAGAATGTAAGTAACTAACACTAAAATGCAAAGTACGTAGGAATGTGCTAACCCACTTAACGAATAACTTAATTTAATAACAAATTCACCCAATGCTGATCGTTACTATGCTTTATATATTACATAAAGGTAGGTAATAGAGAATGATTAATTACTTATACTTCCAACAGTCGCTAACGAGACACAATAGAACCTTAATTGTTATCGGCCTCTAAGGCCCCTAGCACGCGGCGTATTTTAAACGCGCAGACGACGCGCGATCCAAGAACTTGACTTGAGACGGCGAAGAAAAACTTTAAGGGCGGCCGTACACGGACTGCTTCAAGCAGTTGAGACCGACTGCTTGAAGCCGCGACCGCGCGGTGAACTATAGTCATTCATTCGCTGCCGTACACACGACTGCTAGAGCAGTCGCGACCGCTTCAAGCCGTCAACTGCATGACGAAATTCCATCGTGCCGTCGAACGGTCGCGAGGCATACACCGACTGCTCGAGCGGTTGACTGCGCTAGAGCAGTCGACAGCTCTCCGACCTCGTCAGAATCCATGATTCGACTGCGGTAGAAAATCAACTGCTCGAGCGGTTGGTAGCGACAGCTCGAGCACTCAACAACCGGTCCGTGTACGTCGCTCAGCCGTTAACTGCTCGAGCAGTCAGTGTACGGCCGCCCTAAAACGCGCGTCGTCTGCGCGTTTAAAATACGCCGTGTGCTACTGCTCTAAAAGGCCAATCAACAGTAGAGCTGATAAAGGTAGCAGGTAACATTCTAGTTGACTTCATACTTCACATATTTATGTCAACATAAGTGATATTTGTGCAGCTGTAATGAATACCTTTGTAAATAATAACCTTTGATGCTAAAGGTGTAGCACTCACGTTAAAAAAATATAAGTACTACTTATTACGAACTAAGATATAAGTATGTATAGTCGGAGAAATTAATTTCAGCAAATTGACACCCTGCTTCAAAAATTTTCTCCGAATTTACATGCTAAACTAAGGTGATTGCTACAACCAGCATCCCAATTACGTAGGTTTCACAATTTCCTTTATTTTGAATGACAATATAAAAAAATACGCGTGCAGCACCGTACCTATACGTAAAAGAAGTGAAACTTCTTAAAAATAAAGAATAAGAGAGTTTAATCTCTTATTCTTTATTTTTAAGAAGTTTCACTTCTGTGTGTGAGAGACAGAGAGTTACATCTTTCTTCTCTCTCATGTAACGTTTGTCTAAACGTGGCGCGGCCTTGAAATTTCACTCTGAATTCTCGTAAAATTATCAAATCACCACCTAAGAAGTTTCACTTCGAAAAATCCATTGCTTCACTTCGTCTGCTTCGTCAATTTAAATACAGAAATGAACATTGATAGTCAAAATGAAAGGGATTGTGATTATAAGTGCGTTACGCTTACGCTATTGGGCTGTAGCACCTCTGTGCTACATTCTAATAGCGTAATCGTAAGTTCCGTGCTCTATGGGCTGCAGAGAAAAAAAAACTAAGGCTTGAAAAATAATAAATTTCTATATTTTTTGTTACAGCCATGTTTCGAACCAAGATCAACGATACGGCCATCTTTACTAGACTCAAAACCAGGCAAGGAAGAAAAGAAGAACTTGATTGCGAACATGGAATATCCAGACGACCCATACTAACATCTATGGATCTTTTTTGAGTGGCGTACAATACTTTGGCTATAACACTAAGGCACAATATACATAAGGAATTATTCGAGAATTACGGAAACATAGTCATTACAGCATCTTGCAATTTTTTTGGTGAAATATCATGGAATGGAGAAGTTTGACCACTTTTTTATAATCAGACTGAAATGTTACAGGTGCTATAGGTTGACGGACCGCTGTTCCGCGCTTTAGATATGTGCGCAGCGAGGCGAGGGGGCAGTGTAGGCCGCTCATTCGTCAACGCTGCCGTCCGCCTCGCCGCGCATTCTTAAAGCGCGGAACAGCAGCCTCGGTCAGGCGAATGCGATACAAAGAAATGTTAGTTTGCGTCCAATGCACAAATACAGTATGGTGTACTGTATTTTATACAGGCTGTTAAACATTGTGTAAATACTTTAACTTCAGTTACGTTCTTTAAATAAACTAGTAAAATCAAAACGACGATAAGAAATTGCACTATTGAATTATGTAGAAACTTTTTCCAATTATAGAAAACAATGAGAAATCTATATGAGAATATAACTCAAGCATGCCCAGATATAAACATAAGTACCTAGGTAGGTACCTATAGTTTTTCCGAAACGAATAAATTCCTTGTAATATTGTGCTAAAGGTTTACATATATGTGATATTTGAATAAGGAGTGAGAAAAAGATACACATAAACGATTACATTAATCTTTATGCGTGATCTAAGGGCTGTGTATGATTGCTAAAATCTGAGTGCATGGAAACTAGATTTTAGGTGTTATTATTTATTTGGGTTCAAAGGGGAGAGCGCATATCGTGAATACGTAAACCTTGAGGATCCTAGCTAAATTTTTCATGCTTCGGTAGGTCGTTATTTTGTTAGCATTCACAAGGTGCCTTCTTGTTAAAATAGTGCTTTAACTTACGATTTACATATCGATGTTTAAGTTCACACAAAACTTATCGATACATGCTAATTTTAGCAGCGATCCTATTGAAATGGGCATTTGAGTCGATTTTTCGTTATTTACATTAATTTCATTTCGAAAGAATATCCTTACTATTTTATTAGTAAATTCTATTCAAATATGATTCTGTTTTAGAAAAATATGTCGAGATTTGTGTTCTTTTTTTATTGATTAAGTTTTAGTGACTGTGCCAAAGTTTACTTGTTTCGTATAACGAATTGGTTGCTTCCATATACCTACGGTATTTTAAAATGAAATATATAATCGGCAACACTACACAATAACGTGAAATGGTCTCGATACAAAATATGACGTAGCATTTATAAAGAAATAAAAATAGTGTACTGAATGTACAGATTTTTGTTATTATTTTGTAATTACTGTTACCAAATTTTTAGTAAGTAATTAATATGGTCATTTTTTTATTTAATTATTTAATATTTTTTTGATCATTTTCGAAATGTCTTTGTGAAAATTCATTGAAAATTATCAAGAAACTTAAGTTAAATGGGTTGTATTGTACTGTACGTCTTTAAGAATAATTTGAGACTTTTATTTTTAAACGTCTTATTCCGTTTCTGTGTTCAATATTAAACCACCAATGTGACATCATCCTGTAGCTTTTAGCGGTTGTTGTACACACAATGGCCCATTTCGGCCATTCTTAGGACTACCGAAAAAAGCCACCGTACATGGGTCAGTATGTGTTCCATAACAAAAAGTGTTCTTCCATGATTCTGAAAGTACCTGCAGCGATTGTTGACTATTTATAAACTTATTAAAATGTTAACAATACTGTTTTTACCTCGAGAATGATCTTTTCTAATTTTCATGAACTTAGGACACTTAAGACGAACATATTATAAAATTAAATTGACAGTGAAAATTACTTAGGATCATCTCAATCAGTGAATATAAATGCTCCTGGCTACCAATAACGAGTAGTTTTTTTTTTAAATTAGGAACTCCAACCCAGACTTGTCATAAAGGTCACACAATGCCTTTAGAACGTCAAACTGTGGCTCAAAAGTTTTAGTACAGTCAGCGACGTTTTAAACTGATGGTAGAAACAAATAGGACGTGTGAGGTTGTTCATTTAGTGTGTAGTCATTGTAAGAATAAAACTATGTCGGCTGCTTGCAGACTGTTTTCTTTTGCCAAATAATATGTGAAAAAATGAGTGAGAAATTCTAAATTTTAAAGTGTCGTAAGCAGTGTGAATAGTTTTGTTTCATTATTTTGTAGCGCGGTGCCTCACTTCTCGATTTAATGTTAGCTATCCTGGATTACTGACTTGTATCGGCCTTTTTATAATTTTGATAAAGGACGCATGCATGGTATAAATATACCATTATGAAGTTATATTAGTGATGTGCCGATAAGTCCGTAGTCCCAGGTTCAAGCCTCGGATCGTTTTGAACGATGTAACACTTGTTTAGGCTTTAAGTGTAAGATTTGCGTTCCTATAGTAATTCTAAAAATATTTATCAGAGTACCTCAATATAGATAATTTATTGAAAAGATTTATTTAGAAAACTTGCTTGTGACAAATATAATATATTTTTAGTGCAGTCGTAGAGTAAGGTTATGAATTTTGTTTTGGCTTTTTATAATATTATTTTGGTGCTGACTGTACCAATTCATTAATTTGTTTAGCACGGAATCTCAAGTTACTTAAAATTTATTTGTACTTACCTCCTAGCTGTGAGAAGCAATTAAAATATTAATTTTTATATTTGTGAAAATCGGAAGAAAACAACAATAACTGAATAACTTTTGTGGTTTGTTGTACTTAACATTTCGAAGGCTTTACTTACCAAGTTACTGTATCGCCATTATAATGAATTAGTTTATCTTATTTGCAGCTGAACTTATGAAGAGGCACCATTACTTAATTTGCCCTATATTGGAGGTACTTAGCTAAGTACTTAGACAATTTAGAAATTACTTTTTTAGTAGTTAGTTTTAGTCGTGGATTGATAATATCCACATGAGAAATGTGATATTATTGAGTCTTGGTATAAGCCTACGTTAGTGAATATTGTGATTAATAGTAATATTAAATTAAAGAGCTTGCATAAACAACTTTGTTTTCATTGTAATAAAACCCGTTTTCACTTGACAACTTCATTTATTTCATATGGCTAAGAAGATACAAATTTGAGGGCTTTGGACACGGTCGATTTGGTCGGAGAACAGTAAAAACTTAAAGCAGTGCATACACTATAGGCTCTAAAACATCGTATCGGTTACAAATTACACATACCTAGTTGTGCTTTACACAACCAACATTTCTCGACAAATGACTTGAGCCTCTATTTGAACTATTATCACATTGAATAAATACTTGTTTAATAATATAATCTCTAATTTTTTTTTTGTGAAGCGGTAATCCAGTATAATAAACATTTTACCATATACATAAACATATTTAGATAAACAACAACTAGGCGCAACACAAGACATCACGAAACAACACAATTATCGCTATTACCTACGAAGGGGACCGTAGACAACCAAGATATCATTTACGAAAAGTTTGTATTAAAGTCAAGTAGGTAAGTATGTGTAGTTTTTTTATGCCTAAAGTATAACAAAAACAAATATATCTACGATGAATAGGGTCGTTACATAAAAAACAAAAATAGTTATTTATGCAACTGTTATATAATAAAGGGTATTAAAACATGAATGTAGTAGCACATGAGTGTTTTAATACCTAATTATATACAGTTGCATACAAGATATTATATACACCCATGATATGAATCTTCTATAAAAGTTTCTATGCAATACCACAAAAATGGCGCGGTACGACGTGAATTCGAATGTTTTGTTTTTAAATTACGGTTCTTTTTTAGTAAAACGCTCGTGAATGACAATGTTCTTTTTTTGAAATGAGTTGCATTATGAAATTCAGTACAACATTATAACACCCGTTTGGATGATTTTATGGTTATTATGACACTGGATGTTTTAATGTTGGCTATAAGCTAACTGTTTCAGAAACTTTTAGCGAGGATTTATAGCATGGGTGTAGATAAACGAACAAATGGTGTTCCCACACTGCATGTTTACTAATGTTTGTAAACATTTTTTATACAAAAATTTGATCACTTGACTGATTTGATGTATTAGTGTTAGAAAATGTTGATAAACATTTTTAACAGCAATGTGGGAGCTCCTTTTGGTTCTCAGTCGTATACATACGACTGCACGGGCATGAAAACATTTGTCGTTTATTCCGACTGGGGCAGTCAATAGGTTAAGACCTTCCTGGATTCAGGGAAACAACAGTTGAGCAGTAAACAATTGTTGCTAAACAGGATGTTTACGCGAACCGGCCGGCAACATGTTGTGTAACTTTTGTTTCCTATACGAAGAAAAGATAATTATGCATTTACAAACATATACTGTGCATGAAATGCATCTACGGGTGTACTATATGGGTACACCTCTGCCCAACCCTTAGGGAATAACGGGGTTGATAGTATGTTATGTGTTCTTGAAACTTGTTTCTCTCGGAGAAAAAATGGTTAGCCGAATAATCGTATCACCTTTTAGTTTTTTTGAGGTCGTGTGCGTCACCCTGTTTATAGACACAGATATTTTGAGACATCACAACATCTACAACTGGTTTTTGTCTTTAATATTGCATTTATATTTTAATAAGTATTTTATATTTCTCAATAGTCTTGCAACCAACGTTTTAAATATTGTATATCAATTAAATACAAGGAATCTTTACGTAATATACTGGTCTTATCATTAATATTTATGTGTTAAATAATTTCATTGCAAATTCAATATTCTCTACTTCTAACAGTAGTATATTTATTATATTTTCTTAATAATAAATTTTGAGCCTAAATTAAGAATACAACCGCAGTTTTTAACGATGCAATATTTGCCATTAGTAAAAAAGGCTCAATTTTAATTTGCTTTATGGTAACTTTAGCAGTGATTAAATATTTAATAACTTTTGCACTTGATGAAATGTGGCGTGAAATTAGGTGTATAAGACTGCATTGAATTTTAGTTCCTACAGTTTTTATAAATTATAATCGAATATAGGTAAACATGTTACTTTATAAATTACAATCACGCTTACGCTTAGTGAAGATCATCATTATTATTTTATATGTCATTACAAGGAAAGCGCATTATTAAATATTATTATTCTAGTTTGTCAAGGATTATTCACATGGGTAAGTAACATTTTATTTTATAAATAAAGAAAATGCAATACTATGGCAATATAATCTATAAATAAAAGATAATAACTACGATTAATTGCGGAACCTATTAGGAATGCATTATATTGTACATAATCGCAACATTATAATCTCAATAAGAATGCTGTTATAAAATCGATTACATAACATCGAAGCATAGCAACATTGTGATTAAAATACATACGACATTTCAAGCAGTGTTGCCATATACAATAGAATTTATACGTCATAAGAATTATAAAATAACACATCAACTATTTCTACATTATTATTTGTTTACGTAACAACAGAATATATAATTAGCAATATACATAAATACTAAGCAGATATAATATTGCATATTTAAAATTAATATAACAGAAAAATATTACACGTACATTTTAAGCATTGCTGCCATGTATAATATAATTTATACGTCTAAAATAATACATTTACTATTTCTACATTATTATTTGTTTATTTAACAACAGAATATATTATATACTTACCACTATACATAAATACTAAGCAAATATGTATAATAAATAATGTATAATTTAATATAACAGAAAAAATATTGCACATATTATTATTGTGACTTATTTTGCTATGCACCCGTAATCTAACATCAACTTTTGAACTATTCTAAAGCTGTAAATACAATAAAACTTCATTTGAACAAACTTGATAGTATTACGCTACAGTGCGTTCATTATCTCTTGTCCCGTGTCGTGTTTGGTAACGTCACGTGCCATTTTTAAATCTTGAAACTACTTGACAAGCAACGGTGCCAACATGAAGACTAAGGACAAGTTATAATGAACGGTCTGTAGTATAGTTGCTGCATTTCACGAGCCCACGTCAATCATTGTAATTTGAATCTTATAACTCATAAGTCACATGACGCGGGTTTTTGAATTCCAATGACTATATTCAGTTATGCTACTCTATCACAATTTAGCCGGACATTTTTTTTAATTGTGAAGAATAAAAAAATGTGTCGTAAGAAGTACATTGTGTCATTGTTTATAAGACAGCTTAGTGATGTAAAAGTATCGATATCGATACAAAACTGGTACCTACATTAAATATCGAGACAAAACAAACAAAAAATTAAACACCTTTTATTCCTACTAGGAATGTTAAAACTAACAAATATTGTTTACGAGAAATCCGTTCTAGTTGTCAGAGCAAAACAAAAAAAAGAATATTTTCTTATACAAATATACATACAACTAATATGTTTACTTAACTAAACCCTGCCAATTTATATTTTTTATTATAATTATGTGAGACAAAATTTTATAATTATTATATCTAAGTCTAATATTATGTGTATACGTCACTAAAAGCAATGTTATGCGTACTTACGCTTTGCTTGGCTCTATGGTGCAGATCAATTCTTTGCAGTTGCTTCTGTAAAAAAAGAATATAGCTTTCAATAAAATACCTAATTCCAATTCCCAATATGTCGAGATGTGTAAATAAAGTGTTTCTAACTTATAATATCTGTTCCAAAAGTAGAAATGAAAGTGTAAACAAACATTGTTCGGAGGGGCAATTCTCGTAATTTTTAAGAACTTTCGCATTCGCATCTCATTCGCAATCTGTCAAAAATACAATCAATTTACTAACATTTTTTACAAGTTTGACAGATTGCGACTTGAATGTGAAGGTTTTTTAAGTACGAGAATTGGCCTTCAGGTTATTTTTACGCAATCACTCACTAAAGGGAATTAGTAACACATTCATCTATATTTAGAAAGTTTCAATTTTATATCTCACCACTTTTTGCAGCCAATATTGTTTGAATAACATTATTAAAGTCTGATTGAAAAATCATCGACGATAATTTGAGGTTATAAAATTAACCTCAATTTTATTTTCACATGAAAAAAATCTTTAAGTTGATTTATAAATAGACTATCGGGTTTCAGTATACTTAAATAATTAAATAAAAACCCTCAATTTGTAGATGGCAATACAAACTGGTGCGTTTTCTGATTCATTTGTTTACATTTTCATTAGATACTGTTGGAACAGACCATACCTATATATTTAGCAGTAGCTCACCATACTCAGTATCATTGAGAAGCGCCGCCAGCTCGGACACGCGGTCGCGGTGCGCGTGCATGTACGCATGCGCCTCCCACAGCATGGTCACCAGTATGTCGTCGCTGCGCTCGTCCATGGCCACGTCGCGGGACATTTGCGGCGCGAAGCGGTAGTACGGCACGCCCACTGCGCTGCACCACGCGCGGGCTCGTTCTACGACGCGACCGTCTGATTGCGTTGCCTGGGAACACAATATTATGTAGTTTGATGGCCGGGACTCTTGTATCGGCACTGACTTTACAAAATCGGAACTAAGACAGGGATATGAGGATCATAATAAGTAAATATACTTTATTTAAGGTGGAAAAATTCGAATGGTGGAATACGAAATGTTAAAACTATACGAAGAGGTTACTGAATGTTTTTTTTTTAATTCGATATCTCGATACCTTAAAAAAGTATAAACCATAGTAAAAAAATAATGTTTAAAAATCTCAAATAATGGCGAAGTTTTAATGTGTTTCAAAAGTCTGCATGCGTTATATTTAAGCACTACTTTGATATGACGTCACAAGGTATAACCGTCATAGTGACTTCGCGCCGCACAGTGTAATGACCGTTTGGTGTGACAAGGATAGAAATATTTCCTGTCTTTAGTTGCATTGTTACACATCATGTTTTTTTTGTAACATCTTTGAAATACTTAAGGTATAATTTCATGTATGTTTTTTATAATAGTCATTCCCGCATTATGAAGGTCGTTCGCATTCTAATCTGTTCACATAAATTTCTCACATTTGATTGTCGCTGACATGAAATTGCGACTATATTTTGAAACTTTTCAATTACGAGAATTGGCATTCAGCAAAGTGAAGGAAGACACTTTAACTATGAAGATCAGGAACTATCCGAAGGTGTGAACTACAGGGTGTCAGGGTAAACACCGTTGTCACTCAAACCATGGGTAGTTGACTTAAATATAAAAATAAATGACCGAGTAACAACAAAAAAAAACGTTATTTTCATTAAAATATTTTAAAAAGTTACACCGTGCTCGCTAGCGAAACAGCTGACTGACTGAGGGAGGGGTCACGCTCGCGGCCGATCAGGTCACGTCCCGCGGCCCCCACCTGTGTTGAGACGCAAGTTCGTTGCCCTAGCGCATAGGGTGAAATACTCAAGTGGCAAAACGAAATTTAAAAAAAAAAATTGTAATTTTCCATTGATTTTACGTTCTATAAATGACACAAAACCACTGGTTTCAAGGATAACGGTGTTTACCCTAACACCCTGTATAAGGAGATTTGAAGATCAATAAAAACATTCGAACAAGTATAACAAAGTTTTACCTGGTCAACAAGTAGACCTCCGATAGCTGACAATCCCCACGCGAGTCGAGCGGTGTCCCACAAACTCTCTGGCTTGAACACGTCTATATCCTTTAACTTCGATACGGGTATCAGACCTGCGAATGAGACAAAATGCCTTACAGATCTACCGCTTAACCGAGATGGTCCCTGCGGTAGCTGCGTGTTGCTGGAGGGCAGTTGGTGACTATAGTTGTAAATAAACCGTTTTAAACCAAAATCCGTGGTTTAAACACTATTTTAAATTTGTTTATAACGGTTTTTGTACCACTGATTTTGGTTTAAAATAGTTTATTTAGAGCTTTAAACCAAAATCCGTGGTTTATTTACTGGTGACGGGTCCCGAGAGCTCAGTCATTCGCCAACAAGTCTTCGGCACCGTCTCAGTTATGCGGGAGGACAGTTAGTACGATGGTTATTTATGTAAACGAACAAGCTATCAACAAACCGGCTGGCAAATAATTACCATTGCAATATTATACTCGTACATTTAGAATTAATTGTTGTATATTTATTTTATTTTTATATCCTATATATATCTCATTGGATGCTGCAGGCGTAGCATGAGCACCGTTTTGTCGACGGAAGAGTAGACAAAAATGACGTTTCCTATAGACAGTAGACAGAACGAGACGGCAGCAAGATAGAAAGAGTCAACTGCACTTTTTACGAAATTCACTCTTTTACATAATTCGACTCAGAATTCTTTGTTTTATCATAGGATTTATCGGTTGTCAGTTTGATTTTGACAGTAAGGATAGAAAACTTTCTTCCGAAATAGTCTACATATCAAAAGACCTAGACAAAGATCGTTAGAAATGAAAGACAAAATGGCAGATTGTAGAAAGATTTCTACGGTGGATGTCAAAAATGAAGAAACGAACTGTCACTTTGTATAGAAAAAGCTATGTCTATTCTTCGTAGAGATAGAAAGCGCCATGCTACGCCTGCAGTACTGGTCGACGTCATAATGTCAACGCCGGCTGAAAAGCAGCGCTGGGGCTCTGTCTCGCATAGAGTTGCAGCATTATGCTGAGCGATGGCCGTTTTGCGTGGATATGACGCATATAATCCCCCCAACTTGTATTTTTTTCGGATTGTGTTTTTTTTTCTTTGCGTCATGTTTACCACAAATAAACGTTTCATTCTTTCTTTCTATCTTTTACCGGTTAACGGAGTGGAGCGGACAAAAATTAACCATGTGGGTTCCTCGTAAATGAGAAGAGCCTATTTAAATAAAGGGAAATTTTGGTTAATTTTGAATTTTCCATCTCGGTGTAGTATCAGCCTAAAGCTTGATTCACACATATCACTGAAGTCACAGTTCCACCACAATGCAAAATATTCTTTCATACATTCTCATGCCAGTGTCACCACTGACACTGACACACTGACAAGTCGGGATGCGTTCTTAGAGAATGTATGAAAGAATATTATGCACTGTGCCGGTACTGTGTCAGAACTGCGTCGGAAAGGTGGCTTCACTGATGTGTGAATCGACCTTTAGGCCGCGTAAAACGGCTTGAAACACCAAGGTATTTGCAGAGACGCTGTAAGCCGTGGAGATAAAGACGAGTAGAATTATTGTATATTTTACTATGTTGCAGTAAGATAGTTTCAACCGAAGGAGGTCGGCTATACATGACACGCCGATGCGTTCAAGCCATGGCGGTCAAAATGTGAACCTGTAACTGTATCATAACAAGGAAGTCTGCACTCACCAGTACCGCACGACACAACTACTTTTAGGTTGGTCTTCTTAGCAGCATCTAGTTGTCCTGTGGCTCTTAACGCTAGATTTAATTCCGTCAGTTCTGTCATTACGTCCAATGTGGGATTGTTACCCATGAGACCACCGTCTAAATACCTGCAGAAAAATAGTATGTTTTTAATACAAAATAATCGCAACGATATTACAACTGAAATGACATTGTAATGGACTCTCATACGGTTTTACTCGATAGTTTTACTCCAAAACGAGTAAAAATCAACGTGTGGACCGCAAAACTCACAACTCGAAGGCTCGCATCGAGCCGGCTCGATGGAATTAAATAAAAGTAATTTCCTTCGCACCTACTCGAAGCGAGCCGTCGAGCTTGCCTCGAGCGTCTGTACGTGTCTGCGAGTCGTTACAACATTAACTAAGATACCAAAATTCACTCAACAAATTTTTCAAATAAACATTTGCCTAAGGGCTTAGTTAATAAATCAGCTATATTATTTTCTGTTTTGATGTACTCTATTGAGATACAGTTTTCTTTTATTTTGTCTATAATGAAGTGGTACCTGATATCCAAATGCTTTAATCTTTTATTATTTTCATTATTGTAAGCTAATTTTATTACCAACTGATTATCTTCATAGTGACACTTCATTATTAACTACATCAAAATCACAACACAATTGTTTCAACCAACATGCTTCTTGAATAGCCATACTTAATGCAATATATTCTGACTCAGTGGATGATAATGACTAGAGATCGGATAACTAGTTAGCATTTGTTTTGTCAAAAATGCCTAAATTTATCAATTCCGGAATCGCGGGATTTTTGGGTCTGTACAAAGTGGCATATTAGGTAACACCTGAACCTAAGTAAATATACATTGGACTCTATAATCAGAACTCTAAAGTCGATCCTGGAATCCCGGGATTTTTTCAATACAAAAGTGCATTCCATAATAGCCAACACCTCAAGTTTAGGTTAATATGCATCCGAATATCCGATCTCTGATAATGACACACTGATTTGTTTTTTGGAACACCATATTACAGTACAGTCAAACATTTTAAAGAAATACCCCTTTGTCGATTTCCTATCTTTGGTGTCTCCAGCCCAATATGCGTCTACAAAACCTTGCAATTCAGTGTCTGTGCTACTGTACACCGATGAGTAACTTAAAGTACCTTTTATATACCGCGTAGAATTCATTTTAATGCCTTGTACAACATAACACTAGCACAGTGTTGGTATCTACTGAGTCTCTACTACCGTCTATCCGCGATTGTTGTTCGTAGTTTAAAACCATATTTTGGCTCGAACGGTTCGGTGAATACTGAACGCCGTGCGCCACTCGATAGATTAATGCTGAATGTGTGGACGAAAGCTCGTGCCGTGGTTTTTACTCGACATACTTGCTCGATCGAGTAAAACTGTATGTGAGTACTTAGCTTAATGAACATTGATTGAACAAGTTAAAAACTCGTCGAAGCATGCGTTGACGCGCTCGGTAATCCTCGTGTTTCCGAACTAGTACGAATAAACTACCTATGTATTAACCATCGAGTCTTGTCGTCTGTCATTCAAAACCTTTGATTTGGATTTTGTTGAATCAATTTTTCTCAAATGTCAAGTAGGTATAGAAGTCACATCAGAGGAGCAATTCCCGTAATTTTTAAGAACGTTCGCATGCGCATCTCATTCGCAATCTGTCAAAAAAAAACAATCAATTTACCAACATTTTTGACAAGCTTGACAGATTGCGATTTGAATGTGAACGCTTTAAGGTTGATGCGCTAGGGTAGCCCGCGAAATTCAAATTTTCTTACGTTTTTTGCAATTTGCAGGTCAGTATCAGGTTGTATGTTGATCTGAATATTATTAGCAAGCGGGGATTTGACCTTTGAGGAAGCTTACTGACCTGCCCGAAGCACGAAAGTAGGAGGGTGCAGCGCCAGTAGCTCGGGCGGCTTGCCACACCAGCTGCTCAGAGGGAGGGGGCGGGGCAGCCAGGGACACCACTGAGGCCTGGTCACCGGCTTCGGCGCGAGGACCTGGAAACAAGGTTTATTTATTAAATTAATAAAGGTTTACCAACCGCTGCCGTATTCAACATAAGTATAGATAACAGGCACCCTTGGACTTACACAGTCGCCATTTACAGGTTAACCAGTATTCTCAAAAATAAGCTGGAAAAAGGAAAAAATAAAAATACTAGCGGCACTAGAATTAAGACCGATTCACTCATATCAGTGAAGCCACAGTTCCGACACAGTGCAAATTATTCTTTCATACATTCTCTATGAATGCATCCCCACTTGTCAATGTCAGTGTCTCAGTGTCCGTGCCGCCACCGGCATGAGATGTATGAAAGAATATTTTGCACTGTGCCGGTTCTGTCGGAACGGTGGCTTCACTGATATGTGTGAATCGACCTTTGAGGTAGTAAAATGATTAATTATGCAGGCTTGTCTTGCTTGCAGTTACGTGTGTACCCTCCTTAATACACAGTATAAGCAAGATGAAGCAAGTCAGTTTTTGACTTGACCGTTTTGCTTAACATCTTCTCTTCACTATCTTTGGAGGTTAGTAATAGTAAATCAATCTGCCTAGCCTTTTCCCAACTATCTTGGGGTCAGCTTCCAGTCTAACCGGATGCAACTGAATACCAGTATTTTACATAGAGCGACTGCCTATCTGACCTCCATAACCCAGCAACTGGGTAAGACAGTACGATACCTCTTGGTAAAACTGATTGTCAGACTTTCGGCGACCTCTGGCGACCCGTAACGACTGCCAAAGGTCCACGAATGACAGCCGGGACCAATGGCTTAACGTGCTTTACGAGGCACTGAGGAGTCTCGGTATGTAAAAATGCCCGTCCACGGACCCACCCCGGCAAACGTAGCTTAACCTGATGGATCGACCCGTGCGTCTGTTATTATTTAGAACGAGGTTAAAAATAGTGAATCCATAACAATATGGCGGTTGGCAGACGGTTTTTTTAGTGCATAATAGGGAATATGCATGTATTTTTTTAATATTTTTATTCGATAATTTACATCGTCAAATAATAGTTAAAAAAAAATCGACGGCAAAAAAGCTATTTAAAGTACTTAAAAAAAAGTTTAAAAATATCCAACCGATCCGGGCTATTTAAACGCCCTCCATTTAGCGCGCTTGGTGTGGTGACGCTGACGTCACAGACCGTGAAAACAAACAAGCAACTGTCAAGTCAACGTCAAACACTCCTTTTTGTATGAGCGTTTGACATTGACCTGACACTTGTTGATTGACTTGACATTGACATTTTGATTGTTATCCCGGATCGTTACGTCACTTCCGCTCTTAGCTTTTCAAGTATTTGAATTACCCACGGTTTTTAAAAATTAATTTCTCGCTCAAAAATAAATTTTATTCAAAAATATTGATGGAGGGATAATTCTGAAGTAATATACATAGTTTATAAAAAAAAATATTTGACCCATATTTGAATCACATGCATATTCCCTATTATTGTATGCACTAATTTTACGTTTATCATCCAAGCGTGCAAAAACGAGCGCAAAAAATATGCGCATAATTAGTTTTAAAATAAAGATGAGTCAAGTATACGTTACTTACTTGTAGTTCCATTGTGTTCATCAAGTATCTCTTGTGCTGACTTGTAATTCCTGAATATGTGCAAGTCCACAGGTTTCCGGTCAGCCAATACAGCTAAAATCATCAGCTTTGGGCGTTCAATATCTGCCATTACTGTTTCGGTACCTAAAAACAAAGGAAAAACATATGTTTCAAACTTGAATTTGTTGCTATTTTCAAGTTTTTTGACGATGGCAGGTAAACGATTGAATTCAAATCCTAATCATCATAAAATAGAAGGAAAATATAAACTTGTGTACCATAAAAATTGGCTAATCGTCTAACATTCTAAGACGTCGCCCGCGTGACGGTCGGAATTTGCCCCACGGGAATGTACTACCGGGATTAAAAGTAAGTCCTAACCCAGGTCATGGTCTATCCTCAATCAATCAATCAATCAATATTCTTTATTTGTAAACATAGGTTACAGTAGTGTGCAAGGTGTTACAGTTGTTTTATTATAGTTTCTCTATGTTTTGCCTTGTGGCGTACAAATATACATGTATGGAAGGCTTTTGCCAATCACATAAATTCATTTATAATAAATCAGTAGCAATGTCAATTAAAAAAAATTAATTAAATAGAAATGCAATAATGATTTTGTCAGGTAATGAAAATATTTAACGAAATGCAATATATCCGTATATCTGTGTGCCAAATTTCATCCAAATCCGTTCAGAAAGGTATCAGACATACAGTTAGACTTACATTCGCATTTATATTATTACTAGCTGGTGCTCGCGACTTCGACTACGATCCAGAATGAAAAGTCGTCATGTCCTTCTCCAGGTTAAGGTCTACCCCTGTGCAAAATTTCGTCCAAATCCATTCAGCCGTTTTATCGTGAAGGCATAACAAACAAACTCATTTTCGCATTTATAATATTAAAGTTAGGATTTAGTATATGGATGATCCTTACTAATATTATAAATGCGAAAGTAACTCTGTCTGTCTGTCTGTCGCGCTTTCACGCCAGCACTACTGAACCGATTTAAATGAAATTTGGTACACAGATAGTCTAGAGCCTGAGAAAGGACATAGGCTACTTTTTATCGATATACCACGCGGGCGAAGCCGCGGGCGGAAGCTAGTTTTAAATAACTTACCCAAACAATCCTTTAGAATAGTTTCCAGCGCCTCCGAAGGATACGGCCTCATGCCAACAAAGGCGAACTCTTTCATCCTAAAGTACAGTCTCTGGCAGTCCCTCAGAGACTTTCCACTGGCTAAAGCCAAGGCTAGGATGCCTCCAGTACTGGTCCCTGCCACCCAGTCGAAACACTGTACGATTGGCCTGCCGACCGCTTCTTCTAAGCTCATGAGCACTTGGACTAAGACCAGGCCTCGGATACCGCCACCGTCAAGGCAGAGTAATCTGAAAGGGTAAATTTATTTATTTATTTTATTTTAAAGCACCAAGTCCCAATAAACAAATTATTACGAACTAATTAAAATAAATACATTTCATTACCATTCCTTCATTCACTGACATTCAAATAAAATCATAAAATAAAATAAGTAGGTACATTACCATTCATTGGGTCATTAACACATTTAAAAAAAAAAAGTAAAGGAATAGGGAATATGCATGTGATTCAAATAAGGTTCAAGTATTTTTTTTTATAAACTATTACTTCAGAATTATGCCTCCATCAATATTTTTGAATAAAATTTCTTTTTCAGCAAGATTTTTTTTTTTTTAAGTTCCTACAAACTGGGAAATTCTTATATTTGAAAAGCTACGCTATTGGTCAGAGCGAATGTGACGTAACAATCTATGACAACATCCAACCACCTACTGGACGATGGCACCATGTTTATTTAAATTGCTTCTCGATCTTACCGTCCTTGCTTCTGATTAGCATCGAAGCAGGCAGCTCTCTCCATGGCTGCAACATTTAGCATCTGACTGACGAGGTCTCGAGTGGCGCCTCTGGCCACAGGCGGTGGAGGCACTCCATTGTAGTCACCGCGAGCTGAGCAGCTAGGACCACAGCCTGGCACTTCTTGGGTGCATCTGAAGAACAACGACAGGTATTTCTTGAAATTTTTTACAAAACAAACAAGACTGGAAAAAAATCAGTACAAAGTGAAAAATTACTTCCGTTTCGGAAGTCGGTCTCTTTATTTAGTCTTCATTTTTTGCAACCGTCGTCCGGAACTTAGTTATTTTTCACACTATGATTATTTTGAAGACAGTTAAAAATCGAATGACTAAACACTATTGATTATCTGATTTGTGCATTTAGGATCGAAAGGTTTTCCCAGATCTCATTTAACTACATATTTTGGATTAGGACAGGTTTTGAGATCTATCAAAATCAGCAAGACATTGCTTGGTTGGTAGATGACATTTTTATTTGTAGTACAGTTCGATTCAAACTTAATGGCGGCTCGGAAGTGCGCTACTCGCTGCGCAGTACCCCACCCCTTCACTCTAACCCATGAATTCGTTACTGTGCAGCGACTCGCCTCATGTTCCGAGCCGCCATTAAGTTTGAATCGGGGTGTACAGTGTAATGTAGCTTTCAAATTGGAAAATATTATGTTCCCCATTCCTATTAGTATCCCCTTTATCATTACGGTAAAAGATAGTTTGAAAAGAACTGAAAATACTTTATCATTCTTTCACAGTCTGGAATTTTGGAAATTTGGTGTCTAACCCTAATGAAGTGAAGAAAATGAATGAAAAATAAATAAAAAGTCTTACCGTCTAGCTCCAACCGCATGCAAAATATACAATATTCTATCATAGTTACTGTTCGACATCTCTATAGGCAAAATATGTCTAGCGGTATTCCCCGCATTGTTCTTTGCTTCCAAATCCGCACCAAATACAACCAACGCTTGGACTATGAAGATATTCGTTTGTTTCACGGCCAAGTGTAATGGAGTGTTGCCTTCGTTGTCACCAATGGAGTGTTCGGCACCTCTTGACAGTAAGGCAATGGCGCACTCTAAACGGCCACGTAATACCATTATGTGAAGGGCTGTTCTCCCATCGAAGTTGAGGGCGTTTATATCACAGTTTTTCTCCACTAAAGCCTCGATAACTTCACGGGATATTGCCCAGTGTATGGGGGTGCCTCCGTGCTTCATGTCTTGTTGGTATAACTTGGGCTGTTTGTCGTTTAGAAGATCGCCTACTATGCCTGGAATTTTGAAAATATGCTTTATTACATATTATAAAACTGAGGCCTCCACCGCGTCTGTCTGTTCGCGATAAACTCAAAACCTACTGCACCGATTTTCATGCTGTTTTCACCAATGGATAGTGGTTCTCGAGGAAGGTTTTAGTATAAACATTGCTTAAAGTTAAAGTATGATTAACGTCTGTTTATGCATACAACCATACATTTTTGGCGTTCTTCTTCCTCTTTTCGTGTGGTTAATGGCTAACCTGGTGTCAGATTTTTTATGCCGCTCATGGGCTGACTTGGCTTCACATGCCGTCGAGAAATATCTGTCAGGCATTGCCGGTTTCTACACTATGTTTTGTTTTGGCGCTTAAACGTATCTTAACTTTAAGCAACGTTTATAAATAAGGGCGTATATCGTATAACTACCTGACAGCATGGTTGAAGATTTCTGAATAACCGTCACGCTGCCTTCGGCGCAAGCTAGAAATAATCAAGCACATAGAAAGCGTTAAAGCATAGTGCAACTACAATGCAGTGGTTCAACAAAGCCGCACCCGTTGGATTGCTGCAAGGAGCAGTGGTTTTAACGTTAAATTAATCTGTAAGTTTAAGAAAGTGAAAAGAAAAAAGTGCACAACTAGGAACTTGTCTAAACGTAAGGTCCCTTATATGGGGCCATCCATTCATTAGATCACACAAATTTCATGATTTTTGGACCTCCAGCCCTTGTTACAGATTTATGACATGACGTCATGACACATTCATCAGTTAATTTATTTAAAGAAATTTATTTCTGGAAAAATCGTACCGGAGTGTGCTTTTAAATGTCACTTTTATATATTATTACTAGCTGCGCCCCGCGGTTTCACCGGCGTAAGTATCGATCCTGTGGGAATATCGGTATAAAAAGTATCCTATGTGTTTATCTGTTTGCCAAATTACATCCAAATTCATTCAGCCGCTTTAGCGTCAAAGCGTAACAAACAAACAAACAAACAATCAAACTCACTTTCACAATTATAACATTAGTTAGGATGGTACGGAACCCTTCGACGACTCGCACTTGGCCGGTTTTATTGTTATGCATCAGCATAATGACATTAATGAAATAAGTCGACTCGTCTCTAAATGCGAATCTTCGTATTCCGTCAGTTGCATTTCGCGTGCGAAGTTGACTTGATTTGAACTGCGTAAAAAATCATAAAATTGTGTTTCTAGTGTTTAGGAGTGTTGAAATTTTTAGAAATGAACGAATTTAATAAGTTAGTGTCATGGGTTGTGAATGAAAGTCCTACTGAACGTAAGTATGATTGTTTTATTACAATTTTTACACAATACATACGTTATACATCATTTATCAGATTTTTTATAATCAGCATGGCTTCCTACCCTATTTTATTAAGAGCCTCTTAATAAAATAGGGTATGAAGCCATGCTGACAGAAGACATCCTGATACTCTAATAGACTTTCTTCTATATTACCACCTCGACACATTTATTAGAAACTCCCAAAGTTTTCAAAAAACAGCCCTTACAAACTTCAATTATAGTGCCATTTACATTTAAGTTGTAAATGTGATTCGTACTCCTGAGTATAGGATCGCCTGATGTATAACGTATGCGTTGTGTAAAAATTGTAATAAAACAATCATACTTACGTTCAGTAGGACTTTCATTTACAACCCATGACATTACCTTATTAAATTCGTTCATTTCAAAAAATTTCAACACTCCTAAACACTAGAAACACAATTTTATGATTTTTTACGCAGTTCAAATCAAGTCAACTTCGCACGCGAAATGCAACTGACGGAATACGAAGATTCGCATTTAGAGACGAGTCGACTTATGTCATTAATGTCATTATGCTGATGCATAACACAATAAAATAAAACCGGCCAAGTGCGAGTCGTCGAAGGGTTCCGTACCATCCTAACTAATGTTATAATTGTGAAAGTGAGTTTGATTGTTTATTTTTTTTGTTTGTTACGCTTTGACGCTAAAGCGGCTGAACGGATTTGGAAGAAATTTGGCTCATGGGTAGACCATGATTTGGAATAGGACATAGGATACTTTGTATCCCGATATTCCCACGGAATCGAGAATTCGCGGGTGAAACCGCGGGACGCAGCTAGTTATCTATATATTTTTTTAGGGTTTTTAGGGTTCGGTACCCAAAGGGTAAAACGGGACCCTATTACTAAGACTCCGCTGTCCGTCCGTCCGTCTGTCTGTCCGTAGTCCGGAGTCACACGTATCTGTTTGATTTATGCCGTGTGACTCCGGATTTCCCCCCTCCCTCACCCTTAACGTGAGACGTACCTAATGTATGTATGGCCCCTAAGTAAGGGTAAGCTATTATATAACAAGGCTACTTACAGGGTTAGTTACAGACACAAACTTTTACCTGCGAATGCGTTCGTAAATCACAGATTTCGGAGCAGTCACCGCGGTGACATCGCTGACTAAAGCTCACACATAAAAGTAAAGCATTTAAAGTCGACGTCTGAAAAGGTTGAGCACCTATGGCTACATTACGACAGTTAATATGAGTGCGCAGTAAAAAACGCTTCGATTGACACATTGGTGCTACTAAATCTATATTTATAATAAAATAGTAACGATGTTAATGTTTTTCGCTTGTCTGTTTATCTGGATGTATGTTTCGGATCGATGCAAACATTGTGTTAATCCAGGTTATAAACTATCTGTTTGCCCATCGAAATCCGTTCAGCCGTTTTTGCGCCAATTCGGAATATACATTCAGAGAAATAGACAAAAAACTTAAAGAACTAAATTTTCGGTTTTTTTCAAAAATATTCAGTGTACTATTTCACTTCGTTACTATTTTATTGTAAGTATAGATTATAAACTATCTACCTGACAGCATGGGTGAAGATTTCTGAAGAGCCGCCCTGCTGTCTTCGGCGTATGCTAGAAATAATAAAGCACAAACAAAGCGTTAAAGCACAGTGCAACTACAATACAGTGGTTCAACAAAGCCGCACCCGTTAGACTACTGCAAGGAGCACTGGTTTTAGCGTTACATAGATTGCATTAAGGTACAATACCGAAGGCAACCGCTAACCGCAGAAGCAACGCCACCAAATCGCAATGATAGGATTTTTGGCGCGTGGCAAAAATGGGAACTAACGCCGCCATCTTGTTTTTTTCAATACATTTCACAAAACAATTGCAGTAAATGTTTACCGACGGCGCCACTCTGTCAACGTCATTCGAGCGCCAAAAGAGGCTTGTAGCAGTGTAAGTCTATAGCCTCCTCTACATTTTTTAGGCCAACATAAGCCAATGTACGCCACAGTATACTTACTTACTAATCTATTATCAGAACATTGAATTACCGTCATTTGCGTAAACTTATCGTTGTAATATAGACATTGTGTGGCTTATATTTACGCGTGTTGGGCCAATGTGTACAGAGAGCATATGAAAATGCTTGCGTAGATGGTGACATTGCCGTTTTCTTCAGAATTGTACCTTTAAGCTACAAGTTCAAGAAAAAGTGCACAACTACGGATATTTCTAAACGTAAGGTAAGAAAGGGTGAGGCATTTTATTTCAGCAGCACCAAAACCAATAAAATACCAAGAACAAACAATAAAGTAAGCAAAAACAAGGGTACTTTAGTTATTGACAAACAAACTTTTACCTGCGAATGTGTTTTTAAAACGTAGATTTCTGAGCAGTCATCGCGGTGATATCGCCTGACTAAAAGCTCACACACGAAATAAAGCATTTACAGTCGAGGACTGTAAAGTTTGAGCACCTATGGCTACAGTACGACACAGTTTGTGTTGCTGACAGATGTACTGTACAGTCAACCGCAAATCAGTAGTAACACTTGCACTCCAAAAACCACTCTTACTGCTACAACATAAAGGCGCTGACTAATACTAATTGTTAGCACTGAAGTGCGGTTGAGTGTAACTGCGCAGTGGACACTAAGACAAGTTTAGCTTAATACAAGGTGCTGCTACTAAATAAATAAATATTATAGGCTATCTACCTGACAGCATAGATGCAGATTTCTGAAGAACCGTCATGCTGCCTTCGGCACGAACTAGAAATAATCAAGCACACAGAAAGCGTTAAGCTCAGTGCAACTACTATACAGTGGATCAACGATTGACTGCTTCAAAAATCAGCTTGCGTTGGACTACTGCAAGGAATTGGACTGTGGTTTTAGCGTGTAGCTGCGGGTTTACGGAAAAAGTGCACAACTACAAAGTGTACTATGTGTACAGCAGTGGCGTGCCTAGGGTTCAAAACCAGGGCAAGCCGACAGATTTTTAACGATTTAAAAAAACAGACAAGTGAGCGATTTACGGATGAAGAAGAGTTCTACATATTATTTCATGCTTCAGTACGGAATTGTCGTAAGCGCCATCTATTAACGAATGCGCGTAACCACACCGCTTCGCAGGACCTTTTCACCATAATAACTTTGTCAACGCTTGTCACATAAAAATTATTCTATCAAAAGCCGCTAGGTGGCCCCAAATTATCGATTTGTTGTTTTAAAAAAATTTAAGTTTTAAGTCGATTGAAAATGAATAAGATATTACATTGGGTATATAACATTTTATAATTAATCATAATGACAATAACCAACTCTAATCTTTATTTCAAAACGCCTTTATTTCAAAGAATATCTTCGATACGAAAATTATTGTGTTTTGTGATCTTGATGAGATGTATTCTAATAAGTGGTTTGTTTTTTAGTGGTTTACCAAAACTACAATTGCCATACAAACAACACTATACAAATTTTGATGTCTTTCAGCAAGAATATATTGAAATTGGCATTCGATTGTTTAGTATGTATAAAGTTAAGAGTATGACCAAACTTAGGTAAGTTTGGTCATACTCTTAACTTTATACATACTAAACAATCGAATGCCAATTTCAATATATTCTTCGACTGACAAAAATACCTACCTAATTGTTTATATTTCCGAGTTATAGTAATTTGGGGTTGATTACGGTGAAGCAAAGAGTTACTTACTGTCAGAAAACTCAATGTATTTACATACCTTTTCGAACACAGTTTCCAAATTCACATTTTGATGATAAAAACACTACTAAGCATAAGGAATGACATAGCCGCAATAACTATCACATCATTTTAAATAATAAAACTAGGTAATTCATTACCTCAATTGAAAAATAAAATACTGATCTCAAAATATTATTTCAAAACAATAACAAATTGAGTCGCTTCGCGTACTTGTAACTCACTTTACGCGGGTCAACATCGCGGCTAGTGCATTTGCGCGAACTTCAAACACACGATTCGTTCCATTCATAAAAACTCAAAAGCCGGGCTTAAATATTAGAACATTTTGCAAAATAAGTACATTCTAATAGTATCAACAAATTACGCATTTTGTATGGAAAGAGTGAGAGGTCTAGAAGCTGGCTTTTGCACCGTTGCCGCAAGCGAGTGTGAGCGAGAAAGATGCAATGTACTACAGAACTGACGTCTTCATTCATGGATGCGATCTCGCCTAGCGCTATAGTGTTAGAGCGAGATCGCAACTGTGGCAGTTTGGCAACGGTGCATTGTTTGTACTTATAGCGCGCGGCTGGTGCAGCGCGAAGTTTTTATGTTATTATTCTTATCAATTCTTGCGACATGAAGGATTGACTTGGAAGTTTATATTTATAGGATTAATTTTTTTTTTTTTTTATTGATTGGCTCAGGTTTGAAGGCAAGCCGGGCTTCTCAGCTTCTAGGGCAGTACCGCCACTGTGTACAAGTGCAAACAGGTAAGTGCCAAGAGGTGAAGTTATTTACATAAGGACTGCGATACAAAAGAAGAAATATAGTTAACCAAAACCAAAAAGTAAGCAGGCATAATATATTTTTTTGTTATATAGACAAAAACAATTACCTTCCTGTTGATGGACAACGCCTGACTAAAGGTCACTGCCTCACACTCGATGTACAGTCGAGGAATAAAAATGTTGAGCACACTTAGGTATTTTCATTCCTGCTTACCCTATTTTTCTCCAAGTGGAAATTGACAGGACAGTAAAAAACACGATGATTTTACTGTCAATATACCTGGTAGTAAGCTAGTGGATCTTTTAGCAGCCGTCAGGTTGACGTCGGCTCCGGCTAACATAAGTGCGCGCACGCAGTCCGGTGCATCGGCCAGACATGCTGTGTGTAGCGGGGTGTAGCCCTGCTTGTTGTACACGTTCAGTGATGTAGGACTCTTGCTAGCTAACGCCTGGAACAAGCAAAGCTTTATTTAAATCACGACTAAATTAGGCAATGGGGACAGAGGTGCTGGAAATTATGAAAAAATGCTTTTTTCCTCTCAAAGATCTATCTGATTATGTGATTCAGAATCACCCTGCTACAGAGAACTTAGGACTGTAAAATAAACATCTCATACATATCTTTCAGTCAGTCAGTTATATCTTTTAAGAGAAATTTATTTTTCACGGATTTTCGTAAATATTTTAAAGTAAATAAATCACTAAATAGTATATTTCTTTTGTTTTTTTTTGTTCTTTTGGCAGCAGATTTTGGTGCCTCCGTAATAAAAAACCAGCAGTCGTCTGCAAGCATCGCAGGGGTCAAAAACTGTACTTAATGTTCTGTGTCTCGTAATGTTTTATTATACTTTGCAATTTGCATACTATACTATTGTATGAACTCAAGTTTTTCTAACAGAACAGACAGCTGTGCTACTGGGGAGTTTGTTGCGCCACTTCTTCTTCCCAGCTAAAGCACTAGGAAGTGGTGAAGGGTGGGGGTTTTGGGGGCCTCTTTTGTAATTTTAACGTTCAACAAGTGCTGATTCGCAGCCTAAATATATAGCCGTAATCTCAGAATGAATGACTTTTGATTTTGATGATTAATTTTGAATTTTGGAATTAACTTTCGAAACATTGTCTTATCTCAGTAAGAAATATTAAAACTCAAAGTCCAACAATCACTGATAATTATCTAGAGAGTGAAAGAGACAGAGTATCCAATAGTTACTTCCCTGTCATCGACGAGACATTGCTATTAGTCATATCTGTCTAATACTTTCTTATCTGCATGTATATGTTTGTATGTATGTATATGTAGATATGTTTTATATGCAAGTTGGGCATACAAATATAGTGTGGCTCCTGATAATATCTGTGTCACGATTTTGTTATTAATTTAAATAAAGGTAAAGGTGTATATACATTTGCATGGCAACTGTGCAAACATTTTTTTTTAAGAAACATTCACATATAAGCAGCTAGGAGTGTAAATTTGTGCCCGGTGGATGGCGATAGGGTCGTCATTCACAGCGTATGTACACTTTAAAATACAATAGACGCTGATATATTTAGTAACCTATTCCTTGCTTGACTATTCTTCAAGAGTCATAAAAACCCTGTAAGAAATCGACACGTGTTTCACCTCTCAACGAGGCATCTTCAGGATGACGATTGACCAATTGCAAACCAGAACGCGACGTGTTACCACACCGAGCGCTGGACGCAGAGACTCTCTGCGTCCAGCGCTCGGTGTGGTATTGTAATATATCAGCGTCTATTGTATTTTATAATGGATTTCCGCAAAGTCACGCCGGAATCAATTAACTATCTGTATGTACACTTGGTAACTACAAGTAAAATACGCGTCGCTTCGTGAGATAAAAATACATTGGACGGTCGCCGTAATGGTGCTAATAGCTAAAATCAGGAGTAAATTACTTGACCAATCCTTGTCACCTGTCACCTGTAGTTTAATTAAAATAATAGTGTTCCGAAATGTGGCCACTTGCCAAATAACTGAAATTCCAACGCATAGCAAACAAAATATGAACAACATTTCCCGAGAGTCAAATGTAAGCGGAAACTTCAATCAATGTCATAATAGGTTTGTATATCTTCACCCATAGAAATACACATCATACCATTTTATACAAAAAACAACTTTAAAACCAAAGAAACAAAGTTGTTTTTAGGACGACTTTATTTACCGAAAAGAGCGTCAAACATTATTTAAATGGCAAAATAAGCCGTACCTTATCAAATAGACATAAGGCTTCTAATCCAATGCACATAATTTAGAGCCTGCTATACAGTGAACTGAGTAACAGAGAAACAAAAGTAGTAAAGACTAATAATAGAAAAATCAATAACTCACATTGATAATTTCTTTGTTGCTTGCAGCTGCATAGTGGAACACCGTGTTTCCTTCAAGGTCGATAACGTCGAGGGAACAGTTCAGAGAGACTAAACTTTGAACCATGCGCACGTTACATGCTTTCACGGCCACCTGAAACAAAAAAAAAAAGGTTTAAACTAAAAACAAATAAATGTTTTGAGTTGCTTGTACATTTGCCTGTAAATTTTACAAGCATTTTTGAATTGACAAGGAGCTAGAAAGCTTAAGCTAGTTGCCCAGTCCAAAGTGTAGTATATTAGTTCCTATGGAGAAGAATGAGCAAGAACCAACATGGAGACTCTTACAAATCTAGTATCTAGTCTCATTGTCGTATTCTGTGGCGACATAAACCAGAGGGCCTAGACAAGTGACAATCGCTTCGAAAGCGTTTCGAATTTCTACAACGACTTTGAACAGAATTGACATAAGCTTTTCGATAGCTTATGTCAGTCCCATACATTTTTGCCTTTTCCATCATCTTTATCGCTGATAGAATGTCACTTTGTCTAGGGCCTCAGGGTTGCTAAAACTTTTATAGATTACTGATATAGCAACGAAAATAATGTCTGAAAAAAATATGAAATCATATTATCATCTCTGTTTACCCCATTTGGGAACACAGGCGCGACGTAAGTACATGCTACTGTGTTGTTAATCGCCTATTGAGTCGAGTTGAAAGTATAACGCTAACCGCTATTTACAGTCAGGGTAACAGACTGATAGGAGAGCACGGCCTTTTTTTTTTTGAGTTTGGGAAATCCTCAATTGACTTCTCCCGCTCTGGGCGGAGCGGGAGGGCGTGTCAGACTTTTACTGACTAAAACCCACACGTGTTCCTTCAGTAGCCTATTGCCAAGGTCCCGGTATCCCTTTCGGACTTTCCTGCAACCCTGGCAGAGGCGAGCAAGCTCTACTGTGACATGTTTCGAGTCACACATTTTATATGACTAAACTGTGACAAAAATGTGTGACTCGAGGCATGCTACAAGGCCGTACTTGCTTGAAAAGGACTTCAGGGAATTTCCCTTTAATTATATTGAAAAAATAAATAAATATTACTTTTTCCATTACACATTCCATTCCATGAATATTGATAAGTTCTGTTCGACTGTAGTAAATAAATAACAGCAAGATTTACCTATCTACTTGAATTACCTTTATTAACCGCACAGAATTACTGTTAAAACATTATGAAAAAAAAAAAAAAGTCATGGCATACAATTACGCATAATATTGGCATACAAAACGTATACTACCAAGTAAAGCTGTGTCATCATAGTTGAATGAATACTTAACTTTGCATCACTGAGATTGAACTGACCTTTAGACGCTTAGGAAAATCACTACTTACCTAAATACTGAGAACTAAAACCTATTTTATTTACTTGGCACACATTTTTAACAGTGTTTTCCGAAACCCATTTGACCTCTATAGTCGCCTTGGAAAACAACAAAATAACCAGTATCTTGCTAGTACATACAAATTACTCAGCTATTATGTGCCTACAATTAGTAATGAAAAAACCCATAAAGATTTTAACCCATTTGACCACTAGTCCAAGAATCAAACTCAATTAGTTAATTACCTAATTATTTTTCCTTAGTCGCCTGAGAAATCAAAATCTTTTTTCATTATTTTTTCTTGATCGCATTTGCCTAAAATATATGTATACATATATTTGGGACTATCATTCATCATCATGTCCTTGTACACCTTCTAAAGTTCATTTGGAGACGTCATTTATGACTAAACTAGTCTATTTGAGAGCAGTAACAATGGCTGAACTTTTAACAAATAAATGGCCAATGCTATACAGCCAAATGATATGTTAATTCACTTACCATCAAAGGTGTGGCTCCAGTCAATGCATCAATGCCATCAATGTGTTTCTGGACTTCAGGGTCATTGAACAGCTCACTCAGGCCAAAGTGAGCCACCATGTGAGCGATAGTCCATGACTGGTGTTCTGATAATGTGTCACAGAGTTTCTGAAGAATTGGCACTGTGCACTGCAAAGGACAATGTTTAATTCCTCAGATAAATTGTTTAGGAACCTAACGTTGTTTGTAGGTAAACAACAGAAATATCATTGAAATATTTTGTTTTTCAGATATTTACGGATACAATGTTTCCAGAAAT
The DNA here is from genome assembly GCA_947363905.1 of Lithophane semibrunnea. Classification (NCBI taxonomy): domain Eukaryota; kingdom Metazoa; phylum Arthropoda; class Insecta; order Lepidoptera; family Noctuidae; genus Lithophane; species Lithophane semibrunnea. The sequence goes on from OX376201.1 coordinate 13,337,840, forward strand.
ATCTTTATCTAAACTTAGACTTAAACTAGTATTAACTATTAATTTAAATTATAAATTTAACAATGAGATTACAATTAAAATAATAAATTATTTAAATCATAATTTTAATGCTTAGTTGTCATGCTAAATTTTATTTTATTTGATTTGAATTTGGAGTATTATTATGTATGAATTGGTGTTATGTAATGGACTACTTTCTATAAAATAAACGAATTATTGTTATTACTTTGATTAACATGATGATATTTATTTATATGCTTATACTTTATTGTACAAATACCAGAAAATACATAGCAAAAAATCAATTGAAATGCTACCAAACATACCTAAGATATAACTTTTTAGTGTGGTTGGGCAAATAATAAATTGTAAAACCCCTGGGGCCTTCATGCAAAGAGCAGTCTGAAGCTCTGACCACTGTAAGTTTAGATCACAGGTAATCATACAAACTTCTGTTTTGGCACTTTTCCAGAATCTTTAAAAGTATCAATTGTTAAGCCACTTTTTAAAAAAGGTGAAAAATCTGACATTAATAATTATCGACCAATAACATTAATACCTATTATATCTAAAATTTTCGAGAAGTGTATGTGTAAGAGATTGATTGACTACTGTGATAAATTTAACATTATTAAAAAAGATCAATTTGGCTTCCAAAAAAAGAAATCCACAACACTAGCTATCTTCACTCCTGTAAAAACCATATTGACTAATATTAACCGAAACCACCTTACTACAGGGTTGTTTTTTGACTTATCGAAAGCCTTTGACCTAGTATCTCACGACCTGTTGCTACAGAAATTGGAGGCAATTGGCATTAGAGGTATTGCACTTCAATGGATATCGACATACTTGAGTAACAGACAACAGCGTGTTATAATTACAAAAGTGACTGGAAAGAACGACATGACACCACACTCTTCTGAACTCAAATATAAAAAATATGGCGTCCCACAAGGAAGTGTATTAGGCCCAATTTTATTCATTCTTTATATTAATTCTATTACTGACATAACTAATCATAAATGTATATTATTTGCTGATGACATTTCCATTATTGTGACATCGGATAAAAAGAATACTACAATTGACGATCATGAAACTGACATTAATAACACAATTGACATACTGATTGAATGGCTAAATAAAAATAATTTATCATTAAATCTTGCAAAGTCTGTATATATTCAATTTCACAGATCAAATAATTCTAAATATAATAATAATAAAATGAAGATAAATAAAATTAGTGAAGTAACGCAAACTAAGTTTCTAGGTGTTACTTTGGATCAAGATATGAATTGGAAATCCCATGTCGATATTGTCTCAAAACGAATAAATAAGTTTGTATTTGCGCTGAGAAAAATTAGGAACATAACAAACGTCCAAACGGCAATAATATCTTATCATGCATATGTTGAATCGGTGTTACGCTATGGATTGATTATGTGGGGCAATAGCACCGATCAAAATAGAGCATTTGTTGCTCAAAAAAAATGCATTCGAGCAATCTACGGGCTTCAATCCGACGATTCTTGTCGGCCGGTATTTCAGAAACTTGGTTTGTTACCGCTACCGTCTCTATATATATATGAGATATGTATGTTTGTGTGGAAGCATAAGGAATTATTTAAAAAAGCAGATGATGTAGTTCCTCGAAACCGGCGCGATCCTCACAGGCTCGTACTGGATGTCATGCCAAGGCTAGCTAAATATAATAAAAGCTGTTTGTATATGTGTGTAGAAATATTTAATAAAATACCGAGCGACTTAAAAATTCTAAATACAAGATTATTTAAAAGTAAATTGTATGATTGGCTGTCCACAAATAGTTTTTATAGTGTAAAAGAATTTTTTGACAAAAAATTTAAATGACTGAAATTTTAAATGTATAAATTATAAATTTTAATGTATTATATAATTAAATGTACCAAATGTCATATAATAATTAATTAATTAATAATATAATGAAATGTATGCACGACAAATTTGCACGCTTATAATGTTAAGCAAAGACATGTATGCTCTGTATTTAATTTTTGTACCATCTTCTATACCATGTTTTTATGCAAATAAATTTTATTCTTATTCTTATTACAGAGCTGTTCACATAATAATATGCTGCATAGCTTCTTCAATATACTTACTAGATTTTTTAAATTAAATCAGTTATATATGAAAATCGCTATTGTCGATGCAGTATTTAACTTATTTGTTTACTAAATAGTACTTACTTCTTTGGTAATCTTGATAAATACTGGTATTTGCTCCTTGTAAACAATGAATTTCGCTTCTGCTTCCTCTAAGGTTTTAGCCCGAAATAAACTGCAAAATAGAGAACAGAACAAAACGTGTTCTATACTATTAAATGAGCAATATTTTATACTTATATAATATATATTTGTAATCACGTTCTCGAAAACGGGTCTAACGATTTCGATGAAGGTGCTTTACGTGGGGCGAAAAATCGATCTGGGAACTTCGTTTTCTCTATTACCTGAGCAGAGCTTGGTCGCCCAAAGTTTGGTTTGTGATGGCTAACTTAGAATGCATGCTATTAGTATGTACTATACCATGGAATTGGTATTTACTATTCTATAAGCGAATTAGCATTCTCTATTTTCACCAGGAGACCGTAGTGTAAGTTTCTTTTAACTATCTCCACTTTACACAACGACCGCGTTTGGGGCTCAGATTGGCCTTCACTGGTGAAGAGTCAATCGGAACGCCGAACGCGGTTTATGCGTAAAGTCGAAATTTTTAAAAGAAACTCACACTAGGGCCTTCGAGTTACAGTCCGGTTAAGTAGCAAGGACCCGTAGCGGTCAGGAACGATATGCCATTTCTAAAAAAAAAAACGGCCTCAGAGCAGAGCTGGGTTGTCCAGGGTACTATTTTATTTATGAAATAAGTTCAAGTATTAATATGTGGATAAAAGCATCTGATAATTATTATCACAATTCCAGTGATATGTCTAAAGATAGTAAATAAAATCAGGTTAGTACATTGATCTGATAGCTGGCTTATGAAACAAGAGTATTAGTAACATAATATTCAATTTCTATTAATATAATTTTATCAAATATAAGCGCTTATTATTATGTAAGTTAGCATAACCAAATTATGATTTATTGTACTAAGATATTTTATTATAGATAATTTAATTTTCTTAGATTAATTAATTCATTCACTGACAGACAATGCATAGTTTAAACTGCTGTGCTTAGAAGCATGAAATTCTGCACAATAGCTTCTTATTTAATGAAACCGAGCACTAAGAAAGGATTTTTGAAAACCCCTAATGGGGTGAAAAGGAAATTAGTACTTAATAATGTTTGTCATTATGAGATTTTGAAAAGGGGTTATTAGGTTTTTAGGGGAGGATTTTACTGCTTGTTTAAATTAAATCGAAAATTATTATAAATAAGCTTAGAGTCAAAATCAACCCCTATAAAGGGGGGAGTCAAGTACGAAAAATCTCATTTCTTTGGTTCAGAAGCTTGAAACTTTACTTAAGTTTCCTCTTACATAATACATTTTGATGTTAATAATTTTTCAAAATATTCATCGCAAAAGGCTTTAAGTATGAGAATGTGAATTATGTATGTGTTTAAACATTCTTTGTTTGAATAATAGTCTGAAACATTCTCAAGACAAGGTGCAAAGCTTCCGTGAAAGAAAAATATTTGACATCAGGTAGGTATAGTCTAGCTGCCTATGTAGCTAGGGCCTCTTAGCGATTTTCTTCCCATTCTAAAGTAGTAAAATTTAAATATTATTCTCGTTAATTTTATGCTTTATAGATTGCCAAAAAGATAAAAACAATTGGCAATTAGTATTAGCATAAAATCAATGAGTCAAAACCAATGAACATCAATCATACCTGTACATCTGATGTAAGCTCTCGGTAAAAGGCTTATGAAGTACTATTTCATAGTATTTTTCTTTTGAATTCTTGCCATCGGGCGGATACTTCGGTCCATACAGTAAAATAGAGTCTTTTCGATAATGTATCGGCCTTGAAATGTAGTTGTCTGACCGCACCTCTATTACTTTAGTAGGAGCTTCTTCTGTCCCCAGAAGACCACGGAAAACTAATAAATTCAAAAAAAGATAAATATTTTCTTCAGACAAGAGAAAATAATGTTTACAAGAATCTCACTGCGTGCGACTCTACATTAGAATTTACGAAATAAAGGTAACTTACTTGAATTCAGCATTATGTAGGCAATAATCTTAGATTTTCAGAAGTTAAAAAATTCTGTAATTCCAATTTTTATTTTACTGCTTACAATTCCAGAAAAACACGCACAATCCTGGCACTGAGGTCAGCCAGCTGATGTGATTGACAACTGACTGACAGTGTTGCCAACTGTGAATGTCAAAAAGTCGTTAGACGTACGCTTGAAAAGTCGCCAGATGTCGCTAGCTATGGACAAAGATCAAAAGTCGCTAGAAGTCGCTAAATGATCCCAGTATTCTGAGCGCTGGATAAAAGAAAATAATTTGATTTACTTACACAGAATAATATTTGTAATCGGTATAGAACAATTGAACATTATAAAAAACATTTATTTAACAAACGAAAAGTCAAGAAATTAATACTAAAAATAAAATATAAGTAAAATAAAATATTATTTATTGGCACCAAATGAAAAAAATAATTATTTCACAAATTAAACAGTCAAAAACTTAATACTAAAAATGATGAAAAAGTTTCTTCATTCATCAGAACATTCAGAACTATCGCTATTAATCTGAAAATCTGAAATGGTTAATGGCCCCGCTCCGCGCCCGACACGCGCCCGCGTTCTGTGTGTTGACATCCATACAATTCCTTGAATTACAAATTATTGCTGACTGACAGCTTTACTGCTGACTGACAGCGACAGACTGACAAATAAAGTTGACAGTGACACTGTAGTGTTGTAGACAGACGACCAGAGAGAATATTTATAAAAACATAGTCAAAATGAGAACCTCCTCCTTTTTGAAGAAGTCGGTTAAAAATAAAACTGATCCCTTTTTACCCGACTGCCAAGCAGGGAGCGGCCGGATACTCGTTGAAAGGGTTATTGAAGGGGTTATTTTAAGCGCTTCAAAAAAAAAACCTTTGATACAAGTTACACCTTCGAACGGGTGTAGTTAACCTGTAACGAACGGGTTACCCTTTCAACACCCTGTAACACTGTAACAGGGTAAGCCATTCCAACTCAAGACATTGTAATATGCACTGTTTACAATCGATATTAGTTTGAAAATTGCATAACAACGACCGCACGTGACATCGATCGTACCGCGCTCGGCGGTCCGCCAATCTTGCGTATACTGACTTGCCGAGCGACTTGTAATTCGACCCACCTAAATGCAGCTCAAGTTTATTAGGTAATCCAGGGTAACACGGAATAAAGCTTTTCGAGAAGGTAACCTCTTCAAAGGCTTAAGTTATTGAAGGGGTCAACCCCTTCACGTGGTTACCTTAAATAAAGGTGTTAACCATTTCGCTGGGTTTCGAGGATGTAACTCGAATGAAAGGTAACACTGCGATATGAGTTACCCTGTCCAAAGGCTTAAGGGGGATGCGCTAGGGTGGCCCGCGAAGTTCAAATTTTCTTACGTTTTTTGCAATTTGCAGGTCAGCATCAGGTTGTATGTTGATCTAAATATTATTAGCGCTCGTAACAAATATGGATTTACAGAATTATAAACATTAGAATCAGTAATATAACTCTATAAGTCCATGAAAGTGCCAAATGTCATGATAACTGTTCCGCCTGTAATATTCGATAACTCTGTCATTCCGTTTAGCTCGGATGTAAAGGATCTTGGTTTGCATGTCGACACTTGTCTTGACTGGCGAAAGCAGGTCACGACAGTTAGTAATAAAGTTACCGGAACGTTGCGGTCGCTCTATCGGTTGAAAAACCTTCTCCCATCACACATAAAGGCATTGCTTGTACAGTCCCTAATCTTTCCCATTATTGACTATGGTGATGTGTGTTACTATGACCCACAGACTACTTAGAGATACTACGTATCTATGACCTGAATGCAGATCTCCTTAATAAACTAGATAGCCTTCTCAATAATTGCATCCGATTCGTTTTCAATCTTCGTAAGTATGACCATGTATCCGCGCATCGATTGCTTTTGAAATGGTTACCCATTCGTCAGCGCAGAGAGTTGAGGGCTTTGTCTATGTTGTTTTCTATAGGTACTCGACAAACCCACTTCTCCCTCTTACCTGACTTCCCATGTTCAATACTTATGCTCTGCCCATAGTAAAAATCTTCGTTCTACCAACAATCGTCTTCTACGATGTCCTTCTCACCGCTCTGGTTTCATTCACTCTTCTTTCTTCGTCCACTTCGTCCAGGCGGTCTTTCTTTGGAATGCGCTCCCCCTGGAAATCAGGACGGCAACCAGTCGCTTATCGTTTAAAGTCAAGCCCAAAGAGTAAAGTAACTAATGACATTTTTTACCGTCTCGAGCATAATCAGGTGTGTTGTGTAAGTGGAACAGAAGCCAAACCCGAGAATATTTGCTTAGTACCATTGAGATTGTACAGGTTCGGAATTTCCTTCAAAAATCATGAAAACTATCCATCCTACGGCCCGTGCGTAAAAACGAATAATAGCCAAAATAGGAGATAGTAAACGGCGCGGGCGTAGGCTGCGATGGCGCATGAATGATAGTTGTACGTGTGTGCGAGCGAAACGCACGCACATTTCTTTTGCGTAGAAACCTAGTAAGCGGCCGCCCCTCGCATGGTACAGTCGTGTTGAAAACGTTTCCAAAATCAACGCAATAACATTTATAGTCCACTTACTAATAAACTAAGACAAACCTGATCTACAAATAAAATGAACACAATACCCAAAAATTCTCAAACATACAATAAAAATACCCAATTGACCAAATAAGCCTCACACCAAAAGAATAAGTAGTAAATAGGTAATAACTTAACACAAGTAAGAAAACTTAACCTACCTAAAATAATAAAACACAACAAATACGTAAGTACAAATAAAAACCCCACCAATTTACCAATTAAAAAGATAAAATAATAAGTAAACCTATCCTTACAAATAAAACGAAAACAGTAACAGACTCGGAACGAACTTTTAAAACAATCTAAGTAATCTTTTTTAAATAATTCGAAACAATAAATACTTGAATAAGCAAGAATACTCGACCGTACTTCATTCAAAATGAAAAGGACGTGCATACATGCGGGAGCGAGAACATTGACAGAATGTTGTTCGGTCGACCCGTTGCTAAGTAACGTCGGCGCGCCTACGCACACACACGTACATAGAAACTTGATGTGTGCGTGAGAGTTCACTTACCGGGGTTCACGTACGAGAGCCGAGCAGCTGAGCGGTACTCGCGCGCGGGCGACACGACCGACAGACGCGCACGCGCATTGCGCGCATTTTACAAAAAATGAACTTAGGTCTGTACCTACCTTTTTAGCGATATCGCAGTAGGTAATTATTGTTCAAAATGTTTCGTTCTAAACATAAACTAGCACGTCTTTGCATATTGTTCGGTAAACTTCGAGGCGTGTCTCTATCACTTTTCAAAACATTAAAAGCGTTTTAAATTATTCGCTGTTTTAAATCACTAACGCTTTGAGCTTCTTCGGTATACACTAAACGTCAGACTAAACGTTTTAGGTCGGCCCACAAATAAAAGTCAAGGGGTGTTATGTAGGTCTGGTGACCTCGGCCGCCAGTTCACAGGTGCACCGCGACCTATCTACTTATCACCAAATTGACCATCGAGATACGCGCGCACAGATCGTTTGTAGTGAGCAGGACATCCGTCATGCTGGAAGTACATGTCTTGCAGATAGGGATCAGGAACGTCTTGCAACATGGTGTCAATGACAGAAAGGTTCTGCACCCAGTGACAAAACTCCATGCGGGGTCCGAGGGGGAATTTGAGGAGAACGGATACCGTTCCTTCGCAGCGACTGAAGATTTTCTTCTTCTGCGTACATTCGCCTTGCACTGGCTGTTTTCACCAAACAAGATACTCTACGTTAGAATATTCGTACATGTTTAGATACGACAAATATGACCGGGTGCACGATGCATACGTGGAAACAAACAGCGCGACGTCACGCCGCCGTGACTAATCGCAGGTGACTGAAGCTCGGGATGCGGGCGGCCGGGGTTATGCGCGAGCGAGCAGCTCCGGCGCGGCGCGGCGGCGGCGGCTCAAGCGCCTGGTGATATCAAAGAAGCCGTCGACGGCAAGTGCGGCGAGTACCTATCGGCCGCAAAGGAACGTATCTAATTCATTGATAAATTCCGTGCATTTAGTAGGGTGCGTATGATTTGAATTTCGATATTTTTTCATGGATTTATTAAAAAAAAAAAAAATTTCTGTTTTTATTGTTTTTGTATTAAAAGTTTACTTCAAATGGGTAGTATTTTTAGAGAAATCAATTTGTTTAAAGGGTATAAAAAAAAAAAAAATTTAGTTGACTATGCCATTGGCTTCTACTCCGTTCACCTACTACACCCTATGTTTGTCGAGACGGTAAAAAAAATCATCGGGTATAGGGAGTCAAGCCACGTGAACATATTCATAAGATGTTGGCAGAATCATCCCGGCGCTAATTCTATTTCTCCTGACTAAGTTTTTTTAGTTTATATTTATGTATGTATGTGTATGTATTAATTAGTATTCATTTTTACTCAGGTTACATGTATTGTCTTATGTTGCACCTGCCATGTCTGTCTCTGCACTACCCTAAGGTTGACTGGTAGAAAATGCCTCAGGCATTAAGTCCGCCTTTGTACAGTAGCTTTTTACTTGTGCATAAAGTTTAATAAATAAATTTCATGAAATAGTCATTCAATACACTTTCATGAGCTTAGAGAGTTGTATTGCTGATTTTAATGTTTATAATTCTGTAAATCCATATTTTTTACGAGCGCTAATAATATTTAGAGCGGGGTTGTCCGGTCCCTGCTGCCAAGGATGGGTTATGTTTTTTTCATTCAAACTGATTAGATGAAAGTTCAAGGAGATTTCTTCCAACTAACATGCTCAATCTGCGACTACTTCGTCGCGTGTGTCATGCAGTAAGTGTAGTAGGTTAGGTACTACAATGAATTTTTCTTTTGATCTTGAGCTCTAGTAAGCTGTGATTTCGAGTCTTGATTGGACTAGCCTCAACCCCTCAAAAAAATCAATTTAATAAGTTAAGGGCTCAAATTAAACACTTACCTACGCAGTTACATTATGTTTAATTTATAGATCAAAAATGGAATGCACATAACACTAAAAATAAAAAATAAACGAAGGTCTACAACTAAAATACTCTATGTAATTCTTCAAAGAATATAAACAATAAAGGTTTTTTTTTGGTATAAGTAAGTAATCAAGTTAAAAAGAGTTAAAAGCATAAAATCCAAATGACTAGACAGATTTTTATACTGATAACAAAAACGATCCATTAAAACTAGATAGTTCACACAAAATATGATTTTCTTTCCTTGATGTTTTATAAGTTACATGGCATTAGATCGATAATGTTTATTTATTGTCAAATATGCTTGGTCTAGATTATTTTCAAACAAAAAACCAGTGCAAAAAATAATTGTAAGTACGTCTTTGTAATCATCCAAATTAAAACAAAATATAACTTGGATATTACTTAACATTCTTTGGAATGAAATTAGTTCGCTTCAGATATTTAACACAACGACCAGTGATCGCAGCGACCAGGTAAAATACTTATAGAAACCGATACGAATCGCACACTTGGTTACAAGTCCACGACTGCCTGGAGTCGTGGCCGTATATCGTTATAGTGCGCGAGATCCCTAAGAAAGAATAATTCAGTGAATAACACTAATCTTTGGTTATAAAATTAAGTACATTGATACAATATTAAATTCTAGACCTATCAATAACAATTTCAACAGGAATTCAATCACACAAAATGAATACAACTTATACACTATGAATAATAAATGATCAAATAATAATTATTCGATTATCAAGTTTACTTGTCACATTAACAGATCATTGTGAATAAGATAGTACAGTACAATATATAAAATGTACATAAAATATATGATTATAAATAGTGTAAGATAATGAGCATATTACGTAATACATTCATTGTACTAAATTGAAGTTATCTCTAAAACCAAATATATTTTTGTTTATACCATATTCTCAAAATTCTCCTATAATTATTAAAACCTCCTTTCACATCAATTAAATCACTTATTTATCACTGTGTATAGTTTTTTAAGACGTTTCCTAACTATAACTTATATTGGCTGACACTTCATATCATAACCATCTGGATGAAGACAAAGGGACATGATGGCCCGTCAAAATAGTGCCATAAATGTCAAACAAAATAATCCATTTTAACAGAGCAAAGTTCTAAGTTAGCCAAAGATAGTTTTGTATCTTATTTTGGTGTTCAGCTAATAGAAATTGTATTTAAACATAAAATCTAAGCTCTTTTGCCTAAAAATATTCTTTAAACTGATTAGGCTGCATGGCTATGATTGGCGTTGGATCCAGGGAGGTTATCAGGGTTAGCAAGGGGATCCAGTTCAGCAAAGAGTTTGAACCAGGCTGCTTTATCTTCTTTCTTTGGTATGGCTTTACTCAGAGAGGGCTTGGAAGATTGCTGTGGAGACTTTAGTACCTGATTATTGTTGCTGCTAACAGGAGCCATTGGACCTTGCAGTAAGCTGGATGAGTTCTGTAATTGGTTAAAGTTAGTATGTAATATGACGTGAATTTAGATTTATATTTCTGCAGCGTTGATAGAGTATGCAAGTTGATATGATTGATGATGATTCAGACTTTCAAATAGAACTATAACATGTTAAGCATGTGCAGTGTAATTATTTACATGTACAAAATGCAATCAAAATAAGAATGAGTTGCTGACCCATCAAGGGCGGCATACACATGCTGCTCGAGCAGTTAGCCAGTGATCAGAATAAACGGACCGCTTGCGTGGTCGTAGTGAACAGCTTGAAGCTGCCATTGATAACTGCTGCAGCAGTTGGTTTCAACTGCTAGAATTTATTTTACGTGCCCCTATCACAATGTAGTTCATGGTTGACTGGAAGAGATGCTGTGTGTGGCATTAAGTCTGCCTATTATTATTTGGTAAGACATTAGCACCTAAAAAGCTGATGTGTGAGTCTATGTACCATCGTAGATACTGGCGGTGAACCGCTTCTCAACCTTATTACTACAGGCATAAGGTTGTAAGTGCATGAACTTTAAACAAATAAATTTTGATAAACCTGTGGCGGTATCTACATCGCCACATGTGAACTACGCATGGAAGACCTGATGTCACACAAAAATCCTGACGTCACAAAAATCCTGCATCGCACAATTAGAGTTTACCGTGCAGTGGACATATATACAAGAATCCAATATCAATCATTGGGCAGTTGCCCGCCAGACACAACACCCGTCTGGTCGGAGGATCCTCCCTTTTCTATGGTGGATGAGTGAACTTTACACCCTGTTCCTCATATCCCTAAATTGGTGACCCCGAATATGAACGTCAACGCAGCCTTCGTGGGGCGTTGTGAGGCGAGTCATACAGCCAAGCCAACACCCGAGGCGTCAACGGGTATCCTGACCACCAGCATGCAGCGAACGCGCATTCCTGGTCATCACCCTCAGCCTCATCACCCCCACCCACTGGGGAATCACCTCAATCACCTCAACCTCATCACCCTGAGCCACTGGGGAATCACCGCAATCACCTCAATCACCACAATCGCCGCAAACAGTTCCGACTATTTGATGACTGACTTGACTATTTGATATTCTATGTGAAATGGTGGAAGTTAAAAAGATTTGTATTAAAAATAAAATACCTGTAACAATTGTGAAGGCAAAAATGTTCCAAAACTCCCTTGCACATCTCTACAATCCATTTCTAGCCCGGCTAACTCAGACAGTATTCCAGCATTACCACTAGATAACTCGGATTCCAAAAAACTTGTATCAATCAGGTTCACCGAAGTGCTTGGCTTGATTTCCTTCTCATTGGACGGTTGCTTTTCATTTTCGTTGTCTGGTTTTGGTTTCATATTTTTTGGTTCACTACTTTTCTCTGGATTATCATCTTTGAATTCATCCTGGAATTAATCAGTAGTTGATGTTTTAAAAGAATTGTGGTATTTGTTTCCATAAAATACTGCAAATGGTTTGAAAAATTCTGTAATTCGGATGCCTCTTATTAAGAGCTTAGTGAATTACAAGCAAGGATTTATTGATGGGAACATAATGATTTTCACATAGAAGTGCTTACAAAAGATTAAAGATTGCATTGCCAACATGTATGCATGTAAATAAAATCAGTATTATGTAACAGCCAAAAATGTAGGCTAATTCTCACCTGGAAAAACAACATTTGATCCTTATCCTGTGGTTTGACATCCTGCTTGCTTTCTGCCTCACCCAAGGTCTGAGACAATTCCTTTAGTATAGAAAACTCATACAGGGGTGCTGCATTCATTGTATCTGCAGTTGCTACTAAAGTTTGTGCCACTTTAGTAGCAAATGTTACGAAGGAAGTTTGGTAGTTAGATAGGACATGGGAAAACATGTTGCATCTTGCCGCAGCTAGTAAGTCAATCTGAAAGTAGGGAATATTAAATTAGTTGTGGGTGTATTGCAAAACCATGCCTTTTTCATAAAAAAATCTATCATGTACAAATATGTTTTATTTCTTTCTTTGATGCAATATGATAGCGACCAATATATGTAGAATTTGTGTTGCTGTTGCTGTGTAACAACTTATAAATCTTCATCTGCCTAGCCTTTTCCCAACCAAGTTGGGGTGTAGCAACTTATAAATATGCATATAAAATACATACTTTCTGCAATACATCCAGTGTCAGTTTATCAAACACCTTTTTACTCTCGCGTACTTGCCGCTGCGCTTTTCGGAAGTTATCGAGGCCGCGTCCTGTATCGGGGTCTAGCTGTGCGCTCGTCGATTTCATCCAGCTGAGGGCGGCACGGTACTCGATTCGGGCTTTTTCCATAGCAGATACAGTCGCCCGCATATCGCTCACAGCGCGACCTCGAAACGTCTCCACTTCGTGATAAAGCCTCAATAGCGGCCCCCGCACTGATAAGCGCTGTTGTCCAGAATATGAAATTGCTTTGCCCGCAGATACCATGTGTTTACCCGACGCGTCCGCATTTTTTCCAGAGTCCCGCAAAAACTTTCCTAGAGCATTCTCTTCTTGAGCCAAAATACACAATCGTTCTTGATATTGGTCCAATACTCGCTGTAATTGTAAGCAGCTGTCTGATATTGATCGAAATAATTCCAGTTTAGCATCAAGCTCGGCATCGGACGCAACAATACACTCATCTTCTTTGGTTCCTAGTTTTTTTAACACAGTCTTTTTTGTTACCCAGTATTGATGTTGCATCATTGTACTGGAAAATAAAACGAATTTCCACAGTAAGCTATCAGTAAATTAAAAATTCTGAAACTGAAATAGTTCAATACAAGCCGAACGGTTTGACACTTTTGACATTTAATATTTAATATCTTTGACAGCTGAGCTGAGCTGAAAGAATGTTGCCGAGAATCAATTCAAGCTTTTCCATTTTGTAATTTGTAACTTATTCACATTAAATCCAAAACGGTTCATTTTTACCGGTATTGGCCAAGTTTAATATTTTATTAATGTTTTGTATCGAAAACACAATTTGTTATGCATTGCTATGCACTGGCGAAGCGTTTGCATTCACAACAAAATTATGTTGAAATCTTTATTTTCTGTCAATGTTCCTTGTAAACAATTTTTGACAGGAACATGTTTTGTTGTAAATGTTCGCCAGTGCAAGCGAACAGTGATCTCGGACAAAATGTAGCTAATAAAACAGGAAATTGTTTGAAATATTGTAGAAATGTAGAAGATATTTAAAATACCTAAAGCCCAAAAGGATTGAAGAAATCGTACAGAAATTCTTCATCAAACTTTTGAAAATATTCAAGACAGTTTTCAAAACCAGTTTTATGGATCTGTGATAAAAAATTGTCTCTAATTTGTCTATGACACGAATATTTACAACCGGAATGTGGAATGGCCGCCGCGTTTCGCGTTAGTGTAAATGTATTGTGTTATCAAATCGTCTTGATAATAATATGTACAATTTTATTAGGTGAGAGTGACTTATTAACACAATCGTGTGGAAATAATTATAATGTACTGTGCTGATAAAACTATCCCCGGTGTGTCATCGTCACAATCTTCAAAGAACGTCAAAGATGGTAAGTTTGGTTGTCACTACTATGTGCTTTTTCTTTTGCTATTGCATGTAATAATTAGTTAGTTTCGATTACGCGTGATAATTTTAAACATTTGTCGTCATGGATGGCTTCCGATCTTCGTTTTACCCGGTGATCTTATTGTTTTCTGTTTATGCCAAAAGTTTGAGGATACTTTTCAAGTTTACAATAATCGAATGCAACAGAAATCACTTTACTTGCTGTCAGTTTACAACTTTAGCCTAGGAATTAAATTAATTTAGTAAGTGCATTGTGTGTTTTTAAATTACAAGTGCTAAACACGTCAATCATCAATGTCCTAGTTATTATTATTACTAGGCAAGGAATTCGTCTTCAGCCACTAGACTTTCAAAATTTAACGCACGCGATTAACGTCCGATTCACATTTTGAATATTCAGGTCATTCATAGTGGATTGAAATGTACGTTTTTTGTTTTTTAGTGGCTACTTGGAATCACGATACAATATTATTCTCTTTTTTGTAGTACTATCTGAACTTACAAATTGTAGAATTATTTGTTTTTTACTGTTCAGATACTTACTTACATAAAGTGACAGCATTGCATAAAAACATTTACAGTTATGTAGTTAACTAATAACAGATTTTTGGTTTAGGATAGTAGGTATCCTAAACCAATTTTTTATGATTATTTATGAATGATTAAAGTTGTTCAGTATCTATCAATAATTAAGTTATTATTTTCACTAAACAACACTAAAGATATAGATCCAGTGTGATCTTTCCAACCATTTTCTTTTCTCGATTACAGCTTAGTCGGGGCTAAACTAAATAATGCTAAACGGGGCTAAACTAAAACATGACCAACAAAATACCATTTAGCGACTTGTCATGTGAAAAATGACTTACAAGTACAACACCCAAATGCAATCACCTATTAGGTGTTATAAAGTACAAAACATGTGGTATATTTTTATTATTTGGTTTTTATGTCAAATATTACTAAAAACATTGATATTAAAAAAATATAATATCTCTTGATGTTGCAGTCAAGTCATATGATTTTATATCTTTTGTGTTCAGTGGATTCTGTCCCACAATGCATAAATTATTAGGGATTATACAAATTTGGTTATACTGTAACATTTATTTGTTGATGTTCTCATACCTCCATACTGTGACCTTCTCCGTTTAGTCATGCCATACTTCCGTATGATGTGCTTATATCACATTTAGATTCGTTTTGTAAATACTACTTTACACTACAGGTCATCAATATTATTTCCTCTTTTCATAATGTTCCTGATGTAGGTAAAATGTTTATTATTTATGCTTATGAATATTATAAATAGAAACAATTGATTGAATCATTAGTAATGAATAATTAATCTATTTGTAGTCTGATAACAACTGTCAGAATTCAATTGTTGAATAATGCAGTGCTGTGTCCTTTTGGTTAACATTGGATTGATCAGTCAGTGCCTCTGAACATCTAAGAGACACTATTCTTATGACTGTAAGATAAACAAGAGTCAAACAATAGCAAGGCAAAGTCACCTTACAACAGGCAAGTGACTGGCAGGTCAAAAAAACACCTAAATACTCTTTGGTCACATCAGTCGCGTCATTGTTACCAGAACCGTATGAGCGAGGGTAACATTTGGCGGTAACCGGGTCAAGGTGGCCGTTTGATTCGCGTCGCGTGTCTATTCCCGACATATCGATCTTACAGCTCTTAGGCTCGATATCACGACCGGCTTTTAGTGCCGAATTTGCATAGGCGAAGGGTAGCACGGGCATATTTGGGGTTTTAGTACTAGGAGTTACAAGTTTCCGAGCGTTTTCCAACCTTTATTGGGGTCGACTTCACTATTTTTTCTACCACCCAGATGCGGCAGAATATCAGAATTTTATGGAATGCTTTCATTTAACGAGGATTTTCGTCTGGCACCTATGGAAGTAATCTGCTATAAGGGCACGGAAGGTCCCAATGTGTAAAAGAACACCTACTAAAAGTTCTAAAATGGTATTGTGTAAGTTGACATGAAAGACCCTCGTGCAGCCTACTCCTCAATACGGGACCAGCAGAGCCGTGAGATAGACCATGGAATAACAAAAAAGGGGTCTTAGATTAATTATCTCGCGAGTTCGAGTTTAATTATTGCTGTCGTTTAAAACATACTACTCGTATACAACTACTTACGTCCCATTGCGGAAATAAACATAATTATAAAATAATTCCAGTATAGTAATTAGTGAAGGAGTAAATACGTCAACTGTGATGTGATTACATAAAGAAAACAAAGCGAGCCACGAAAGGTCAGCAGCTCAGATAGTGAACTTTCATTACGTATGTGCAGCTAAAACTAACTAATTAAATTCTATCGCTTTTACGTCAGTACCTTACTTATCTTCACTTCTGCATCAAGGGTTGAACGTATTTTGTTGACATATTGACAATTATTATATGTGGCCGACCAAAGGTCTTTTCGGCGGAAATGCAGCTCTTTCATTCGCTTGCACAATAGTCACCATCTCCAATTTTCATCCAGGTCACCTAAATCTTAGATTTAGCTTACTAAGTCTATCCCACTACGTTTTACGGATAATCCTTTATTCCAGAGACGATTGGACCATACTAAGCTGGACTAGTCTAAGCTCTTTCTCCGACTTTAAACCCGTAATTTTGCAGTGGCAAACCATTTGTCTGATCGCTTCACTTCATAGCTAGCTAGTGTACAATACAAACACCGTAACTCGTTCCCATTAGATGTGAAGACAATAATAATTTATTAATAATAGAGGATTGCTCCCTACACCTGATTTCGTGTTGCGGTTTCCCAGACAACTGTCGTGGTGCACACTATAGGCGCCGCAACACTTGTCGACCTTGCACGCAGGTATGGGGACGAAGTCTATTCAAGTTTCGCACTAAGAAATTTGCTTTAAACTTAAAACCGGAATACCTATAAAACATGGCGTAACTGTACAAGTAGCTCGTTTATTTTTGTTTCATACATCACGTTTATAAAAGGTTTTCTATCTTACATATTCTATAAATTTATAACAAGGTAACCACAGATCTGGCTGTAATGCAAGCGAAAAGCAGGTATGTTACACAAAGAGCTTTGTCAGTCGTTAAATATTAAATGTATCGTTCGAGACTGAAATTCCAAGTATATTAGCTTTTCGTATAAAATAAGACGACATTTACTTGCTAACGTAAACACTGCGTTTGTCCCAGTTCGAAATAACATTTCCCAGGTTGGTGGCCTGTAATGCTCGCTTCGAAATGTCAAAGGTCGATCTCTTAGCCTGATAAGATAGAAAGATCTTTGCGACTGTTCCTACATTTAGCTGGTTTACCCGCAAATTAATTCATTGCTCTGATATTTGTCTGTAATAAAATCTGGCCCAGTTGGTTGGCCAGATTCATAGATATCGTGCTATTTATTAATAAGAGCACGGGCTATTTGGCTGGACGCAGCTTTCCAATTTGTTTGGGTTATATCCTGTTCGCTTAGGAGTTTGGAATAGTTCTTGTAATTAAAGTTTCCAAGCAGTAACAATAATTTACAATACAAATTAATGGTTAAGTGGCAATGTAGGATGTTTTATGGGTTTTGTTTAGCTTACAAATTATGAAGAAAATGGTCATCAATTAGCCAGCCTCTTCGAATTTCAACTATATACCTAAGGCTATACGACTAATAGAGCGAAGGAACTTACATTTACAAAGGAACAGTCTATTTTGGAAATACACATATCCGATAATGTCTGAAAAAGACAACGAATAGCCTAGATACGTCATTGCCGGTGCTGAGCCGGCAACAATGGACTGTGTCAGACTATGTGTACAATTACTGGGTAGTACTCAACTTATCCGTTCCAACTTCAGCAGACAAGACACATTCGTCCTCACTAGAGCACTTTACTTGAGAATCAGTCCTTTTGTGAAAGGCTTTAGTGAGACAAAAAATATCTGAGGGTTTGGAAGAAGTCTGATAAAGAAATATGTACAGACCCGTTTTCTGTTCAGAGGGCCGAGACAAGTGACAATCGCTTCCAAAGCGTTTCGTATTTCTGCAACGACTTTCAACAGGATTGATTTTCGATAGCTTATGTCAGTCCTATACATTTTAGCATTTTCCATTATCAATATCGCTGATAGAATTTCACTTTGTCTAGGGCCTCAGAACTTAGTGTTTGGCTACAGAGGTTTTGCCAGAGAAAAAGTGGTAACAGTCGTCAATTATCTATTAAGACCCTTTTAACTTTGTTAACATCAAATAGGTCTTTAAAACAACACTAAAAGCACTTGGCAGCCGTAAGCCCAGATTTTATTACCAGGCTATTTGTTTAATTATTGTAGAACTCATTTCTTTAGATCTATTATATTGCTCTATAAAATGGCTCTGAAGACTTATTTAACGGTTCTCCAATAAACTCGTTAAGGTTACAGTCAACGACAAGTGGTTCTATGAATTCCATATTCAGAATATATTTTATGGTTGCTTATGAACAAGAGTAAAATAAATTTTATGTCTTGTAATAGCACTAATAGCGCGTCAGCTAGTTAAGGGGGAGTAGTTTGACAGCAAAAAATCATATTTCACCCGCGCAACCCTTACCTACCCCTCTCATTAAACACGACGAAAACAAAACACAATGCCTTCCCGCCAGCAGAAACTTTTCGTCTGGCGTTTATAGAATTCGAATTTCAATCTTCTGTAGTTTATTTTGCATATACGATACGCTAAGCTTGAATTCAGAACTATAGATCATGTTCATGTTTTGGAACTAGAAACTCAATGTTGACGTGAAAAAGTTCAAATTTAAATGTTACCAAATTTTATTTAGGACCTTGTACAAATTGTACCTAATGACGTCTTTGTGGAAAACTGTGTTACCAAGTAATAAATATAATGCTATATCGTGGATTTCTCTCTTTGGAGGATCGTGCAAAGTGATACCCAAGTAAAAAATAATATTCGTATAATGAATTTTGCACTGTATTGTGCAACGAATATGGCACATGAAAACCTTTCCTGCGCCAAACGCGAACAATCCCCTTCGAAAATATTTGAAACATGTGAAAAAGAGGCCGAGTTCTGTACAAAAGAAATAAATGTAGGATTGTCGGATTCACCACTAAAAGAATTGACATCTATTCATCTATGTAAATGGGAGCCAAAGTACCAAAGGGACTAATTATAACAAGGGCCCGAGGTACGCGCTCAGTACCTGCGCTGTGTTTTGGGCGCGCGCCCGGCGCGTTTTAGACGCTCGTCAAACGCAACAATATTTCCACATTTTGTTG
The DNA here is from genome assembly GCA_947363905.1 of Lithophane semibrunnea. Taxonomy (NCBI): domain Eukaryota; kingdom Metazoa; phylum Arthropoda; class Insecta; order Lepidoptera; family Noctuidae; genus Lithophane; species Lithophane semibrunnea. The sequence goes on from OX376201.1 coordinate 13,357,445, forward strand.
TAACTTTTGAACCGTGTTTCTTTTAAGTTTATTACTAATGCGGAGAAAATGACAAGGAAAAATTGTGAAAAAGGAACTCGCGTCCAAGCGTCAAGGGCACGGTTAGGCTTCATTTACGGAGACGCGAGGAGTCGCGCGTGGCTTTGGGCGGCGCGGCTCGCACTGAATTCAAACATATAGCGTTGTATGAGTACGTTTACGGAGACGCGATTTTACACGCGTTTGTTTGAAATGGAGCGTTTTTTGCGGCTGAGCCCGCGAATGGCATAGCCGCGTCACACGCGGCGTTTCATCACGGCGGCGCACGCAGCAGCAATGCCCGCGGCATACCTTCTCCCAGTCTTATTTGTAAATCGCACAAAGGAGATGCAAGTTGAGAGTGGCAAGTTGCGACATGTGCAGGCCTAACGGCGCCCGGCATGGACGCTCACTTAGACTGCAGCGCTTGATATAATTCGTTACATAGGAATTCATACAATTTTATTGAGCGCCCGAAACGCAGCGTACAAAATCCGCGTCTCGGGCGCTTGTTATAACTAGTCCCTTAGTAGAAAGTTTAGTATGGTCCCTCTTTGTAAAGAACTGTTGAAATTGTAGCTTTGAAAACATGCCAAGTTGCTTTAGGCCTCATTTACGGAGACGCGGGGCGTGGCACGTCGCGTGCAGTGTGGCGTCACGCGGCGCGTCTAACGTTTTTTCTGTTTACGGTGCGGCGGCGCGTGTAGCGGCAGTTATCATCCCACGCGTTAACATAAACACATGGCAATATACGTCTTGATTGTCGCTGCTTTTTTTTGGGTTATAATATATATTTTTGAAATGTGCTAATTAAAACCTTTCATTTGATACCCAACATGGTATGATTAAAAAATATTTTTTGTTGTTCATGATATGTCACCTAGAGGGCGCAATTTTCAATTTAATGTGTCTTCATATAGCCTTTGACCAGCGGACGATCAAGAAGCTTCCAACGATACCTCATTTGTCAAATTGTGATGAGTCTTTTAGAAGATAATATGTGGGAACAGACATAGATAAATACATAGAAACCGGTCAAAATTATAACCCTCCTTTTTGCTTCGCCGTAGTCAGGTAAAAACTAAAACCCAACTACGACAAAAAAGTCAACTAAAGAGATATAAACAAGACATCACGGACAGACAAATTAAAAATCCGGAGTCATACGGAATCTGTTCGAGTTCGTTCGTTATACCAATAACCGAAGAATAAAGGTATTATTCTAAACAAGTTTTATTTAGGGGCGGTCAGTCGCTCCAATTGTTCGTCTAAGGGTCACCTTACAAGAAGTTTGTCAAAAAAAATGGGAGTAAACGAATTTGGATCCTGAGTAAATCGCAATAAGATTTAATCTCCAGTGCGAACTTTCAAATGAACGTAGAATGGGCTCGTTCGCTATGTTGTAAATTTTCTCCGCAAGAAAATTCACCGCAATACAGAGCAATGGCGCTAGTTTTACCTACTTCTTTCTATACTCCGTGCTACTATACCAGTCAAAAATCTGTCAAATAAAATGTATGTCATCTTGAGTTTTCAAATATCAACATTGAATTTTATATGTTTATTTAGACTCGGTATTTATTTATTTATCAATCAATAACACTTGTAATATTCGTTTTGGAAGTGGTTTTAGTGTTTTTTTCATGTTTTGTATGTCTCAGTTTCTTTTGTGGAATGTGATAAATTACGAAAATATTATTTACGAAAATAAATAATATATCAGCGCAGCTAAAAATTTAAGCGTAGTCCTCTCGTCTCAACAGAGCAACGCCGACTGATTTGTGAAACAAAAATATGCTTGAAGTTCCCGTAATGTGCGACGGAAGATGGCTTCTTCCACGAACTAAGAACGTCGTAAGTCCTACAAGCTTTGATTCGTAATAAAACCAAAAATAAAAGGAATAAAAAAAAAAGCCTACACAATTTTTTTTGCCTTGTTTTAATACATATAATCATCTAATTTTTATCATAATAGGCATTAGCATTTTAAGTACAAATCGAAAATACGTGAAAATTAGAGGTAACTTCGTGATATTTTTTTATCGAGAAAATTTTAATATTTTGTGTTTCTGTTCCACAAAAAGTTTGGAAATATCATGTAGTTACTCATACTATTTTTATTTTACACCTAAGTCTTATCAATTTCATGAAAAATCAAATTGAAGACAGGCAATTTTGCTTACTACCCGCCCTTAAGTGACACACGCACTTATATGACTTGTGAGTTGACGGATGATTGCCTAGCTTTACAAAATCAAGCTGTAGAAGATGCTATTCATTAAAATGAAGAGATCTCTTCGAAATTCGGTCTAAAAATAGTACATAATAAGCCAAGGGGAGGGGGAGGGGAATGGCGCGTTAAGTACCTCACTTAACGGCTTTTGGAGTCAGTGAAGAATTCCGCTTGGAGCCATCATAAATATGACAGTTGGAAAGGCAAACTCAAAATGGTTGAGGTATTATACCGGCGAGACTTATTATGCAATTAATCGACTTAAATGGCTCCATTACCCGCGGTCATTGATTCTATTGGAGATATTCTACTTTGTCTTCTTACGCCTTGAATATACTATAATCCATATATTAAAGTTTAATTGGACATCAAACGTACGCTAGAATTTACCTTTATCATTTCTAATTCATCGCAAAGAATTCTATTCACGTTGATGCGGCAATTATAGTTTGGCAAGCCTACGGCAACGAATGTATTGATGCGTCAAACATAGAGAGAGGTGTATTCATGAAAGGCCGGGGTGCTGGGGTGCTCTGGGCGCCGCGTCTGCTGACACAGTTCCGGGCGCCGGCGCGGCGGGCAGGGGCACTGCAGCCCAGCCAGACGACACGCGGTCGCCCTCACGAGCGCTCCCGCCCAACTGACAGCTCCCGAGCCCCTACGATCGCGAACTTATAACTTCTTTGGAATTCCGAACGTTCCTGTTGTGATATCAAACATTATCGTCGGATCCATTGTTCTGTTATGACAATAGTTCGTGCGTAAGCTGGCTTCCATCCTAGTAAAGTGGTCGAGGTGATTATAAACATTTTAGCCTCCAAGTGGTTTTACGAGCCGACGAAAGTTCTCTTTGACATTATTGGTGAACAGTGTGGTTTGTGGAACTGAAACCTTCGGTTTCGAGGGTCAAGCTGTGTGTACTTTTGAACTGTGCGGTTACAGAACATCGAATTGTAATTAGTTGATTCGGGCTATTTGTTACGAGCAGTTTGAACCGGGATAGCTTTTGCGAATAGGAAGAGAAGAAAAGGCGTCAAGCTGTATTCATTCGAAAGTTTCAAGGTTTACGAATATGATGAAGATAGAACGTGCAACGGCCACGAAGATGGGTTCGGCACTTCGAAGAGAAGTGAGTAGTATATGTTTTTATAGTGTCATAAAGTTATTTTATGTTGAAATTGTTTATCCAACAGGTACGATGCGCTTTTGATGTATCGTTAAATTATGGCCGGGGAAAATTATGAAGGTACTTACTTCATTGAGTTATGTTGATACTTACTTATGTTCTTAAGCCGACACTAGACGTAGACATTGTAGAAATAGGGGGACTAAAAATCACATTCTTCATTGTAACAAAGGAAAATAGAATAGTGTTACGTTATGAGTTGGATTAACACCGTCACTTGAATCAAAGAGAGAGATGTCGAAGCACCATGTGTTTAGATTTGTAAATTCTCCCATTTTACAGTTGTGTGACCGATAATAATTGGATAGATTGATTGTATTGTTGCTGATTACCCCGCGTTTTTGTCGGAAATAAACAGTTATTACGATGCGAACGTAAATACCAATAACTAGATATTGAACCGTCTACAACTCGGAAACCAAATGAAAATAAAATATTTATAAACGTCTTGGCCCATATTGTATACTAGAGGCGGAATATCTTACCGCCGCCACTTCGACGTCTCATGAAAGTTTAATGATAAATGAAACGTATCGGCGATCGATAACTAAACAACGGTTATGTTTCTCATCAAATTGGTAACATCATATCGGTTCTTCATACCACGTACTCCAGTTACCTGCTTCGGCATCGCTTTGCCTTTTCTGGAATGACAATGATATTTACTTGTATTGCTTGCTTGCTTGCTTTTCGCCTACATTATTTTATCTTGGTGAATCAGGGGCTATTTTCTTCAACAACGATAATTCATAATGTGCTTTTTCCAAAGGTTCAAAGGTTTCCCGCTCCATTTTCCACACATTGCTCTCTTACGTTCGGTTCTTTCGGCAGGAGTCAAGCTCGTCTCGCCATCTTCGCTTGGGTCTGCAAATGGGAATGGGACCCAGGAGCACTATACTCTTGGGTTCTTTAAGTGTGAGCTCCTCTTAACTGTTTAAACATTATCTTATGTATCGTTATCCACTTTATGTAACAGTTAGTCCATTACGAGTTACGACTATGAGCTAATCGAATCTGAATTTTACGAGCTTTTTAACATTTCCTCAGTCCAACGCTATTTTTACGATTTCCTGAATGGATGTCCCAACGAACTGACTTCAGTTTTGTGATCAATGATTCTGGACACAGGTCGGCTAACAATGAATTAATTCATAGTTGATTATTTGCTTAGCTATAAAATCTTTCATTAAATTCATCTATAGGGCGGAAGATGAACCAGGTGGCTCATCTCTACCTTTCTCATCTACACAACTAAACAAAGAAATTCTTTGGTTTTGTATTTCCAGACTATTGCAGCTTAAGACTCTTCAAATACTGTGAATAGGTGGTTAAAAGGCAGGTGTGTAGTGAGTGTATATGACTAACGGTCTGGTGGGACCGCGGTTAAACATATTATATCTTTTCATGTGAAAAAATCTGAGTAACGCCTTAGCCCAATAAACAATATACATAAGTGAAGCCACGCTCTATAGAACGAAAAATAATGTCAAAGCCAAACGTGTCTTGTACTTTCACTTCCCTATACGTTAGAAACAACTCATCATAACGATCGCAATAAAAATTATTAGATGCAGTTATGATGTACCTACATAAAGCTATTTAACTTGCGTCCTATACCTAATCTTTTCCTTATTGTATAATATTAGCATTTGATATATTAGCGTCTAGTTTCCCATTCTGACTTCGCACTAGCGATTTGTGATTAAGATAGTAAATAGTATTAAAATTGACGTAGTTTGAGGCTATCGGCCTTATATTAATTGTACTTCAATTTTTAATCATCTTATTGACTCCGATCTCTGTGATTGTTCATAACTGATTCGCGTTATCGTTCTTTAAATAACGACAATATTAATTGGTTAGATAACGTTTCTGGGAATTCTGAATCTGCCAGCTGTCGTCAATAAGGAAAAATGTTCTTTATTCTTTCCCAAAATGATTGATTTGTGGATTTTAGAGAATTTTGGTCTAACTAAACCCACAGTTATTTCAAGAGTACCTCAGTAACGGGTGCAGGTGCTTATGGTATTCGGAAGTAGCTCAGGTTCAGCAGTAGGCTCTGAAAGGCTGAAATGATTAGTCGATTGGTCGAAAGAGCTGCTGAATGACTAGACTGCATTATCTGTGAGCTGCTTTACCGAATCTTATATTAGTATAGCAACGAGATTATAAAGAGGAAACTTGCAAAATAATCTATCTATCCTCATTAAATCTTAGGACACTATTTCTCCAAGCAATCTCAAATGGATGGACCGAATTATTTGAAGTTTTATTAAACCGTTTCACAGAATCAATACTATAATCAAGCCATTTATCTTTCTCTACGTACAAATTCCTTTAATTTTATCGTCGATTCATCGTGATTAATAAAGGCTATAAAGAAAACGAGGTAAAGAATTGTAAAACACCTTTTTGTACCTTTCTCGCAATAATATTGGACGTAGTGCAATACATGCGCGGCAACTTTAACTACATTCGATGCAGTATAAGTAACCAGTCAAGTAAGCGCAGCGCGGAATAAGCAAGCAACTACCACCACATACACAGTCATCGAAAGATAAGAGTAGGTGAACTGGTGAACGGGCGTTGGCTTGACTTGTCTGTCTGGCCGGCCAGTAAGCCCCGGCGCTTCGCACCGACAACACTGCGTACGCGCATCCCACGCGACTCTACATAAAAATCTAGGCCGCTCTCATGTGATAGTTTACCATTTCTCCCGCTTATTATGGAAAAAGTGTGCGCAGTGGTCAGCCACTGTAGTAATTTCTAATTTTTACTGTACTTTTCTTTTGAGGATTGCAACCGTTGCTGACATGATTGCAAAAATCTGAAGTGCTAAAAACTTAATTTACCACTTATCTATGTGGGCTACGTGATAAGGTGTCAAGTGTGTTACCGTTTTTGGTTGTTTGTTTTCAAGAATCGCCGTTAGTAGGCAGACGTTACTTTCAAGTGTTCGTTTTAAGTTAGTTTTGGTGAATGAGTCAGCTAACAGGCGTCGGAATTGTTAACTTTGTCAACGTGCTGCCCACGATTTCCGAAGGTAATATCAAATGTTCTGTCTTGATTGTAGAAAGAAATATCTGCTTGTTATGTTATGGTCCAGCAATTGAGTGTAGGTACTTAATCGCTATGTATTGACATCACACCAGTGTGATGAAGCACTTTGATTGTTATAACTCAATCATAATTCATAACACTCATTGTAGTTCTTTTGTTTAAAAACGGTACGCAGTCTGCACTACTGGGAGATTTGTAAAACAATCTCTTGGCAGGTAGTTATTTACATGCACGTATACTTACGTAGCTCCCCTTCATGTTGGGTTTACTGCTGCACTTATGGTGATTCAAATACCCGATGCGTATTTATCTTATTACAAGTATTACGTGTCAAAATGTACTTATTATACCTACATACTGAACACAGCCGTGTTCATGTTTATTGTTTTATTTACGTAATATACTGTTCACGTTATGTAAGTGTATAGTATTGATAAACCATTATACAGCTATTAATAATATTATAATGATTTACTGTGAAAACGTACCGCGCTATTATAGGAATAGAACGTTTATTATTGTTGTAGAAACGGAGTTTTTGTGTGCGATTTCAACAATAATTCACAATGCGAAAAAAAATGTAGAAGTTTTTGTTCCGTGAAGGCCGAATTTTACAGCTCTTTAAATCTAGATTTGAAGACAATCCCTGTTAGCCAATATTCGTTTTAACTTGAGTAATTTTGCATCTATTAGCAGCTAGTAAATTGTTTGTATTCTGTGAACGATGATATTGCTGGTTGAAATGTTCGTGAAAGTATACTTTCTTTTTTGCAAACAACGTTCATTCATTACGGTGTTATCTGTCAAAAGGAGAATCCAAAACTGGTACACTTAAACACTTTGTTGACTGCTGTATTGTCTGTATCACGAGAAAAGGTCTTACTGGTCTAAAACAATACGAAGCGACTGGAAAAGGATGGGGAGTGCGGGCGACTCAAAAGTATATTACAGTATATTTATTTTCTTTGGAGCCAAACGAGCATTGTCCCATTGGCCGTTTATAAGAAGTATGACCATAAATAATTCCTAATGTTCTGTTTTGTCTATATCATTAAGTTTATTCACGCTGATGCCGCTTTTATTGTATGACAGACGTCCCATAGATAGTCATAACTTGTTGATGCTACGCGGAAATGGTTAAAACTCGTTGTACGGCAGGAGCTGGTAGAGAGTGAGTCAGCGGCTAAAAAGCTCGCGGCCTTGGTGGCATCCGCCTTATCCGGCAGTTTGGAGCAGGCGTCGCAGGCGCAGGTGCGATCGGCCGGCGCCTCGGGTCGACGACCTAGAGGACGAGAACGATTAATGCCTTTTGCCTGTAATTCAATCAGGTGTTCTGATCACGATATCCTCCTGTAGAGGAGGCAAATTTTTAGTCTTGCAAAATAAATTAACGATACATTTCTTTTTATACTGAATTTGAATCGAAATTATCCTGATAGAACATGAGATTCATCTTTCAATAACATCAGTCTTTTTTTTGTCCAAAAAGGAATTCTCAGATAAACTTAATGTTACTGCAATGCTCTTCCGACTAATATCGCAAAACGGTAAGTTTTACATCACACAGTGGTTACGCGAGTGTGAAGCGGCTGTAATCACTACTGTTTCTATAGATTCTCGCATGCCGTTCCCAATGGCCGCTACCTTGCGCCGAGTTCCCGCCACGACTAGTTTTTATCACTGCCATAGCATACCGATCGTTAATAAGAAGTTGCACAGTTGCATTCGACACACATGTGTTGTTGAAAGCTTTAGTAGTTTTTATCTGTTTCAACATACATTATTATTATCAACCTTATTAGTTATTTAGTTTTCTTCGGCAGTACTTTTCTCAGTTTGCTTTGTTCCCACTTTTCTTTAGTCCTGCCGAGATCGAGGGTCCTTGAGAACACTTCAAAACTTAGTTTAACCGTTCAAAAAAGAAGTGCGGTACATATGGGAGGCTTTTCATTCTCAATTTTGTTATATTCCGACACATTTAACACGCTACATGTTGTTTAGCTAATCAAGGTTCCTCTAATAGCATTTCCTATCTGACAAAACGCTCGCGATGGCCAAATCGCATATGCAAATCAAAAACAAGCCGTACATTAAATATCACCGTTCACAGAATAATATCCTACAAACTGTACGTCAAATTGAAACAGCCTCTCCGAATACTAACGATCTTTGTTTTCAATGAAATGCCTTTGTTTTAGGTGTGTAATAAAATAGTTATATTATGCATTAATTCGAACTGTGATCTAAACACGTTCTGAGCGTTAGATTTAAAAATGTTCGTTACATTGGACCTTGCGAGGTCGAAACAATCTCTAAACACGTTCTGAGCGTTAGATTTAAAAATGTTCGTTACATTGGACCTTGCGAGGTCGAAACAATCTGAGCTCATCTACGTTGTCTATCAGGTATCTACCTACAAAGGTTTGCATGGTTTGTTTATCCGTGACACGCGTTTACGTTACTCTAGGAAGTTGTTAGGAGCAATTATAGGCAATTTTCAAGACAGCAAAAACTCGCCTTCGTTCGTGCTCCATCCGAAGTGCAGTTAGTTTTACGTTACTACAACAATGCTGTATCATTCTAAGCGAATAAGAAAATAAATACTGAAGACATTTCTGTACGAGCTGTACAAATATTTATTTGTAGCATGTTGGGATATTAACAACGTCCACATTACACAAGTGTGGAACATCTTTGTAACGATATAATAAGGACCCACTACAGAAATGTCCCTATTGCGTACGGAATAGTACCCACGGATACAAACCCTACTATTTTGAACTCTTATGTGGTATGTAAAGTAGGGTTGATTCATGGATGTCTGCCTACGCTTGTTTTATTTAGTTTTTCCGAGTCCAAGGAAGAACAAAATATTACCGTGATTTTACGTCCAGTTTTTGTGTTATTGCTCTGTTACGTGACTTTCGTTCATTACAAAAAATATAAACGCAATTAAACGCAACATTAGATAAATTATGTTAGATTTCTTTTATTTAATCATACGAATTACACGGAGAAGGTCGACGGAACAGAAATATAACGAAATCACGCTAACGTACAAGAGTCAATTACAAATGAGTAATCCTCCTCGGATTTCTAAACGCTGTAATCCCATAATTCTGAAATCCATAGGGAGAGCGCAGAACGGTCGGTTGGGCACGCAGCGGAGTCGACTTGGCCACGCCTCGACGGGCCCGCCGGCAACCGACAATGATATGGAAACTATTGTACCACTTGCATTAATATACTTTATATCTGCTCCAGTCACGAAATCGGCTTGTTCGAATGCACGTTGCATTTGAGATACCGCACAGACGGGAGACAGGCCGTAGATTGTGCTGTAAATCAACGCAACGTTTCTCGTCGTGATTTGTTAATAATGCTACGTAACTACACTATATCGGCCTTATTGTATTCAGATAATGTAGGTATATTTGCTATTGAGTTGTATCTATTTTGAATTAGGTACTATTCAATGTCTGGCATTCATATTTTATCTATATCACCCGGTGAAGTTGTAGCATTTTAGTCGTCGGCCGAATTCGTGTGCTCAAATAGCTTCATGACATTTTTAGGTTAAGCAAATGACTGTTAACGTTCTAAATAATACATCATGTTAAAGATAAAGTAACATATTATACGAGAGTTTGCCTTATCTTATCTTAGTGGTAGTAAGTAAATCTGTGTAATGTTTTAATAGAAAATCAGCCTTAGTAACAGTTAATGAGCCTCGCCTATCATAATGATATAGCTCGCGTGATAATTAATTTTCTTGACTAACGACAGTTAATGCACTTTGTTTCGCTTTCTTGGTTTTCGTAAGTGTGTTCATCTCACCCGACTTTATTGCTTTATTTTTTTTCTTAATTTTAAATGTGCAATATATCATCCCAATCCTTACAACCGCGTATCAGAACTTCTTTAAGAATTTATAAATATCTTTCCGTAATGATTATGACACTTGAGTGTCCTTTAAACCTGTCTAACTATTACACGCGTTGGTATTTATGAAATTACGAGCATTATTTATTGCAAGCATGAGATTCTTGTCTTTTATTATCTTTTAGATGAGAAAAGAGTTAATTTTTTATTTCACCGTGATTTTCCACGACAATCTAAGAATGAATGAAAAACTTAATGTATCTAATGCATGAGATCAATTATTGAGTTTATTAGCAAGCTGGTGGGAATTATGAAAGTGGATGACGCTCGCTCGAGAGGTGACTGAGAATGCAGATTTACTCATTTTGGTTGTCTACTATTGAAACAGGTGTAAATAATTGTTTGTCTGCACTGAGTTGAGGTCATTTCGTTTATTAGCCTCAGCATTGAGAACTAACCGATTTTGCAGTTTATCATCGGTCTTCGTTTTTAACTGACTTCTAAAAGGAGGAGGTTGTCAATAAAATGACTCATAGTTTTGACAAAACTTAAGATCATTCCTTGCAGCTACATGAGCTCCATCTTAGTCTTATTTCTATTTCGGGGAAACCAGGTATTTACAGTACAAAACCAACTAACAACTGCTATGTATTGTTACGTTTCAAACCTGCCGCCGGTAAGTTATAGCTTAGCTTCCGCTATAACTCAGAGAAATGCAACGGTAGTGATAGGTACGTGTGCGTATCTGCGATTCACGAGGCTCAACGTCGTTTTCCATGTGAAATGACTTACGAGCTCATTCGGTGCGAACTTCGACAACAATCGGTACCAGAGTACGAGTGGCACAACGGGTTCAATCCGCATTTACATTACAATTGTTCGCATTGTGCGCAGGGTCACAGGTTCGAGGTCGCGGCTCGTGCACTCGCGCCTCAATGGGCTCCTTTATAAGATAAAGTTGCAGTATCTAGATCTCGCTCGGCTTAGCATACGAATACATTCGTCTTCTTCATTTTTGTGCAACTTGGTTTGTGCGATATGACAAGGATTGACCTGAATTCAAAACGCAATCGTGGAGTCACAATCTGTAATTTCCTACTTTGTTGTTATTCATGTTTGTATGTCACTGTTATCATATCTTTATCAAACTTTATTACTAGTGTTGATAAAGTCCGTTATTCCTTATTCGTGAAATCAATCGGTCGGTCGTTGACCATATAAACGCTCCGATACGTGTGCGAGCATTAGCATTTCCTTTAAGCAATTTAAATCGGCTAGCGCACCACAATCGGTGCATGATAAGGCACCGATTGTGGTGCGCTAGCCGATTTAAATTTAATGAAAGGTTGAGGCCCCGAAACACCTGCAACTCAATCAGAAATTAAAATGGAAACGAATTAATATTCTTCGGACGTATTTGACGTAACGTTTGGCGTCTCCGAGTTGAATTGTATTTTTCTTCATCTTCTATTATAGTTATGGTCTCCGCAAGAATGGGTCGTTTCATTTTATCGCTCCACCATTGTACGGTTGTCACCTTGTCCCTAATGGACGGCATATAGAATTATGTATATCAATTGTTTCTATGTTGCTTCTATTGGCTCTTTCCTATTGTTTCGTTGGTCTTGCTCTTGGGCTTAATCAGTCATCTTAAAAATAAATTCGTTGTTAAACAAAAAATAAACCTGAAAGTTCAATCAGATACACTGAGCAAATAATAAATTAAATCCCTGTAAATGAGCACTTTGGATTTTCAAACCTTGATAATAATATCGTGTTCGTTAACGACTGTTTGTTTTTCTTTTTACAAGCTTTATATTAGTTTGCTCTGTTCGTATGTGTTTCCGGTTACTCCTTTTGTCATCAATTTTTCATGCACTTCCTGTCATCCGATTCAACTTGGCATACTCATACAACTACCGAGACATTTTGAAAAAATGATATGATGGAACTGGTCTGATGATGGAGTCAGAAGTTAGGCATAGGAATTCCTCAATCAAACAAGATAGCACCATCGTGTTTGGACTCATTGGTTACGTATTAAGAAGTGCTTTGAGACTGGGTGGTGTTCAAGGTCTGATGATGGAGCCGGAAGGTGGCCATATGTGTTTCTAGTTACACCAATTGTCATCCCTATTTCAAGCACTTTCTGGCATCTGATTGTGCTGTAACTTGGTATACTTATACAACTACCGCGACATTTTGAAAAAAAATTACCATGTTGCTTGTCTGATGATGGAGCCGGAAGTTGGCCATAGGAACTCCTCAATCAAACAAGATATCACCATCGTGTTTGGACTCATTGGTCATGTATTAACAAGTGCTTTGACACTAGGTGGTGTTCAGGGTCTGATGATGGAGCCAGAAGGTGGCTATCGGAACTCCTCAATCAAACAAGATAGCACCATCGTGTTTGGACTCGTTGGTCATATATTAACAAGTGCTTTGACACTAGGTGGTGTTCAGGGTCTGATGATGGAGCAAGAAGGTGGCCATGGGAACTCCTCAATCAAATAAGATAGCACCATCGTGTTTGGACTCATTGGTTTTGTATTGACAAGTGCTTTGACACTAGGTGGTGTTCAGGGTCTGATGAAGGAGCCGGAAGGTGGCCATAGGAACTCCTCAATCAAACAAGATAGCATCAACGTGTTTGGACTCATTGGTTGTGTATTAACAAGTGCTTTGACACTACGTGGTGATGGCCTGATGATGGAGCCGGAAGGTGGCCATGGGAAAATCTAATTCATTGAATTTGTGAGGGTGATAGAACAGATATTTAAACAAATCAAAAGTAGAAAATAAAAATCTTTTTAAAAACAAGCTTTTAATGAACTAAAAAGTACTAAATAAAACTTACGTAAACAATAGAACTTTAATATTTTCTTAAAAGCTTGAGGCGTAAATGTTCTTCTTACACTAAACTTGAAGATAAGCCTCAAACTTTTAAGAAAATATTAAAGTTCTATTGTTTACGTAAGTTTTATTTAGTACTTTTTAGTTCATTAAAAGCTTGTTTTTAAAAAGATTTTTACTTACATTTTTATTATTTTATTAGCTCTTACTGTAATATTTCGTAGTATTCGTCATTGCTAAAACAATGCTATCTGTATGTCCTTGATGATAGTGTTACGAAATCACATAATAAAGTTTTTCCCACACATTTTTTGCTGAAATGTAGATAGAACCTACAAACAAATGCGGAAGGTCTAACCGTACAGTCTTTTCAATTTACAATTTATTTGCTTTTCGAGCAATTCTGAAAACTTTGTTGATAAAACCATGTTTATTCGATAAAGCGCATTGTTCTACTTTTTATGAATCATACTACAAGATCAACCACATTTTTAAAAGCAAAGTGTTCGTGTTGTTTTTATTTGAACGGTAGATTTATATCCACGTAAACTAGTCTATGTAGCAATGACTAATGTAAGAAGAAGTATAAACAGAATCGTGCAATGATTGAAGTTAATCATCACCATGCTTCTAAGTCATGAGTCAGGTCAATCAATATTACGTTATTTGGAATACCGACTGCGTGAATCATCAGTCTGAAATGAATATGTGCCGTGTTCAAGACCTAGATTTGACCCACACGCTTGAAACCAATTTGACATATCATCATGTTTTAGCACATTCATCATTTGTGGCTTCACCTAACATACTTAATTTTCCTGTGAATGATGCATGCGGTCATCAGCCTTGTTTTTCTAGTGACCACTATTGTTATTGGAGAAGATTTTTGTAAAAGCTGTAAGTACCTATGTCAAATTGCGAAATTCACTGAGATTCGGAAAATAATTCGGAGATTAAAAATACTACATGTAGCAAAGTTCTAAAAAGTTCGACTTATTGAGAGCTTTCACTAATTCTCAGTATTTTTATTGTCTCGTAAAACTCTTTTCTGAAGGAAGAATGAGTCATTTGCTTCGTCAATGAACTTTCAGGAAATCCAATTCACATCCAACAGTACTAACTGTTGTTGATCTTGATTACTGTAGATAATAATATCAGCTAATTTGAATACCTACGGTATTCCCAGTTCGTATGAACAGAAAGAAAAAAAAGTTAAACAATTTATATTGTGGAATGATGATTATTTCATTGGAAAGTTTCACGTTGTTGTAGTAATTTTCGGTTTTGTAAACAAGTTATATAAATGTGTGTATATTGTTAGATTAATTAACAGGGATTAAAGAATAGAGGTTAAAAACTTAATATCGTGTTGTAATTGCTTTATAAAACAAAAACTGCGGTTTGTGAAAATACTCTTGGATTAGGTACTGACGTTTGTTCCCACAAAACGAGGTAAACATTTGGGATTTTACGTTTTTATGCTGCATTGGGGAAAGCAATCAAGCAATGAGATCATTCCGACTGCCTGCGCGATCAGCGCTATTGCAACCAACAAAATAAACATCTAGGGCACGTTAATATCTTAGTTCATCATCTGCCTAGCCTTTTCCCAACTATGTTGGGGTCGGCTTCCAGTCTAACCGGATGCAGCTGAATACCAGTGTTTTACATGGAGCGACTGCCTATCTGACCTCCACAACTCAGTAACTGGGTAATACGATACCCCTTGGTAAGACTGATTGTCAGACTTTCGAGCTTCTGACGACCCGTAACGACTATCAAAGATCCACAAATGGCAGCCGGGACCAACGGCTTAACGTGCTTTCCGAGGCACGGAGGAGTCTCGGTATGTAAAGATGGTCACCCATCCACGGACCAACCCCGGCAAGCGTAGCTTAACCTGATGGATCGACCCGTGCGGTTGTTATTACCTAGCCACGAGCTCCTCCCTCACGTTAATAGTTATAGTAGGTATTATTATCTGTTCCTATGAGCTTATTACTGGAATCGTATTCTTGGCTACAGTTCAAACGCTCTTTCAGTTGCTGGCGCTAGCTCTGTCACAATATCTTACTATTCATCTACAACTATAAAGATATCGTAAATAAGCTTTGTTTGTACATTTTTCCTTACCATCTGATAATATTAGCAAAGATCGGCATTTCTTTCTACTGGCAGTGAAAGTTGGAAATAAAATAATCTTACATTAGTAGAGTTTGTAGAGGGACTGATTTTATTTTTAACACGCGCTTAAATCCATAAAAGTTTATTTTTACATTCTGCCGAATTCCAAATTCCGCAAGCAAATCTGAGGGCTGTATAATTTATGACGAAGATTAGAGTAACTTTATTTATTTATTACATTTTCTTATTCAAGGCCTGCAACACATTTAACAATTAATATTTTTTTATATGTATTTTTCCTGATTGACTGACGTGCTGTCTTGGTTAACTCAATAATTACTGTAAAGAGAAATACCTACTCATTATATGAGAATATGTTTCAATGTAGTTGATTGATCGAGTTCGCTTGACCATGTCGCAACGTCATTAAACATTTCGATATAACGACGTGTATGTAAGTACGTCTTCGTAATGCAGGAAATTCTTTGTTATAATGGATGGCTTTGGCACCTATTTTTAGCTTTAGTTTACACAGCTCAATCATCGTTGTTATGAAACTCTTGTTCGATGCTAGTAGTTTTCAGTTTTTCTTCTCGGTCACTTAGGACAGCATGCGCAGTCGGTTTGGTAAGTTTATGTTAGGTGTACAGCCGTGTGCAGTAGGCGGAATGGCACGCGGCATGCGCGGGCGCACCGCGGTCCGCGACGCTCATGGCAAGGTCGACGAACGACTTTCGCACGTCGGCGTCGGCTACGATAACCCGCCGCGTTTTGTCACACTCGCTTCAGTTTACTTAGTCAAGCTCTATTGCTGCATACCACCAGTGGAAATGTCGTAAAACTGAGCTAGTTTGTATAAAAAAATATGAGAACGAAGCTTTCGATTGTCTCTGTAGATATGATTGAATCAAAATTGATATAAGATCACATTTACAATATAAAGTTGCTTGCATAAAACAGCATAGTGCCTATGATTCTGAATAGCATCTTCTAAAGAGACAAAGACGGGAGGTAGCAGCTGCTTTATCTTCCTGAACTCGATAGAACTGGAGGGAAATAGGTCACTACGGAAATTGCAAGCGATGGGATAACGATTTGTCATTAGTTCAGCATAATAATGTTGAAATCCAATACTTTGTCCGTGGCTTACCGTTAACTTCTTTCAAATACCACCTTTGGTATCGCTTACTAACTTCCAAGCTCTGTTTGGGTTAAGTACTGTGTACAATGGTCAAAAGGAGATCATTCATTTTGGGCTAAATTATGAAAGTGCCAAATAAAATAAAAAATATATTCCGTTAGAACATGTTATTCTTGTCACTTTTCTCTATTGGGCCAAACCTGTACGGCAATTCGCTGAGCTGATATACGATTTTGAAAAATACTGTTTTCATTATATTTTGTAGTTAAAATAATAAAAAGTAATCTAATTAAAGTAATAGCTTGTAGTAATAAAAAATTAAGGGAAAAACGTACTCTTTCGGAATACAGCTTTTTTTTTGTTTGGCACTTTCACCTCTTTAGCCCAAAAATTTATGGAATGGACGGTGAATGATCTCCTTTCATCATCATAGGCATAAATTATACGTAGTAATGATAAGGTTCTCAGTATCGATGATATAAACCTGCACAAACATTCGATGTTATCAATCAGGTAAATTGAATATGAATCAATGTGTTCGTTTATCGGATGATTACATATTTGTCAACGTTAAGATATTTTCTATATACGTTTAGTTTGTGTTGTAATTCTTGTAACAGCATGTTGTTTATTTCACGGTCTACATGTAGGTGTAGGCCCACGCGCTTGTCTTCAATTCTCTTCACAATTTTCTTGTTTTGTCGCCTTCACTAAGTCCTTGGTTCATATCAAAACGTCTAAGTATTGAACGTGTTTGTTCGGAGATTTGTGCAAGTCCAAAATCAAAATATTTTAACACAGTTGATGTCATATGTTGTTTTGTGTAACGTGACAGAGTGCACGTAAGCAATTCCTGCGAATTCATTGAAATATGATAATTTTAATCAAGGTATGACATATTTTTACGCGGTATTCGTGTGTTACGACACTAACATTGGAGCACATATAAATCACGCACTATTCACGGAAATAATGTTTATCTGCAGGGCCTATTCTGATATTTGTCGCATAGTAATACGGGCGTGGACGACAGGGCGTGGGCGTCGGGAATGAGTTCATTGGACAGTCCCGGCATGCGGAACTGTTATTAGTTCATTTCATCTATTTACTGATATCTATAACACTTACGTCGAAATGAATACGTAATATTCAAACTATGCCAAGTTGGTGGTACTTCAATTTAGAATGCCGATTTTAAATCCGTTGGCAAAAATACTTTTAGACCTCTGTAAGAGATAATTGTCACATCTCACGGAACCGTCCCCCTTTCTGAGAAACAAGTTTTATAGTCCGGAACAAACTTTACGACAGTCCTATGTAAACACAGCTTACCATCATATAGACTTTCTTACGTTCGACACAATCCTTCCAAGAATTTCACCCGTGCAGTTGCATTGACTTGTGTGGATTGAGTGTTCATAAGACGGCTGTATCGAAACCATCAATGGATGCGCACCTATTCAATTGTGTCGTATTTCGACACGGTCGTAAGCTGTGCAGCTGCCAGAAAGCTGGAGATCCCGGCCCAATTCCTCTCAGTGCCCAGGATGTTGCGGCAAAATGAAGAGTACTTACACTGCGGTTGATTTATGGATCGTTAATCCTTTCATAAACGACTTTTACTGAAACGTAATGTGAGATTTTAACATCGTTTATAATGGATAATAGTCTTCAATTGGTAGGTAAAATGTTCTGTGAAGTGAATTATGCGATATGAACAGCAGATTATAGTTAAATGCACTCACATGCATGAATAATGAGCTTATTTATGGATCTGTTAATAACGGGTTCTATCAGAATATTTCCCTATGTATATCAATATTCACATTTCAGAGATCCGCAGAGTACTGCACTGTACTAAATCAAAGCAGCATTTCTCAAACCCTTATGTAACTCATTAGCGATTACCGATCGATTTGCTAGGTATGGAAATTATCGATACATTTAACGATTGCACGTGCCCAGCAAGCATATCTGCGTGATGTAACACTATATTGGTAATGTTTGTGTAGCCCACGCTACACATATTGTTCCTAACGCTTTCCAGATTAGATAGCGTTGACATCGTGGCTGTTTGCCGATGGTGGTCATGTTTGAGCAGCCTGAAGCGTAGGGCTGTTGACGGACGCCGGACGAATTTAACCCCATTCGTCATACAATACTGAACCTTATCGTTCGATAACACGACCATAAATCAACACGCCGTGATAATCTTGTAGCACAACCATAACCAACACAAACATAGTCGTGTTTGGTCCGACAGGTAAAACTTATTATGTGCCACGTGTGCAAACATTGCTATAAATAAATTTGTTTCCAGCACTCTCGAGGTATAACAGGCGATTCGTTGTCTCTAGAGAAGAAATATCGTTGTGATTTATAAGCACTATTAAATCCGTTTTCAATGTGAAGATAGTAAGAAGCTTGTCCAATAAATTGGAAATCCAAGTGGATCTATAAAATTTTCCATTTGCCAAGTTCATAAAATCTGTATTTATCATTGAGTAGGAGGACATGAAAATAAATGAGAGTAGGTGTTCATACAGCAGTAATGCGCTTTCTAGGTCAGTGCAGTAAGACCTGCTCGCTTCGTCTGTCATAGAGCTTGATGACTGCGGACTGCGGTCTGGACTTACACTGGGCCCTGAGCCAACACACTAAAGGAAACCAGACAGAATTCTTGAGAGTAAATTTTACGATTCCATTTCACGGATTACGCTCATTTCTCAGGAAATTTTATTTCAGAACGCTAACCTTGCTTCATAGCATCCATATAAATAAATAAATATTGGTCGTTGAACGTTGACTTTTATAGATTTTGATTTCCAAATTCAAAATCATATGTTATTGATTGATATTGCATTGCGCATCGAAAACTGAATAATCTCGATTTGCGGTGAAATAAATGAAAGTAAAGTTTTTGTTGACAATGTTGTTATTGACGAAGACGAGGCGCTGCGGCAGCGTGGTGTCGACGCCGGTGCGGCGCCCGGCATTCTTGGCACACCGTCAATGAGCATGCGCCCAATCATTACAAAGAAAATGTCGCCGGCCACGTTAAAGTTGGAAAAGTTTGCCGTTTTACGACACCAATAGTGTAATTCCGTAGTAGTTGTCGTGAAATTGTGTACGATAACGTCCGGACAAACAGGAGCATTGAACGCGTAACGCACACACTCGCTATTTTGTTTGATTATGTCGTATTATCGATTATAAATCACTTTCGAACAGTGGCAAAGCAACTAAAGTTGGACGATACTGCAAGTATGTAACCTATTAGTTGCCATATTATTTAAAAAATATGTGTGCGGTCGGGGGACCCGTCAGGAACGAAGTTCCGCACGCACACACACAGTTGTATCGTAGATAACAGAAAGAGACAGGTAGGTCTCCGTCTCTTTTAACGCTTTTTCCTTACGTGACTATTTCTACCAGTGAACTCTTACCGCAAGTCGTTCCAAAAACTGATATCTACGAATTTAAGAAAAAAGTGTACTCTGAAACCGCTCTTTAGACATAATTAATTAATTATATGATTTTTGGAATCTATCGATCTCTATTATCGCTATAACTTTAATCAATATCTATGAATCATGCTTACAGCGAAGTACCTAATTCAATTAGGCGATTCTTTTTCTTCGACTGATTTATGAGATAATTATGTCTCGTAACATTCATAATTAATTATGTAGGTACATGGAGTGTCTCGTTCATAAGGTAGACATATTGTACTACGCGATTGATTATTATCTGTGTACCTTGCGTTGGTGATTGAGTGCGATTGCATCGATTATTCTATCATAGGTTTGTTACTGCATTCAATGTTTTTCAAGGTGCGTTGTTACGTCAATTCGATTATGACGTGAAAACTACGCGTGAGGTGATAAAATATTCATTGTGTTGCAATAAATTATGGTGTTGGCTGGAATCTATACGATTCGGCATAAAAGAAGTAGATACTTAAATGCAAAATATTTTCAACCGTATTGTTTCGTTATTAAAGTAGAATTTCTTTTGGACGGTGACCATTTCAAACAGGGAGTTCTCCAAAATATTAATACCATTAGATCTTACGCTTACTATCTCTGTATTAAAGAAACTATAAAATGAAGAAATTATACGCAAGATTCAAGATCATGAATGCATCAGCAAGTCATGAAGAAATAGAAAGAAAATAGAAGAAAATAGGTATATTTCTTGAAGATTTTGTGAACCTATTTTACTCGACACAACTTAATACCAATGTTTGAACTTAAAATGAAGAATTCTTGTTTATCTGTTAAATAAAACAAAAACTATTGAACACGTTCCACCTATTATTACTATTTATAAAACATACCTAAGCCAGTTTTTTTTTATATTAAACGTTCAATTAGCCGATTTATAATGACTTCATTTCTATTGATTTCAATTATTATAACAATTATGGACTTTTTACTTTTTTTTTATTTATTTCGTTTATGAAAATAAAAAGGTAAAAGGTAATAACATAGTTTTACCATTTTCGCAACTGTTCCAACGGACTACGTATTCGTGTTGCAATTGTGAAACTTTGCATAGAGGAAGCGTTTGTCACAGGAAAATGCAAGGCTGCTACTTTTTCAGTGCTCTCTGAAAAATAATGTGGATTGAAATATTGCTTATTTAGTATTTACTGCTCCCTGTAACGTACTATTCACATTTCCATGGAACAATTGCCTTATTCTTACATGACATTTGATGAGACCCAAGAGGCCCCAGATAAAGTGACATTCTATCAGCGATATGTAACGATTATGAAAAAGGCAAAAATGTATAGGACTGACAAGCTATCGAAAAGCTTATGTCAATCCTGTTGAAATTCGAACGCGTTTGAAGCGATTGTCACTTGTCTAGGCCCTCTGCACCCTAATTGCATAATACAGGATCAATCAAAATTGGAATCACCAAATGTCTACCCCATTGCTTCTAAGTTCGAAAAAAAAATCTGCTCAACAAAGTAACTTACGAACTTATAAAGCAATGGATTAGAAATTTGTTTCGAACCGATTCCAATTCTGACCGATCGTGCATTACGCAATTAGGGTGCAGATTTATCGCATAGGGGATCTCTTTTACAGCTACGATGGCAATCTCCATCATAATGACGTTTTAAATACCAGCAAAACAGTTTACATGGTCGCTAACTATATGTTACATGCTTTATAACATGCGATCTGTGTTCAAAGCACATGAGAGGTAACTAAAGTTAATTAGAACGTGGAATTTTAGCTTACACGCGACGCAAGTAAAGGCGAGTGCCGTACGGCAAGCCAGTACAGTTACGAGACAGCCACGCCACTAGCTCGTAACTGGCCTTCAGTATAAGATGCATTTCAAGCCAGTGCCTTGTCAGCGTACGGGCTCATGGATGGTGAGTTGGGTTAGCCTATTGGGTTGCTAACTAGCCGCATGACAGTCGGGCTTTAACCAAAGGACTGGCGTGACTGCGGCTTATAAACTTGAGTAATTAACCGCTATCCGCAACGCTTGTTGCCCCCTCTATATCATACCATGTTATTAATTAATACGTTTGCAATTATTATGTTAATTAAAGCTACTGCTAACTGTTACGGTTCTGATGTCGATTGGTGGAAATTGTTTACTATAATGCAAGCTGACATCATGGCTCCGTACGCTATCCTGAATTATTAACTAATTACGGTTTATCTAATTATCGTATTGGACGCTTATCATTCATTCCAGTCGTATACGTTGACAGTTGCTGTTGCTGGGCGATTATAATGCTTAATTGTTATCAGAAAATTAGTACCATCGCACTTAGATTTATAGTATTTTTATTGTGGTCGTAAGGACCTCATGTGGTTCTTGTTTTATGGCGCTTAACACAGTTGTAAATTGATGATGCCATGTCAATTCAAGACTAGATTAGATAATCGGTCCGAGATACGTACACACGGCTACACATCAAGCTATACATTTCCAGTTTAATGCTGATTCGCATTGTATAGGATTTCCGTACAATGCAATGTTAGCTTATATTTGAAACGTAAGTATAGCTTGTTGGTAGCCGTGTGTACATATGAATCGTATGTTTTCTTGTTCACATTTTTGGTAAGTAATAACTAAACGTATTTTCTATTTTGTTTCAGGCGTGACAATGAGAGAAAAAAGGGGTGGTGCAATGAGCAAAATGCAAAAGCTTAGAAAGCGCCTCTCCCTTAGCTTCGGTAGATTATGTAAGTATTATCCTATATCATAATATTTCTAATGGCACTACAACACTTTAATATAGATCCATCCACGCGAAAAGATCCCTTCTCAAAGCTGGATATTTCGGAGACGTGGGCCAATATCCGGCGCGATTCAACTTCAGTAGGCGCTCATCCTTCAAGCACTTATATCATATGAAAGGGATAGATTGAATTGAAAGACTGGCAGACCGTGAATATTTCTTTCACATGTGAAATCGTCTTTAATTCTCATATTAAATACTCATGTTTCCTGTTCGGTGTTCGTATCTAGTTAATTTGATGCTTGGCTAACACTTGAGGATACTATAAGTTTAATAAAGCCATTGCCCATGGGTGTGTAGCATGTGCTGCGAAATCGATCCGTCTGTCTCCGCGACAATGAAGGAATGTCTGACGTAAAAGACGTATGTTACCTAGTATCGTAAAGTTTTAAGCAATAGGAATCTTTTAGATTTGGCGGATAATGATTACCGTTTACTTTAGTAAATCTGCACACGTAACACGACCACCGTAAAAACGGGTTTTATTGACACGGAAGAATAAACAAAATGACAGATAAACAATCACCATCTGTCATTTTGTCTATTCTTTCATCGACAAAACCCGTTCCTACGGTGGTCATGCTACGCGTGCTCTCGTGATGATAAAACTGTAAGTTTCCGCTGCTACAAATTTAAATGGCGCCACGTGGATTACGAAGGAAAATACGCTAATAAGACATTAGTACTCCAGTGTTAACCATTCTTCTCACAATCAACCAAAATACACGTCATGGAGCTCTCGTGAGAACTGATTTCCTAATGCTGTCTAAGACTAGATCTCACAGTACAATTATCCCAGTAAAAGCTATACATAGAACTGCTAATATAGTAATTAATTCTGCGGATCGGCTTGCTAATTAAAAAGCTAGTGAGTTCCACAGCTATGGATATTGATTGGGGGTAGTTAACGCCACCTGGCGGGAACTGGCTTGGACTAACGGCATAACGTGTCTATGCGGTGTCAGGCATTCATCACACGGGTTGATATCCATTACGTATTTTTACTTAACCGGTAGACGATGCAAATAGAATACTGCCTTGAATTATTACGGAGATGTTGCTGTAATTGATTATTGACGTGATGGGGTTTTAAAGTGGAAAATGTGTTTATAAATTAATTAGTAAAATCAATCAACTCGAACTGGCGTCTCATTATAGTTAAATGGACGTATAACAACTGAATCACAAAAAAAAAAATTACGTCTCGAATTTAACGGGGTCCTACAGATTTTCCCAATTTAAGTCATTAGAAAAATCTGGCCGATTGGTCTCACCGATTTCTTTAAATTTTCACAGATATTATTTCTCGTCAATTTTCAAAAGTCATTCTTATTTTCTCTATGTCTGTATAACATTCACTACAATGGGTGTTCCCCTAGGTATTCCCCGTAAAATCGTATCAGTGTTGGCTCAGTGGATATACAAGCGAGCGTCACTCCGTACCGATTAGCACAGATTACCTATATATAGAACTCGGATAAGATACGGCGAGTTACATCTACATCTCGCACGCACTGCCGGTTAGTTATCTCTGTGTGCTGTTCCAAGTAGGTTATCTTCACACTTTCGCGCATTAGAAAATATAAAATAAGTTTTTTTTTTTCGATTTTGCATTTTGAACTTTTTGGTTTCAAGAACCTTTTTTCTCTCAACATTGTAACTTTTTCGTGCATCCTTGTGTGAATTTGAAGACATTGTAAAGTTGCAGACGGCAACTAAAAGGAAAAGAGTAAGTTTAAAAAAGCATTTTATCAAACACCGCATAGACGGTTAGGACCCGAGAGAAATGGCGGGATGGGTTCAATTCCTTCGTGGAAGATTGAAGTTTAAAAAGTTAAGATTTGAAAAAAAGAACGATTTATTTTTATTTTACATATTTATGGTTTGCGTTGGCGCCAAAAAGTGTTTACTGCAGTGATTCAGTGCATAGTAAAGATAAGGTGTTATTATTGTTGATACGGCTTCTCAATATAGTATCTTGTTAAAGTACTAAGTAGGTAGGTTCTGCAGTTTATTGCCACTTATAATAATAACACGCACGGTATCGGTTGATAAACACAAAGGAAAATTGATTGAACAGACGTTAACTTTTAATTCCTGCTTTAAATATAATACTAAAGAAAATTTAATAAAAAATGAGAAAATGCCTAATAATATTGAATGCCTGGTAGGGAATGCCTAGGGTATTAAGTCCGACTTTGTACCTTATTGTGTGCGATAAGTTTAAATAAATAAAAATCTAGAGCGAAAAATAACTTTCAAAATGTTTAACCTCCAAGTTATCTTATTTAGCAGCTGTTAAAAATAGCGTTTTAACTAACGCTAATTAAATAAGTTTCAGTGACAGTCGGCTTAGGTAAATATGACCGCGTGACGCGATAATTAGAGCGTTATTTCTGGCCACGTTAAAAATAACCCCTAATGACACTAATGCGGTCAATTACTCAGCACACTTGTAATAAAATGAATAGTCATGAATAGTTCGTGATCATTCGATCGGTTTGCGTAAACTATTGTAAGTACACAATAATAACGCTTATTTATATCGTCCATGACGATATTAATAATGTTTTGTCACAACGAAAAGATAAAAAACAAACAAATTAATGTATCGCAGAGGTTGTGACCGTTTGAGAATTGTTTTTCAGTGAGAAAGTTGGTATTGTAGCAGGAATTTTGTGATTTTCGGTAGTTACTGTAAACAGACACACACATACAAAAAGTTATTCATACATCATACATGAACATATTTCCCTTCAATCTTAACCATATATTTTAAGTGTTGGTATCTCAGGGGTCATGGCATAGAGATGTCAGCACACCTGACGGGGTCCGTTAGGACCGATGCCTGCCAGGGTTGCGGAATAGTCCGAAAGGGATACCGGGACCCTGGCAACAGGCAACTGAAGGAACACGGGTGGGTTTTAGTCAGTAAGAGTCTGACACGCCCTTCCGCTCCGCCCAGAGCGGGAGAAGTCATTTGATGATTTCCCACCCAAAAAAAAAACAAAAAAAAAAGGGGTCATGGCATACAGGCTTTAGCTTGGGATCTCCTGGAGCGGGGCTTGAGTTCTTGGACATCCCTTTTCTGACATAGACTGCATTTATGTGTTGTCTTGTCAACTCCCTAAGTTAGAATAACTTCCAAATGTCATGATTTCATGAAACAGTCATTCAATGAGGGTAGTATTGCTAATTCTTATGTTTTTAATTCTGTAAATCCATATTTGTTACGGTCGCGAAACATGTTTTAATCATCTTATAACCTGATACTGACCTGAAAATTGCAAAAAACGTAAGAAAATTTGAATTTTGCGGGCTATCCTGAAGCTTTCGGATTAAGGCTGTGGCGCGCACGTGAGTCGCCGTCGCCGACGGAACGAAATGTTGCCATTTTAAATATTATATTTAATAAACATTTAGGATTAAGTATTGTATTTATTAAATTTTTTGGGTGGCAGCAATTTGCTGAGCGATAGCCGTTTTGCGTGGATGTGACGCATATTTCCCCCCAGATTGTTCTTTTCGTCTACCTATTTGTTCTTTCTTTGTGTCATGTTTACCGCAAACAAACGTATTTTCTTTCTTTCTTTTCTTTTTAAACTCCATAAATTCTTGGATCGTGTCGATGGTAGGTATCTAGGTATATTACTAAACTATTTAGCCTAGTATGTGACCGCGCCAAAGGTAAATCCCATCAGCCTTCAGAGCTAAGATAAATTAGCTATCTCTTGTTTTAATTTGGGTAGTTAAAGTAATCAATCACACGTCACGCACTACGCTGCGTGTGGCACAACTTGGGAGAGAGCACTTTTGCGAATCAAATAGGCCGTGTTCACTAGTAAACATGAATCATCGCCCTCCTGCCTTTACCCCATTTTTTAATGCCTTTGTCCCAATTTTTGACGTTAGTGTAGCGGTAGCCTGTTTTCTTTTATCATACATCGCTTTCAGCTATCCTCAGTGATCAGAGGCCCTAGACAAAGTGACATTCTATCAGCGATAACGATGATGGAAAAGGCAAAAATGTATAGGACTGACACAAGCTATCGAAAAGCTTATGTCAATCCTGTTGAAAGTCGTTGTAGAAATACGAAACGCTTTCGAAGCGATTGTCACTTATCTAGGCCGTGAGATCACCGCATTTATCGCCATACCATCTTTCATACAACATAACTATTGTTTCTGTATTCGTCCTCTACTCAATATTCGTCCTCTACTCGAATCTTATCATCTTCATTTTGCCAATCAACCGACTCCTTGACAGTTCAGAGTGCTTGAAAATGGTTTAATTGAAACTCTGAGTTTGAGTTTATAACCATCCACGTTCACAGTGGCCATTAGGGAAATTAATATATCAATCCCGTAGGTACATACAATTTATCCGTTACTCATTAACTACATATTATCAAAGGTCATAAAATAAAAAATGTCATCGTTCATTAACTTTCATTTTATAAAGCCGACGAAGCGCAACTCAAGCTTTGTATTAATTTCTCGTTTGCTCCTATTTCCATAGCAGGATGAACACAAAATTGTACACTTGTGTTGTGTTCATTTAGTATATCTCATATGAATATTACTATACACGGCAAGCTCACCCAGCGTGGGCGAGTTTCTTAGATGCTCGGTGCTCACATGCAATCTACGATGCAAATAAACATCTTCGATCACCCACGCCACTTTAACAGACATGTTCGTGCAGTAATTCGATTCGATCGTTCGTAAGTACTTATACTAACTGTATATAAAATACTTTACATAATACGTAAACATAATGCCTCTATAGCCATGAATAGAACAGATTACATAATATGTAAGATACCAAAAGGTTGTCCCAACTTCCAAAGTCGTCTTTAGTGCTAAAGCGGTTAGAAAAGCCAGGATTGTCACAGGCAGATATTCCGAGGCGAAAGTCGATAAAATCGAACTCTGTAGCGAAATTGACAACCTCTCTCTTCCCATCTACTAAAGCTGCAATAACCCTATGTAATTCTTATCCTACTGCCAAATGCTTGCACTGACTAGACAGGTCTACTCAAATCCGTGTGGTTCTTTCCTCAAAAGACCATTTCAGATGCTAATCTACATGGTCCTCATATGGCCTGACCAAGATTATGTCTGGATTTTAAAAGAGACTGCGACCTCTGAGTTTGTTTCGGCCTTTCTTTTCAGAGTAGTCAGATAGGAAACGCCGAACTCATCTTGCTTATTTTTACTATTTAATAATATGACGTGTAAAAGTGATTCTAATATCCTATTTACAGAATAAACAATTTCATTTAATTTCGATAAGAAACATTTGATTCATCTTTGTTTGTAATTCTTTCATCATCGGGAAGTTAATATGTAAATCTATTAATGAGTGTGTAACAATTTATCACTATCCTTATAGGGCCAGTTAAGATTGTGTTAGTCATAATTAATGCTGTATTCATTTGAGGCTTTGGGTCATAATAGACAATTATTTATTCCATGACTGTTTTATGATGTCTACCTGTGATAAGTATAGTATTTTAGGGGTATGAGGAACAGGGTGTAAAGTTCACTCATCCCCCATAGAAAAGGGAGGATCCTCCGACCAGACGGGTGTTGTGTCTGGCGGGCAACTGCCCAATGATTGATATTGGGTTTTTGTATATATGTTCACTGCACGGTAAACTCTAATTGCGCGATGCAGGATTTATGTGACGTCAGGTCTTCGATGCGTAGTTCGCATGTGGCGATGTAGATACCGCCACATCACTCCCCTCCGGAGACCGGAGGTCGATAGTGGGCTGAGTCTTGTATCTTGCGATGCTTGCCAGTGCCAGTTGTGGGTTCCAGTGAGTCGGAACCGGGTGCCGCATTGTTCGCGGTGGGTCGGAACTGTTTGCGGCGATTGTGGTGATTGATGTGATTGCGGTGGTTCCCCAGTGGCTCATGGTGATGAGGTTGAGGTGATTGAGGTGATTCCCCAGTGGGTCGGGGTGATGAGGCTGAGGGTGATGACCAGGAATGCGCGTTCGCTGCATGCTGGTGGTCAAGATACCCGTTGACGCCTCGGGTGTTGGCTTGACTGTGTGACTCGCCTCACTGAAAGCTTGCGGGAGTGATGATGATGACGTCACGCTGGAGTAGTTGCACGAAGGCTGCGTTGACGTTCATATTCGGGGTCACCAATTTAGGGGTATGAGGAACAGGGTGTAAAGTTCACTCATCCCCCATAGAAAAGGGAGGATCCTCCGACCAGACGGGTGTTGTGTCTGGCGGGCAACTGCCCAATGATTGATATTGGGTTTTTGTATATATGTTCACTGCACGGTAAACTCTAATTGCGCGATGCAGGATTTATGTGACGTCAGGTCTTCGATGCGTAGTTCGCATGTGGCGATGTAGATACCGCTACAGTATTATCAAATTTCCAAGATACGTATATCAGAAAATGATCCAAGAAAACATATAGCCTCGTACCTTTTTCCAAGGATTCCCCAAGTGAAGTCGTACTGTCTACTAGTGTTACATAAGTACACGATCATTACTCGGATATCGGAGTACTGAAGTACTGAAACCTTGTTATGAAACTCTCGTGTGTGATATTTTTAGAATGCACCTTGCTTCGTGTATATTCCTGTTATAGTTTACTTACCTTTCCTACTATTGATGGTTCCGTATTCCAATGTAAAAGGAAGCGAATCTTTTACTCAGCTCTCGTTACCCAGTTGCCACATTTAATTTTGTCTCAATGTTTAAGTTTAAGGGAAAGTTTTGTCTTCTCGTCGGGAGTTGTCTAAGTTACTTTAGTGTTTGGGATGGCACTAGCCTTTTCACCGGGTGTCCTAATATTGTTATAGATGATTATTGTTTATGGTGTGTGTGACCGCCTTGAGTACCTTGCGAAGGTTTTTATCATAATAAATCTAGGTTAAGGTACACTTACAGTTGGTAATCTTTTCACAACACAACCTGTTTTTGTTTTATCCCAACCCCTGCCATTCTGTAAATATGAAGTCGTTTTCCTCAAAGGGCCATTTACCCCCAAGAGATTTAAACATCAGAAGAAGTCTTTATCTAAAAAAACCATTAAAGGGATCTCGAATACCACTGTCAGGGCTTTGTAAACTGGTTTCGCGTTTTAATAATTCTTTATACCAGTTTTATATTTACGTAGTTAATTAAAAATTGATATCGCGTCATAGTGTAGCTTCTATTCTGCCGCCATCTTTGCGGTACTGTTAACAACATCACGTTTGGCGTTCAATCGATTTAGTTGGCAACTTCATATTAACTTCATAGTACTTTTTTTAATGTCAGTTAATATCAATACATCCGTGCATTTTGTTTTGTATTATTGAAATGGACTACAGCTGTGAAAACATTAAAGGTGTTTCACATACCTACAAATTGTAGTGCGATATGATCTATATTAGGAATGTTATGTGCTATCTGTCATAGGAAGTGTGCAGTGTTATTACAATTACTTCCTTGTACAGAATGAATAATGTAGTGACCAATTCTGTTCTAGTAATCATTTGTGTAATCTAACGTCGGATCATAAGGATAATGCACATTTAAGGCCAGTTTATTCATCAAAAGTAACAGCCAACTGTTTTTTTGCACTGTTGTATTTTCAATCCTCTGCGCTGAGGCGAGGTTTTTAAATCCAACAGCGCGGAAGAACGGTTGACTGTTACTTTGGCTGTTACTTGTGATGAAGAAACTGGCCGTTAGTGTTTATTTGCATTGTTTTAACAATCTTCTTTATTAAAAGTCTGTTTTTCAAAAGTGATCTTCCTGATTGGTATAGTAGTTATTTCAAATACTTGTTGGAATTTGCTTCACTGGGAGCCAAGTACATCAGTATTAAATGGTTTCTACTTGCCTTCCTACCATGCTGAATATAGAAACTGATCGTTTCTGAAAACTGGTGGAAATAGGTCGTTCGCCACTTAGCAGTTAGTTAATTATGGCTACCAGTGTACCATTCGTCCATTACTTCATTTGGCAGTTTCTCAACTGCCAATGTTATGTTACAAATGATGGTATCTGATGTTTCAAACTACCCGTGGCTGTTATATCTGGCCTTCGTCGGTTCGTTTCGTATATTTATAAAAGACCGTTACAAATGTTGAAGTTCCCATCGATCTGTTATACCCTATTTATAGTTCTGAAAACTATCAATTTCTCGTTTGCCTGTTTTCTTTTTCTTTACTGACTTATACGGTATATAAAGTGAGTGTATAAGTCAATTCTATTTTTGTCATATACAAACAATTCTGCTGTCTTTTGTTGAGATTGCCTTAACTTAAATAATAACCTTTGCTTATATTTCGTTCCGTTTCGCCTTGTACTGTCCTAAATTGGTCTTATTTACCGTGTTTTATTTTTCTTACATTACGGTATTGTTGCCAACAATAAAGAAACATTTTAATACAATTATGATCTTTCTAAGGAAGATTACACGGGGCTGTTATTCCTTTAAAACGTCCGTGTCCTACTTTGTTAATGGATAAGCCAAGCTGTCAAAATTAACAAAAATAATGAATAGAAATTCCGAGTAATGCTAATACTCTGGAACAAATTAAACTTTGTTTATCCAGACAGGGACCATTAGCGTAATAGTTTATTCTTCCCGGGTATAATACATATAAACAATCGTAAAATAATATATTATATTATATTAGAACTTTGCAGATTGTGGAAACACTTTGGTGGACAGTAAACGCACATAGACTTAATAACAATAAAACTTTTATTGTGTCTCATTCACTGTCCACCAAAGTGTTAATAATATTCACGGATATCAGTTGCTTCCACAAATATTTGATTCCATGCGATATTATGGCGGAGACGGACTTGCAACGTTTCTTTGTAATGTATCATTCGAGGTGAGCTTGGTTACAATACGACGATACACAAGACGTGGGGAACGCTCGCTTCGAGGACATGAAAACCTTTCGTTTGTCATATTTCCGTTTCAAAGGAATTCCGAAACAGCCGACTGTCGAGTGGCGCATCGCGCTCGCATCGAGCGGCTCGGCTCGCTGCACTGAATACAAAACTTGATCCATCACAAACAAACATTCTAAGTTACATTATTTTTTATGTACTCCTAATCTCATATTTCTATGATTTATATACTTATACACTTCTCATCAGAAAAATCGAAACACTTCCGTTTTTTTTAACATAATTATAGTCCTAAATATACACATTTTTCTGATAATCCTTACAAAACATAAACTTGCAAGGTGTTTCGATATTTCTGATGAGAAGTATATTATGATTAAGAAAGTACTGTTATCTTTTTGTATGCACGTGTTTCTGTGACGAATAAATCTGTTTTTCATTCTTTCTTTCTTGAAGTCAGTCTCCGCCTTTAGAATCTTTTGGCAGACTAAGGACACTCCTCCAATTTTGTTTTCATAACGTGAATCGTTCCTGTCATTTAAATACAAACTATTTATTATTCAGCTTATAAAAACAGAATCACGTAATAGATCGATGATCAAAGATTAGGCTCCCATCGGCTGTGTGGCCTCGGCCCTCCCTTATCAGTCACAAGTAACAACAGAGCAGTGACACGGTTGATCGCATACGGTGACGTGACGCAGGAAGTCGACTGAATCGTTCAACTATTCAAGTACGAATTTGTTTATGGTTGGTACAAAGTAGGTGGGAGCAGGATCACTAACAAGTGCTATCAAATCATAAATAGACGCGTCTGCAAGTGTTAAAGCTTTGACTGCACATACTGAATCCTCAAACGTGAAATACGTAGACGTAGAGCTATTACATGCAGACAACGGTCAGACTAGCGTGATAAATATGGACGATTCGCCCTTTTGCGGGAAGCAAATCCATCAGCTAATGAAGATTTTTCAAAGGATATGTGTGTGAGCTGGTAAAGCTTTATAATATAGTTCCTATATTTACTTGACTACAGATTTAGGTCTACATTTAGTATAGTCGTTATTGAATACTTTGTTGCATCAGGCAATTCTCTCTCACCAAGGTTTTCATTATAGAATTTTCCGGTATCTTATTACTGTCCATTATAAGACGGCAATATCATTAACGTTAGTTCAACCGTTTCTAATGTTCGAAACTGATATCATCATCATCTGGAAAATCACCATTGATGAAAAGATGAAATCACATCTCATTAAGAGGTACTTTAACGTTGTCCGCTTTAATAATATACAGCTTTTCAAAGCCAATAACAGCGTCTAGAAATCTTGAAGTATTTCTTTAAGCTTTACTCCGTCTTCAGTCTCTGTTTCAGGAGTACTAGCTTTGCCACCAAGAAAAACAGCATTCTTCTCAAATGCGACAAATATTTCAATATTATGATTGACTATATCCGTTGTGATCAGCTGGACAGTCTAACAACAGTCATTATAATGATAACACAAACAGCATTGTGGCACCATTTTAGACGGAATTCTGTTTCGCAGAATACAATCCGTACCGATACAGTTGATAACCATGCAATGTTGATGAATGTTATCAACATTCAATGAAAATATGTCGCCACACTCACCACGCTTTT
The DNA here is from genome assembly GCA_947363905.1 of Lithophane semibrunnea. Taxonomy (NCBI): domain Eukaryota; kingdom Metazoa; phylum Arthropoda; class Insecta; order Lepidoptera; family Noctuidae; genus Lithophane; species Lithophane semibrunnea. Next base: position 13,390,750 of record OX376201.1, read on the forward strand.
TGTAATTGCGACCAGAATTCCGACATATTGATAACATAGGATTTTATGACAATTAAACTTTAAAAACGATTACCTGTTCTTGTAAAAATATGACTATTTTGTCTTGAAAAAGCCATAGAGTAACGTTTTGAAAAATTTGAAAATGAAATTCGTACATTTCGGATGAAAATGGTTATTGCTCCAGTTATAGCTGTCTCGGCTATTCAGTTTCAATAACAATAATACTTGAATGCTCACAAACGTATATACCACGCTGAGATTTGAAACATTGAGATTGTCCATTACAAAACAAAACGACCTGTTTTGAAACGTTTACAAGCTTTACTGATTGTTTACGTACTGTTACTTGCTTGTTACTATTCCGTGAATGTTTTTCAGCTGTCGCATGTTATTTACACATAACATTATTAAACGCCAGCTTCCTACCGTTTGAACAGCACTGCGCTCACAATTTATATATTTGACGAAAAAATAAACGCTTTGCTAAGTAACTAATGGTTGTTGAATATCAATGTTGTTTGCTTAACTAATTGTTTGGCAGTTATATTTGTCATGTTAATCTATTTGCTAATGTTTATGTGATAGTTCTGTAGCTAGTTATTTATGAGGGTCGAATCCAAGTAGATTGGAATGAGTTCGCGAAAACAGTGCCAGTAATACGAATCGATCGTAACAAATTAATTGGCGGTCTATTGTTAAAATGCACGCCGTAATTTTTAATTTTAATCTTGTGACGAGTTCTATATTATATATTTATTATATTTTCTAAAGTATTTTTATTATATTAGCCGCAGTTACGCCATGTCTATTGTTTGTAAACTGACAGTTATTAACAACTTTACGCTTATTTATGTTGTTGTAAACAGCCTTAAAGTACCTACAATAAAACTAGGCGACACAAACCACGTATGAATCACAGCGGTTATGTAATGTAAGGCTCGATCGCATCACGACTACCTACGCTGCGCCACATAGGGTCCTCTTCACTCAGCGCAATTCGCATTCGGTAAAGATACAACGAAATATTTCCGAAATTTTTATGCGATTGTAATCTTTGACATAAAAAATTGACTGCAATTCTTATTTACATGTTTGTGTATCGAATGATTTACCATCGCAGTTCGCCAGGAAATAAATGAGACTTCACATTGCATTACATAGTTAAGTACTGACGTACAAACAACGGCTTAAATATTTATGGTGTCGATTTCATATACGCACTTCGCTCCGTCTCCTGCTTCCTTCATATCGAATTTACATGCAACTACATTAATTTTGTTGTTGACGTTTTGTCAATGGTGTGATTCTGTGTTCGGAACGTGTTCAGCCCACTGAGTAATAACGGAAGCGTTGTAGTGGGAGCGACGGCGACCTTCGAGTCGTGAATCAGCCGTGCGACGCTACTAGACCCGGCTCCATAAATGGAGACATCGGAGTACGTCGGGGCACTCCGAACCCGCCTGTCGGCGACAACGGCTAACTGAGCGAGAAGAATAAATTATACTTGCATGTGAATTTATTAAAATAATAACAGCAATATTTTTAACACATTGCGCAAATTCTTGTTTATCTAGTAGCAGACTGAGGAGCTCTACAGATTGCACCCAATGTGACAAATTGCTTTTGTTCGCTACTAAAATTCTGTGTTACAAAATGGACCCAAAATGCTATCCAAATGTATCGCCTTGTCATGACATATAATAAAATTGCCGAAAAGTAGCGATGAAGCGTCGAATAGCCAGCTTCCGGTGTGCGTCACGGGGGTTCAACATCTCCATTATCTGGTCGTTGATTGATAGCAGACTTCCGCGCGGTCCATTGATAATAGTTATTTGCCCTATTTGCCCTACGTGCTCGACGGAGCCACGTCGTCGATGGACGAGACCAGACACCGACTCGCATTATTAGTTCCTTGACACCCTGTATCGGATTGCTTCTATTTCCAGTATTTGTAATCGTAGATGTTTCCTTAAACATGGTTCGTTACATCGACGTCGACATTTTAATTGTTTAGATAACTGTTTCAATTTTAATGCACTCACATCGACCGACGATTAGTTCCAAGGCAATAATTTAAAAGGGAAACGTTTCACTATGTTGTAATAATGTTCTTCGCTTATTATATCACAATATGCGGGTATATTGAGTCACTCGACCGCACAGGAACTGTATTGTGTTCCCTGCATCACAACCGTGAAGCCTGGACGTACGGCCTTTTGTCGACCCGCCCCATTGTCTTCAACCTATTCAGATACTTTTGTAAAGGCGTCTACTATATTTTTTACTTTTTAGCATTACATGACGGTTCAGCTTCACTTGTTAATTTCCTAGTCAAAGTACAATGCGTTACGACAACGTGTTCAATTCCCTGCAATTGTTGAGAAGTGGTTGTGTCCCTAATGCCACATTAATAGTGATACTTGCCCACTTGAGAGTGTTTTCGTCTTTATTGAGTCAATTGTCTGTTGCTCAACTGTCGGTCATTACGTAAGCACCTTGTAATGTCTTGTGCGTAGGGTTCGATGCACTGACATCATTTTTGATGATCAAACCGTTACATGTTATAATGTTCTTTATTGCAATTATCTTGAATAATGGTCTTGATACAGAAATGAATGATATTCAGACAGTTATCTTTATGCACTGTGATGTGTTAGCAGGCATTTCTGTCAATAATATCAAATTAATGAACAATCGATTTGAATCAAGTAACAGGTCACACGTAGTGTTTATATCTTGTAACTTGTTATTCGCTCGCACGATAACAAAGCGCAATCGCTAAGTGATCGCCGCCGGCCAGCGGAATTTATTGCTTCCATAACTTACTCAGTTTACTCTTGAATTATCGTTACTTGATTTATTTCTTCTATAATTTTCCACAAATAGTTACCCTTTGCTACGATCGTAATATTCTGCGTCGATTTCATTTTATCGAGTTCATCGTACTTGTGTCTTGTTGCTCTTGCGCTATTTGCTTGGCAAATCATCAACATATTACAAAATTAGCTTCGAATCAAATTGTCTGTCATTTCTGCATTTCTGGGTTTGTTATTCAAACGTTAAAGGCAATTATGAGCGTGTCTTTGATGGAATTAACTTTGTTGACGAAGTTCTGTGTGATCAGAGCAAACGTCCGTCTGTCAGTGCGTTTTAATTTGGTGAGTCATGTTCGTCTGCTCCGGTAATAGCGTCTGTTTGCTCCAAGTGTCCCCTCCCATCATCGAGCCGATTGTTTGGCCTGAATTGTTTACAGCCGGGTTAATGACTGTCCCTGACTTCTTACGCGCATCTTTCTCGGGAAAGTTTATTAGTTTCTCGACACCAATTGTTGTCACGCATGTCATTAAACGTCTATCACTCATCAAATTAGTCTGTTAATTACACAACATAGATGTTCACCATTTTGGTTGTAGCCGTTATTGAGTTGTAAAGTAAATTCTGACGTAATTTTATCGGAAAAGAAAATACCTATAATCTTGGTATCTCGTCTCTGCAAAAGGAATATCAACTATTTCTTGGAAAGACACGCAAATTCAATACATGACTAGATATTAATATCAAGGAGACGAGTTTCCGAATCAGTGGAGCGTGGCTTCCATGTAATATATTGAACGATTTGAAGGTAAGGTCCACAGACGACCCTTAACAATCGATCAGACGGGTGTAGAACGAACCTTACGAACCTACTACACTTTACACTTAGCCGACCATTAAAATTCTTATATTTTTATTCATTTTACATTATTCTTTAGTTTTTTTCCGGTGCATTTACACGTACCAAAATTTTTTGTTATGAAATTATGATGAACAAAGTAAATCTTCATTGTCCACACGCCCTATCTGACATTTCGCTGAATTGATATTACCCTGTCCTGTAGGTGTTCAAGGCAAAACAAAATTAAATTCCATAGACATTGTAAAAATACCTCAATCCAGCGCCCGGTAGGCGACAAGGTAAACCATGTATAGATATCAACCTATCTTATCTATCTTACGGTTTGTTTGTACATAGACGATATTATTGTTTGTTCAATTAAATTCCTGATTTTTTAAAGATATCCCTTAGAAAACATTTGTTCTCGTCAAAACTTTACCTACGACAAGGAACATTTGTATTTAATTAAACAAGTCGCAACTGATGCTCCATTTCCGGATGCTAAATTGTTCTACGGTTAAGTAGCAAACTCTAAATTTAAATTTTACTGCTCGTTATCCTAACATGCAATTTCCCCTACATCAACAACATTTGGCAACATGAAATTTAATTATGGTAATCATACGACTCCCATGTAAATTTGTCCACTTACCCAAACTCACACTTGTGCTAGATAAGCTATGCCGGTCGTTTATAGCCTTACGGGTGGCGTTTGTGTGAAGTTTAACCTTTTCGTCTGCGACATTGGGTCCCCCACCCTTCCTGGAAAATAGGTCGGCTACATTACGTAATGGATTTTAGTATTGCCACAAGCTACTTGAGGGATGCTTCAGGGGTGTATGCTTAGACCAGTTTTATTTATGTGACGTATGGAAATGTGTTCAGATATGGAAAGTGTGCTGTTCCGTGACATACTTCCTTCCTCCTTCGTTTTGTAGAGTTTTTGCGCTATGATATTTTGTTTTGGTTTATGTTTACGTATACGTTGGGTAGAGAATACTGGTCAAAACACAACTGTTAGAGCAGTAATAGGAACAGTCTGTTAATTATTTACTCTAATACGGGGCCACAGAAACATATTCTGCAATTGCTAACGCAAAGTACATGTACCCTTACTCCTTCATCTATAAATTCTTGCCCACCATAGTGACCGCAAACAAACAGTTGTACAATAAGCTTATCACCGTTACCCTAACACTAGGAACTCCCAATTGACTTTTTATCGAACGACATTTACTTTGTCGTATTATTGTTGTTTGTTGACGTTTATTTTCTGAATAGCCCTCAATCTTATCGAGTAGACGCTTCTTTGGAAGGGTTCTTTAGGGCATCTTCCCAATTGCGCTGGGAGTTCGTTTCAAAAAGGGGAAAATAGAACGAACGAAATGTTTCGGTTCCATCTTGTTGTTTATCAATTTTATACTGTCAAGGTTTGAGGTCTTGTGCTGCTTATCTTTTTCCATCGACATCTTCATTTTAATTTAGATATGAAAATGAAAGAAATCTCGTTTTAAGCGAGTCACTTTCCCGTAACTGATGTCTCAGGTCAGTCAGAAGCATCCGACTGTTTAGTGCGTAGGAAAGGGAAAAACTATCAAGAGCTATTAAACTTTCCATTTTTATTGCAATACCAACTAACATAGCAAATGCAATCATTAAGAGAGATCTGGCACCTTACACAACTGACAATATAGCTTTTATTTGAGTGAATAGTTTTAAACATATATTGGAAACAATGGGTGAGATCCTTGATAAATGATAGTATACACATGTTAACGATTCGTGTTTACCTTCTAACATCGCAACGAGGTACTAATTAATTCAGTTATAAAAACGACAATGCGGACGCACTTAGCACGTCAGAGTTATGGGAAAATGTTTGTAATGGCGGTAAGTGAGCCGTCACACTCCAGATAGAGTTAGGCAAACAGGTCGGGTCTAGATGTTGGCTCGACCTACATCGCCGGTGACGGGGAAAGCGCGCGAAATGTCGGCCCCCGCCTTTTCGTGCCACCCAATTGTGATGCCGCAAGCCGTTAAACGTCTGAGCTAATTTTGTTAACATTTTCCGACGCCCTGACACGTGAAAATCCTGAATAATAATAGGTATTATTAGACCTTGGTCATAGCGATCGTCAATTATAGCTCTACCTAATTGATATTTCCACGGTGAATGGCGTCGTAGAAAGAAAATGCAGTTTGCGTTGTTTATTTTCCGTGTAGTTCGTAAAATTTTGAAACACCTGATTATTAGCTCATGAGTAATGTTTGCTATTTCTTCCTGTTTACATTCTAAACTACATCGACCCTTATTTGTAATGAACTGATGAATATTACTCTGTGGCTTGTGGTCTACGAAGGTTTATACATTTACAGTATCCCTCCCTATATGAGTGCACGTTTATTAGAGAACCTAAGTGCTTTTGGTCTTATAGTGAATGGCACGAATCTTGAGCGCTCTATTTAAGAGTGGGGATCGGTTTGCGCATTGTAAACCTGTGGTAAAAAGAGTTATCTCTTTCATCGAACGCTCTAGATTCGGGCCGGTCGCTGTTCGAAATCTTAAATCATCTAAACATGTGGCACTGAATGTTAAGTTTTATTGCGCAGGCAATCACGGTCAATCCTCATCTCTCTATAGTTAATAACTCCAAAGTCGCTAAACCCTATTACAGCCATGTCAAAAGTTATGACACCACTATCGAAACAAATCCTCGCCATCCAAACAATGTTGTCAACTGTCGCACAATCAACAAAGTGAGTTGTAAGGTGATCACCAGGTCGTGGCTATCGATCCAATCGGAAATTCGCGATAAGTCGTCGACGTTGAAAGCGACGCTGACCGCAAGGGTCGCGAGTACAACCCTCGTCAAATTTGACATCCTATCGTACGACTTCGTGTAATCCAGTCTATAGCAAACAGCACGGATTATATTGTACAATTAGATCTGTATTGTATTCTTCAGTATTATTCACTTTCAAATCTTTAAGCCTTGAATACATCGCGGTCATGAAGTTATGAGTAGGTATGTATGTCTTCGTCAGTATCATTACTATGCTCTTAAATGCTATTGTCTTTTAATCTAATCTATGTGTAATCAAGTTAAGTATCATTATGCTTATCTAATAGGCAATCAACTATTACATTAGTTTACGTAATTTCAAGGTATAATTATTTCCTTGGAGAATGACAGATAATTTCAGTTCTTGTTTCACTTTTTATCGTTCTTTGCCATATGGGTAATGTCTGATCTCAATGAAACTGAACGGGATTAGACGAGTGAAATATTGCAAACCTGACTTGCGGTTTATTTAACTAGTCATACCAATGGCAAATTAAAGAGTATATTAGATCACTGACTATCTAAGTTTCGACAGTAAGCAGATATTTTCCAGCGGATGAGTTAAATCTTTTTATCAAACTGACAAAAATAGTAACTGACAGATGATTACTTTTATGCATGCAAATATCCATGCTTTAATGAGATCCAAATCGAGACTCAATTTTTGACACGATAACGTGTGTCTAACCCTACTCAAATTTACAACCCACTGGCTCAGACATGGAGGAATATTGATATTGTACCCTCTAAAACCCTTTGCATAAAACTTATAACATTTTTTCTTCATTAAAAGTGCTAAAACTGGCCGTAACGGCGACGTAGTGGTTCATTTACACTTTTACTGCCAAGTACATAGACTGCATACAAATTAGCATGCCATAAAGTGTGTCTCATATATCTATAATAATTAGTCAGTCGAGTTCATTAGCCCGTCGCGTATATCTATATATATGTACGACCCGGATGCGAGTTGTGGGCGCGCGAACGAACTATCGTTGCACTCGTGAGTCGGGTGCTTGGCACTAAAAGTGTTAATTAACGTTAACTGTACGTTAGTTCCTTCGACGCAAACTTGCTAATGACTTAAACACTGCCGATAAAGTATTTTCTAGTTTCTTTTAATAGTAGATTGCTGCATCGAGCGCTAAGTGAGTTATTGATGCACGAGGGTTATGTTGGTGCCCGAGCGTATTTAGCAAGGTGCGTAATCTACTTTTCTTTCAACTACCAATGTACTCATCTCAAGTCAGGTCAAGTCGGGTCAAGTTAGGTTATTTTAAACGGTATTTATCCATTTGTATTAACCAGCCAGGTCAAGTCAGGTCATTTTAAACGGTATTTATCCATTTGTTTTAACCAGTCAGGCCAAGTCAAGTCTAGTCAGGCCAAGCCAGGTCAAGTCAGATCAAGTCAGGTAATTTTAAACGGTATTTATCCATTTGTATTAACCAGTCAGGTCAAGTCAGGCCAAGTCAGGTCTAGTCAGGTCAAGTCAGGTCATTTTAAACGGTATTTATCCATTTGTAATAACCAGTCAGTTCAAGTCAGGTCTAGTCAGGTCTAGTCAGGTCTAGTCAGGTCTAGTCAGGTCAAGTCAGGTCAAGTCAGGTCAAGTCAACTCAACTCAAGTCAACTCAACTCAAACAGAGACAAGCCTTAGTAACAGGGTTCCGTTTTACCCTTTTGGTATGGAACCCTAAAAACAGTGCAGTAAAGTTGTATGAAATTTCATTGTTGCACTGCAAACCAGTGCAACAATGAAACGTACAACTTTACTGCACTGTTTTGGTTCTAAGCAAAAAATACGTCCTTTGGGATCGGTTTTGTACTGATTAATGATAATATTACTATGTAGTTGAAAGAAAAATATTTAATCATTTTAAAGTTTTATTCACCATCATCTTGTAAGTAACATTTCATCAATTTTATTAGTTTCATGGATCGAGGAAATAAAATGCAATGAATGATGGGTGGTATTCATCTTGTGATGTAATGGATAGTTTTTTAGATTTAATAATAATAATTGTTAAACTATAGGATATCGTATTTTAGTTAGAATATATTAGTTACTGTGTTGTGGAGGTCGGATAGGTAGCTGCATCCGGTTAGACTGGAAGCTGACCCCAACATAGTTGGGAAAAGGTTAGGCAGATGAATTGTTAAACTATATAGTCATATTTTTTATATAGCGTTTAAAAAGCTAATATTTTTACTTGCAAATGCAATAATAATATGCGGCGCAGAATTTTGCAGGAACTCATCTTACTATAAAACCAAGTAAAAATGTAATATCTTGCGGCAACTCGTATTCCTAGTATGCTGAAGGAAGAAATTTTTGTTACAAACTTGTTTTTTCTTACGCCCACTGTCGGAGTGTTATTTTTCTTGAAAGTGTTTCCAACAAACTTACGGGGTTTGCTCTTTCAACCAACGTTACTATTTCAAGTAATGCCTGGTTGAAGATTCGAACTTGGTTGCATTGTTTAAATGTTCAAACCGTATTTTTCCTTTGAGTACTTTTAAAATTTTGTCGTGTCCATGTCCAGTCCATGCATATAAAACGGCTTTTAGAATCCAGTTAGTCCCAAAGATTTATATGTATTTGAAAATTACGATGTCCTTCATCTTCAACGGTAATCGCATAACATTTATACCCATAGAACAAAAGTGTTTTCAAACTATGTTTTATTTTCAAGACAAGAGCCATTCCAAATAATTATATCCAGGGAACATAATAATCTAGTGTGTTACCAATTACCTGAACCATTACGATGAAATACACGCTTTCAGTTAATAATGATGAAACCGCAGTGTACGCAAGGTCGCAGCACGTTGGTCATGCTATTCATTTCCGTAATAGGACACCATCTTCGATATTAAATGCAATATTACAGTGTTATGACCGCTCCTCGTTCACTTTAGCAGAACAGATTGTCACTCATAACAGCCAACTGACTGACTATACATATATGCTCTAGAATTTGCAAGTTTTGTCGTTTTATGAAATAGCTTCGGGACAGAATCACAAATTGTTGCTGTAACATACACCGGGGAGTAGTAGTTTAGGTACGGTTTAGCAAATATTTTCGTAGCATGTAGATTTAATACTAACTTGTAGGTGGAGTTTGAGTTTATTTAGTGTTCTCAAACATGTTACGTGCGATACGGTGCCTTTGTTTCATACGACAATAAAACACCATAAGTTATGTGTTATGACCTCAAGTCGAATAGTTTCCGAGTTACGCTCGTGATCGCGGTATTATATTTTATGAGTCACGTCGACATAACGAGCTTGTAACGTTACTAGAACTTGCGTTTAATTTTAACTTTAAGACAAAGACGTGATTTTACAAAAGAAAGCACCGCTTTATTCTGCGTGTGTGCTGGAATTTCTCGTATTCGACGCAGCAGTAATGTGGCGGAGGAATAGTCGTTTTATCCAAGAGCTTGAGCCGAGAGCAAATCTACGCTTTATTACATCCATGACTGCCACTTGATGCAAGATAGCTGTCTTGATGAGAACGATAATTCTGTAGCGAGGAAGCGGCAAAGTAAACGCGAGTTTTCCTGGTTCTAATTCAGTGTCGCAGATTCGCAATTACTTCTCATTCATTTAGGTGGCTGAGATTTCCCCTTCCGAAAATGCAATCTTATTTGACAAATCACAGTCGATCCCTTATCTGGCTCGAGGAAATAGTGATTGATCGTCGGGAGTGATAAAGAGTTTCTCTGCCGGAACTGGGGAAGGCGAAACACGGAAACAAAGCTCACCTACCTAATTGCATCGAGATGAACGACGGAACCTTAGCGTCGGCACGAACGTGCGCACTGTGCACATTGTTCTCAACAACATCACATATAAGAGGGAGCTTATCGCCGCCGCACGTGCTGTTAGCCGACTCACTTCTAATCCCACGATAATCCAACCCGGAAAAAACCAATAACCATTGTTTTCTTAGCATATTTACGCTACATTCATGGGATGTGTGCACGAATTATCCGTGAGAACACTTGGCTGTTACTATTTCAATAACGTAATCTGACTCTAGTGAGTTATTTCACTCGGAACTTTCCGCTCGTTCTGATCTCTCCGAGGCTTACGAAGCTGAGCCGATGCACGGTACGTGGCTCTAAAGAGAATAAATTGTGTGTGTAAAATTGTTTCACGTGAGTTGCGCAAGAGGAATGCACAACCGCGTCTCAATTAAACCCGACCGCCCCAGGGCACCGGTTGTCGCCTTACTTTGTGTCTACGTAAAATAGTGCTATAGAAATTGTGTCTCTCTCCCCGGCAAACAGCTGCATGTGAATTGTGAGCGTTTGAGACAAAAGTTAAGCCTTGTTGTTCCAGGATTGTGTTCACAATCTCGACGCAAATTTTGCATGAAAGTTATATTCTTGTTCCACATGTTCTTGGCTTTATGTACGTATAAAGTTACAACTGCAGAAGTATTCACTAATTTGCATTCAAGATGAATATGGGCAGCGCTTGAAACAATGTATAAAGTTATTACTGGCGCCAAAATGATGGATAATATTTTGGTCAAGAAAGTATCCCGTGTTGCCTTGAGACGCCAGATGTCTACTTCTTGTTTTGGAGATACACGAAACTGTGGGGAATGCATAATTAATGTGCACGAGGCACACACTTAATTTACTAATTTGCAATCGAGGCTGCGTCAAATTGTCCGTGTAATTTGTCATGAATAAGTGCTGAAGTGTACGTCCCCTGTAATAATGGAGTTCCACATGTAATTGCGGTCCTGCATATTGATTAGAGAATAAATGAGATACTTTTTGGATGCGGCATTTATTTTTAATAGAATTTGCTCCTTCAAGTTGATAAATTTTCTACATAGATCATTGTTCACAACTTTTCTTACTGTCAAACTATGCAAATTTTTTGAGTTTCAACAAAGGTGAAGTTTCCCTTTAACGTATAAAATGCTTTGCAGACAATTTATGTTCCAACTATATGCTATAAAATAATAAGACAGCCGTACCAAGTTGCCGGCTAAGTTCCGGGGTGCAGCTAATTAAAGTTTGGTGGCCTTTGGCGCCAGTTGTCACTTCATTTCCTGTCTGAAGAACAGTATGGCTCCAGGGTAAATTGGATGCTTGTTATATGCAAATTAGTTGCTAACTTATCTGAACATTGGTTATTTTACTGGGTCAAGTCAATCGAAATATCTACCTGAGATTTTCGATCCCGAAAACAATTATTTTGACTCCTCCAACGCTAGATCATAATTTATGTGACCAAAATAAATATTAGACAAGCAGTAATTATTACCCGATCGATTATTTATTCATGCAAAACACAGCAGCCATAATTTAATTAAAAACAATCAAGAATGTAGCTGAATTTAAACATTCATGATGTAAATGCAATATGTCGTGGTCGCGCCTCGCCGCCCAATATATTCATTGATGCTATTCAATAAATTAACCTGTCAAAACGGTGCCTGCTCAAACTACGACAGTTGAGTTCGATCGAGAACTCTGGCACATCATGATGTGCAATTTATTTACCACGACCAACCGCAACACCACGACCGATGGAAATATTATGTCTACAATTTCTTGCGATTTTATGTTCCCTACTTATTTTTGTTGCTTCCATTTTATAAAATCGCCAACTGTAGGACTCTTTCCTATTTTTTGCACTTGTACATTTTATCCACATTTTTAGGTCAAGTTGGCCGGCCCTTTCTGTATTTTTATTCTCCATCGCTAGTTCCCATTTCCACTAATGAGTCGCTAGATGCAGACAAATTACTGTCCGTTTCTCTCATTACTGTTTCTAGTTTCTGGGGTTACTTGGGTGAATCTAGTTTGTAAAAGTTTGCTTGTAAATTCCATGCCTTTGTAGGGTTCCCGGCCATCATTATAGCGCTGCGTTTAATAGCTGACGCCGCATTGAAATATTTGTAGTTAGCTTCATTGTTAGGTTCACAATGCTATTAAATTCATCTGCCGAGTGGCCGAAATGGGTTTTGCCGAAGTTTCTCTCAATTGAAACCTGAGTGTCGTTTGTCAACCCGTAATGATCTTGGCTTTGAACCGCGTCGGGAAGTAATACCATTATACACTGTGTTGTACGTGTACATAATTAATTTACGGTTTTTATGTACGGTTGTGACTCTGCTCTCCACATCCTGAATGAGTTTCGGCAGTCAAAGTCAATGGGATAAAATAAATTGCAGCGGAACTAACAATTTTTCCGTTAAAGCTTTTTGAAAGTTTGCGTTAAAAAGAACAAAACGTTGTTTTCAATTAATTTAGGTTCTGTTTCGAAGCGCTGTATGGATGGATGTGGGGGACATTGTTTTTGTGTTTGACTTTTATTAACAGTGTGTTTATTTTGTTGCAGCAACAAAAGACGAGGCTGACGGCGACGGCAGCGAGTGTCGTGGGCGTCAGCAGAACGGTGGTGGTCGTGGGAAGTTGCCTTACAACGGGTACTCCGAGGAGTGCCTCGATCGGCTCGAGCCCAACGGGAACATACCACACGATAAAGAGCCCCATTATGGTCAGTACCTACCTTTAACTACCTTTAACTTGAACACAGCCTTAATATAAGTCAAAATGCACAGCAGTTTGTCGATAGAAGAAAATATTGAGCAAAAGGTCATTGTTGTAGGACTAAGTGGCTTCCTGGAAGTTCAAAAAGTATTGGGTTCACCTCAATTTCTACACCTATTTTTATTACCTACTCAACAAAAAGATTTTAACTTATTGTTTTTGTGATTTCACCCTTATGAGAATGGGGATTCTCATGAATTTTGATGACGATTTCCGCCGTTGAATAATGACTAAGCAGAGTGACTCATAATCTACATAACTAAATTATTCAAAGTTAAAGAAACTTCAGACTTTGCCAAGTCTAGTAATAAAATTATTACAACTTAATTACTGAGCACGCCAAAGTTGGGACATCCTCGTCGGCTATAAAATTCAATCGACTCTCAAAATCTCTAGAGAAATACGTACGTAGAATTAACCAGAAGTGGTTTCCTTGTTCTACATTTGAAAGTGGTGATTACAGTTACACTACAGTGTACTGAAATGGCCCACATTTAAACAAGTGTTTGTTCCAATGAATCAGCGAGACGTGTAGTGTTCTTAAACAAAATAAGTGCACACCAAGGAGTAATAAGAAAAGTGGAGTCGGAGACAATTATGCAGAAACGGTGGACCGCAAAATTCGTCAATTGGGAATCCCATTTGACAATTTCTTCAATGATCCTCCAATGACAAATGTATTTTGAAGTGGGATTTAAATGAACAATCTATCCTTCCTACTCCATGTTGCATTATGACGTACGAACATACAAATGTCACCGTGTGCGTCGAGTATGTACAATACAAACTACACGAGCTGACTAGCCACTCAAGCGCCCAGACTTCAGTTGTCACCTAAGACTTCTTCGCAATTGTGCAAAAACCAACCTTGGTTGCCCCAACGCAAAACTCGGGCGTTTTGAGTCCCTAGCTAATCTGTGGCAAACTGCGTATGGGCACAAGGCACAATCGAGTTAATCGTCGTTCTAGATATCTATATTCATGAATACAACACAGATCACGTGGATTGGCGTGTTATAACGGGTAATTACGCTCAAATTACTATGTATACAACGGCTGTTAGCCCTAGTCTTGATATACATAGTATAGGCATGCAAACCGAAAAATTATGAGTACTTACTGAACTAGTTAAAAATTTGAAGCGCCCGATGCGATAAAATGTTTTTTTTTTTTTTTCAATTAGGGACTTTTATAACCGCACTGTGTAGGTATGACAGTTCCAACATATGTACATACCCTAAATATGTAAATAATAAAAAAAAACAAGTAATAAAAACTAAAACCCAACTACGACTTAAAAGGTATAAACAAGAAACCACAGACAGACAAATTAAAAATCCGGAGTCACACGTAATCTGTTCGATTTATGCCCTAACACGTGTGACTCCGGATTTTTAATTTGTCTGTCTGTGGTTTCTTGTTTATACCTTTTAAGTCGTAGTTGGGTTTTAGTTTTTATTACTTGATTTTTTTTTAAATTATTTTGGGGTTATAATAGATATATATATTTTTAATAAAGAAAATAAAACGGTGAGAAATTCAAAACAGCGTGTCGCAAATCATTGTTATTTTCACTGAATCAGCCATTTTCATTTCCTTCGCTTTATTCGGACTGACTATAGTTCTACAATAGGGAATTTGATTTAGAATACGATATCTTTTGAGAGAAACTCATTTCACGCTCATTCGTGTACAAAATATGTGTTCCTCGCGATAAATTTATAAAAGATTTTTCTTTCCTGAAAAGAAAGTTTTTTATCTGAGCTTCCCTTTTTATTCCATTTTTACGTAATTTCGTTAAGATATAATTCTCCCGGTTTTCAGAGATAATTATCTCGAGAAGAGGGCAATGATCTCTAGCGGACATTTACACGCAGCTGTTAATGATGATAATTAGAGAAATGTTGGTAACTTCCACCTTCTTGTTACTAATCATTACTGGTTCATATTACTTCACTACTATTTACTTCTACAATTATAGTTATAGCTTTGCTTGCTAACGGAGAAAATTGTAATTGATGCATTACTAACATACCTATTTTATAACAGGCACGTGTCGGTTTTCTTCGGCATCGATTGATATCAGAATGAAAGAATATAAAATAAAGAATTCGAGAAATGATTAGGATTTGAATCCTCCCTTAGTCAGAAATTCCTCAAACCCCATCAAAAATATAAAATTAATTAACGGTATTCGAAATATTCGTACTAACATCAATGAAAAAGTTTTTAATGTTATACAGCGTGTTCAATAATTTTGGTATTCCATTATGAGTTAACTGCTTTGAAAGTCTCGATGTTGGCGTGTAACTTCAGCCGTTCGTTGTTTACTAATAATTCTTTCGGCATGCGGTAAGACTTTTAAATTATACTTTGAGACTACCTTTGGGATTCGTTTTAACATGGACAAGTGCTATGCCAAGACGGATTTATTATTTAATAAGCAAAGTAAATGTCAATTTTGTTTTTATTACGGTGTAACTTGTCACTCAATTTATATGTTTTGAACAAAAAGAAAACAACACAGCTGGTCGTAAACTTCGAATATAAATAAATAAAGATTGATGTTAATCGATTACTCTCAAAAATGCATTACCTCATTCTGTCACCGTCTGACATATAAAGCATGATTTGTTTGCGAAAGTCACTTAGTTTCAACACAAAAATACATAACTTACCGGATTTATTTATCAATCAGTTAAGTATGACTGTACAAACGAGTTTGTTGAAGTAAATGGCGTCGAAATGAAGCATGGTGTATGGCGCCGAGGATGTTTGACACATGTAAATAAACTTCGATAAATACACAGGCAGGGCTGAGGGCACATGCCTTCCATACGTTAGGATTATGTCAACAAGGAATGTTCCTCTCGTGTAGACCGCACAATAAAGCACACACAATGCAACTAGCAAATCTTTCAAAATATTTGCGCCCATTTCACAAATACAGCGCATTTCATTATATCAATATGCATGATAAGGATCAATCAATCTGCCTAGCCTTTTCCCGACTATGTTGGGGTCGGGTTCCAGTCTAACCTGATGCAGCTGAATACCAGTATTTTACTTGGAGCGACTGCCTATCTGACCTCCACAACCCAGTAACTGGGTAATACGATACCCCTTGGTAAGACTTGTTTTGTCAGACTTTCGGGCTTCTGACGACCCGTAACGACTGTCAAAGATCCTCGAATGACAGCCGGGACCAACGGCTTAAAGTGCTTTTCGAGGCATGGAGAGGTCTCGATATGTGAAGATGGTCACCCATCTACGGACAAACCCGGCAAGCGTAGCTTAACCTGATGGATCGACCTGTGCAGCTGTTATTACGTAGCTAATATATAAATATAAGCTCGCGCATGATAAGGGTAAAACCGCAAAAGGTCAAAGTATTAGCACATGCGGATACAAATATAGCATTACCTGTTACCAAAATACCGTTATCGAAGTTACATAATACATCCGCCATGTTTTATGTAACAAAAGCAAGTATTTATACACAGAGCTGTGCTATAAACATATACAATATTTAGCCACACGTTGGTACTGCAAACATATGCCATACAGCTAAAACGATAAACCTAATCCACACTGAGATTAAATCCTCTAGAGGCCACTTTAATTTAGTATCTTACACTTAACTCCTTAGTAGATTTCGTAATACTATAATACAGTATAAAATCATAGACTCAAAGATTAATTTAATCATTCCCTAATGGCTTTATGGTGTAGCTGCAAAGATTTGACAAGTACGACAAATATTTTGGGTTATTCAACAAAGTAATGTATTCAACAAACCTGCCTCTCGACGCGGGCTAACCAATTTCAAAGTTTGTTGTATGCCGTCGTTCTCCACCATAATGCACAGGAAAACCCTGATCTTTTTTTACGTAAATCGCACATCGCAATATAGATGTGTATTTAATCTAAGGAGGTTCCTAGCTCAAACATGTGTTAGTTCAAACTATTAAAGTTTTAATCGTTTTGCTTCGCTATCACATAAAACTTTAGCAACGTAATAATATGAGGGAATAGGGTTTTCTACGGTTCTCTTGTGCACTTTTAAACGTGCATCGGTACATGTCATGTCGAACTACGATATCGAATGGCTTCTCCATTTAAACTTGTTGAAACCAGAGACTCGTTCGTTAAAACTTTTTCGTGTTTATTTTTTTGTATTGGCACAACACACTACGCTACAGGCGATGGTCATCCCAGCCTATTTGTAAAATTGTTTACTCCAGGTTTTTCGTAAAATCCTAGAGTCTGCTAGACCCAACCCTCGGCCACTACGCCCACTAGTTTATGTAAACAATTTATGGTTTTCCCGCCGAAGGGGTTCTTATAAAACTTCATGAATGAGTAAACACGGGGTATGCGTTAGAACGAGTGTTTCACATCACCCACTGACTTGTGATGCTTCACTTTTATGTTTGTTTGCACCGATTTGTTTTTCTAGTGTTGTTCGTAATGCAGTGTTTTGCTCTTAGTGCTCTTCTGACGTTAGAAGCGTTTCTTTTTCGAGCAAAATTATTTTCAATACTCAATACTCAATACGTTTATTGCATTCCACAATGTGAACTTAGGTGGTAGGTACATAAAGACATACATTCGTTTTGGAGCATTGTGGGCCCTGTCGGGCATAACAACATAAAAATTAGGAGGAGGGCTATTATAGATATTTGTTAACAATTTTAATATTAATCTACTCTTTCGTTTTGTGTAGGTAGGTAGGCTGATAACTAATTGTGTACATATAATTTTTACCACTCATATATTGGATTTAAACATTAATATTTATTTAAATTATACATATATTTTCTTTATTTCATTTTAAATACATAATGTTTACATTTTTAAATATTTTTATAACAAACAAACAAAAAAAAAAAAAACATACATATATTATTATTATCATTGGTAATTATAAATAAATTATTATTGCGTTTTTATTATTGTTTATTTATTAAATTTATTATTTAAATATTCATGTACATTATAATAACATTTACAGATTAGAAATTGTTTTAATTTATTTATAAAGATATTAAATTTTTGTTCATTTTTAATTTCATCAGGTAGTTTATTATATATTTTAACTGACATTACTAAAGTGCTTGTGGAGTGAATTTTTAGCTTTGAAACTGGTTGGTTTAGTCTGTTTTTGTGTCGTAGTGTGTAGCGAGTCTGTATGTTTTCGCGTGTAATAAAGAGTTTTTGATTATTTCTAACAAATTTGCACATTTCCAAGATATATATGCAAGGTAGGGTTAGAAGTTTATGTTCTTGGAAATGGGGTTTGCAGCTGTCTGTGTTATCTATGTTAACTAGTATTCTAATCAGTCGTTTTTGTAGTATGAATAGTGTTGATGCGTCTGTACTGTTTCCCCATTATATTACGCCGTAGTTTAACCATGCGTATGCATAGGCATAATACGTAACCAGAGCAGTGGAGAGATTTGTGGATTTTTTTATTTCACGGAGGGCATAGGAAAATTTTGATAGCTTTGACCTGATTTTCATCTTGGATTGGTCAAACTTTGTGCAAAAATTGGTCATAGACTTAATGAATCTGCGTCTAAAATCTCATTAAAAAATATGTTGGTAATGTATGTCAATAAGTGATCCGTACAATTTTCCAAAATCTGTAAATGCTAATAACTTTAGCTAAAAATTGGGAACGCAACGGCCCCATCATTCTGTATAATATTGTATCATTTTATTATGACGGTAGTTAACTAATTCCCCATTGACATGGCCCCAGTGTATACACCGTTTCCCCCACAAATTATATCATCCCATTGATTGATAGATACCCCAGATACCAGCACGCTTTGTGGTAACGATCCAGATAATTTAATCAATGTTGCCAGTTTCCCACCTACCCAGATAGGTAGGTACTAATGCCGGTTATGAATGGGAACCTAATTGGAATTCCTGAGTGGCTTTTGCCAAGGAAATGATACAATTAGATCAAATTATAGTGCACCAGAGCAAAATGCAACGATTATTGTAACTGATGTGTTGGTTAGGTTAGGTCAAACTGACAAAATACAATGGTTTTGGTAATAACGGGTTAGTCAGGTTTATTTTTACCCGACTACGGCAAAAAAAAAGGAGGGTTATGATTTTGACCGGTATGTATGTATGTATGGATGTTCATCTGTTCCCTCCTATCTTCTAAACCACTCATCACAATTTGACAAATGAGATATGGTTGGAAGCGTCTTGATCGTCCGCTGGTTAAAGGCTGAGTGACGTCACATTAAATAAAAAAATAAATGGCGCCCTCTAGAGAAAATATAGTAAGGAACTAAAAAATAAATATCGTTTAATCGTACCATGTTGGGTAAAAGGGCTTAATGAGCACATTTCAAAAATATATATATTATAAGTCCAAAAGAATTAAAAAAAAAAATTAAGTGATAAAAACTAAATCCCAACTACGACTAAAAAGGTATAAACAAGACACCACAGACAGACAAATTAAAAATCCGGAGTCACACGTAATCTGTTCGATTTATGCCCTAACACGTGTGGATTTTTAATTTGTCTGTCTGTGGTTGTTTATACCTTTTTAGTCGTAGTTGGGTTTTAGTTTTAATCACTTTTTTTTTTTGAGAACCGAGGAAATGACGCAGCATTTTCCAAAAATAGGATGTACACGGATGATTAATTATTTTTAAACAATCTCGGGTTGCTTGTAGGTTGGATGGTTATTAATCCTAATGAGTTTCGTCAAAAAATAATTAAATTAATGAGCGCTCATGTAAACACACAATGTTTTAATAATACCCTTTCTAATAAAAAAAGGCTACAATAAAGCTAGCCTTCAAACGTGAATGTGCTTATAGGAGTGTGATCACCTCAACGGTTCAACGAATCGAACCGATGACCTTTCGATTTAAAGGCCACTTCGGTAGCCTTACGGATATGTCGCTTAATGTACATGTTGCATGTACAGCTTTTTATAGCAAGTATCGTTATGAAAAATAGATTTTAATAAATAAATAATTAATTATTAGTCAAGTTAATACTTAGCTAAGCTGTTTTAGTTTTAGTCTTCTTTGTCTTAGATTTACCCCTTTATTGAGGTAAAAACTGAGGCACAAACTATATGTAGGTACATGGTATATTTAGGCCAATTATCATCAATTTAATAATAATGCATATGATCTACATATACAAGACAGCAAAATATAATCTGTTTTATAAACTAACAAATCTATAACATCGTCAACAATGAAAAGATTTGTTTTTTTTTTATATTTACCCAAATGACCTGACCCTATTAAATTATAGAAAGAACATATTTTTTTGGGTTGATTATAAGCTACAGTGGCAGCATTTTATAAATAAACATGAACAAACATTTAATGTATTATGTTAAAATCTTAAAATTTAATGAAAATGTTCTATAATTATACATGTTGAGCTGATAGGCGACGTTATATTCTTAGTCTTACCCAAGTACACCTCTTTATAAAAATATCGGGACCTAATAATTAGTATTCTCTAAATCAGTGTTTTTCAACCTATGGGTATGCCTTACTCAGGGCGTCGTGGACAAAAGAAAAAAGGCAAGTGTTTCTAGGTCCTATACTTCACACTAAAAATACAATTTCAGTCAGAAGGATGACCTAGGGGGTCGCTTGAATTTGTTAACTTCTAATCATCATCATCATCAGCCTATAGCAGTCCACTGCTGGACATAGGCCTCTCCAATTGCACGCCATACAGCTCGATTCTCGGCAGCTCTCATCCAGCTGCTACTAGCCACCCTGCGTAGATCGTCGCTCCACCTAGCCTGAGGGCGTCCTACCTTACGTTTGCCGATTCGCGGTCTCCACTCAAGAACACGTCTACCCCAACGGTCATCGGTTCTACGGCTAATATGGCCGGCCCATTGCCACTTCAGCTTGCTTATTCTGTGAGCTATGTCAGTAACTTTGGTTCTCTGCCGGATTACCTCATTCCGGATTTTATCTCTCAGAGATACTCCAAGCATAGCTCGTTCCATAGCTCGCTAAGCGACCTTGAATTTATGGACCAGCCGTACCGTGAGTGTCCACGTTAACTTCCAAAGAGGTCGCTCTAAGTAATGCAAACGCGATACAACCCTCCTACATGAACGTAGAATATGAACAAGACGATTATGTGATGTAAGATAAGAGTCTTACAAAGCGAGTCTCACAAAGTCGTGGGCGAATTCAGTGGACACTGGTTTTAGCTCGTAAGTAGGTAAAATTAGGTAAGTAGACGAAATCCGAGTTCAAAGGCGAACACAAGTAATCCTTAGCCGGCCAGGAACAAGTCATTAAACATTGATATGATTACCTTTGTAAACACAGGATAGAAAATACGTGTTTAGTGTAATTAAGTAGTTTTTTTTTTACATAATAAAATCACTGTAGCCTGTAATCCCCGAAGAGGTAGGCAGAGGTGCGAAGTGTATCTTTAGTATACCCACATTTCATTTCGCCGAGTTATGTTTTACAATTTTTAACTAGTTATGATATATGTCATAAGATGGTGAAAGTTTAGTTTGCACGGTTACACATTTTATATTTTATTTGCTTTCAATTTACAATTAAAATCGCTATATAAACAGCATTACGTTTAACAGAAACCATCTAGCTCGTGTTGACCTAGCGTTCCATCTGATATATAAAATAGCAAACATCCATTTGTAAACAAACAGTTTCTGTAAACAAAAATAAAAACAAACAATCCCCTTACAATTTCCCTGTAATGTGAACCTCATTACGGATCTGCCCATTTATAACACTTTCCATGCGAGACCGTGGGGAAGGGAGCCGTATAGAAGACAAACAGGCTCCGTACTACAGTGTATTTTTCTTTATATGTCCCATTTGGTAAACAAACATGGTACGAACGAAAATCGCGGGTTTTCGTAATGATCTATGTTTGGTATGAAACTGCAGCAAAAACTGGTTCAAACCAACAATAAATTAAAACATTCCATGTTTTGTTTACCAGATTAGATGAGTCAAGAAAAATACACTTTATATAATACTGTATGTCGATAGAAAGTAGCCTATGTCCTTCCCCGGGATGCCATCTATCCTTGCCAAATTTTATCGAAATCCGTTCAGTGGTTTAGGCGTGAAAATGTAACATATAGACAGACAGAGTTACTTTCGAATTTATAATATTAGTATGGATTTTTCTTGACTGTTTCGTTTTTACATTTTCCACGCAATTCTAATAATTAGGCATCAGACAGACAATATAATACCAATGTACGTAAATTGATCGCACGAGCGAACATGAAATGTAACCATTGCGTGTTGCCGCAACAGTTAATTTTGATAATTAATCACATTACATGCGCTCAATTATTGAAGCGGAATTTACGATTTTGGATATCTGCACGTCTGTGGCCATTACATATTGCATTTTACCATTAAATATATGCTTTTGTACAGCAATATTTATCCCACAATCGCTGGCGAAAATTAATTAATTATCGCTTCATTTTATACTCTGTGGTCTAACGATGTCGGTCCTTTGACGTTGACTGACGGTTGAAAAACATTCAATCTAGTTAAGGTCAGGAAACTTGTTATTAATATTGCATAATGTGGATCAAGTAAAACCGCCCTGGTATGTTGTTCCCACGTAATTCGAAAAGTTTTCTAATTGGGTCACATCGTGTCGAGTAACACGTTTATTGAATTAGCGTGGAGAAGGAAAATCCTCTTTGTGTACATGTATCTTACTCTCTAGAGAGATCCACTGTGTAACTCGATCGAAAGGCACAAAAAAGGAAAAAGGATCTATGACTTTTGACAGAAATATTCTGAACCTCTGAAACTTTTCTGTACCTGCACGCGTAGAATGACCACCGTAGAAACGGGTTTTGTCGACGGAAGAATAGACAAAATGACAGATACCTACACAACACAATTACAATTTGTCATTTTCATATTTTATGTCAACCCGTTTCTATGGCGGTTATGCTACGCGTGCTGAGAGTATACAGAGTTCAAAGAAAAGTTATCAATGGTTCAATGAGACTAATCATTCAAAACTTTCTTGTGAACCAAAAAGAAAAACAACGCGATACAAAGAAAAAACGCAATTCTGCATGTTTCCGTTACTATTTTATATGGCATTGCCGCGGAAACCTGTCTGTCATGTCACACAATCTGTCACAATACTCGTTGTGATGGACACTTCCTCGTCTAGCCTAGTGTAACTCTACTCACAACACGATTGCTGAATAAATTCACACCCAAGCATAACATAAAACCTTAAACAATTAACCTAATTGCTTCACTGTTTCGTGCATAACGCGTGTCATAGCGTAAAAGATCCCTGTCCATTTTAATTACGAAAATACTGAATGAGGAGTGGCCGGAATGACACGAGGATTTAGGGCCCGATAAACATTTTTTATTTCGCCTTATGAAAAATGATGTATACGTACATAGTAAATACTCAATATGCATCGAACCGACATGAAAAGACTGCTCGTAAAACAGGATTATACGACACATTCCCCTTAAATGGAGGCATAATGGTGATATTACTGTTTTATAACCCGTAACCTTCGAAGAAAATTACTTCAGAACAGATATACTGGCGTTTTGTATACCGCAGCAACGACGGAGCTATTGCTCTTGTCGTAATAAATTATGTGTGTGGTGTAGGTACTCTTCTGTATTGTTTGTGGAAATAGAATTAAAATCACTGACAAGTATCTTACTGTCATGCTGTCATCCAGATTTCTCGTGTTTGTACACATACACCTTGATAGTGCGTAGTCTGTACGCGCGGCGCCCCGACGGCTTGTTAAGTGAAATGTTTGCGAAAAATATACATAAGAATAGTTTTAACTTAACTAAATGTATAGATCAAGAACGTCCTTTGAACCTGGCCTGTAATTTCATCTCAATTAATGGTATTTTTTCTTCTTCTCCGTAGCACTCTTGTCATGGTCTTCATGTAGTTTCTTGTCCAGGGGCTGATGTGATTCGCCTCACGATTTCTCGCCATCTATTCCGATTTTTGGTGTTTTAGTGCACATCATACATGGGTTACCCACTGCGGATTTAATTTGGTCAGTTCATCACATGGGTGCGCGTCCGCGTGGTCTAATGCCCTCCACTCTACCCTGCACGAAAAGGCGCTCTATAGAGTCACCCTCACGCCTCGAGACGTGTCCGAAGTATGTGAGGATGCGCGTTTGGCCCAGAACAGATAGACGCTTTTTGATACCGAGTTCTTGGCGTATAGAGCTGTTGGTGCGTAACTCGATCCAAGATACCCCAAGCATTTTGTTCTACATTTCTGTAATTAATTTATGTCTGTTATTACCCATATTTTAGTGGTTAGTCCCAAATTAAAAAGAGGCTCATTTGTTCTAATTAAGTGGTCAACAGAATCTTCAAAACAGTGTGTACGTCGAATCATTAATCAAAGAGATGCGAATAAAAAAATACGCGTCCAAATGAAAATTCCGAGAACTTTTAATTGGCGTCCCCTGTTTATCTTCTTAATTTTTCGCCCCTTCAAATCGAATTGATCCCGATATTTGAATCGAGTTAATAGAACCGGGCAATAGGGACTTCGCAATAAAATTATCGTTTGGTTTGTCTGAATCGGTCCGTAGTCCCTTACGGGGGTAGTATCTACCGCACCCGGGCCACCCCGTGACCCACTTATACATTACCCTGGATACGCTTTATGCCGCACGCAAAATTGACATACCCATCACTGCTATATAGCTCTTCAATTATATTTGGGCGGCAAGAGGAAGTTACTTGAGTTCTGTAACTTTCTTAATATAAAATTAACGTTGGATCTCATGTGCAAGGATATATCTAGATATAGTAGTTAGAGCTTTTTATCTAAGTCAAGTTACCCGCTGAAAACTTTTTGAGAAATGATAAACAAATGGACACTATCGTTCATCTCTTGCTCGTTTCAATCATAGTGATCGATTGCCTCAATAATCGATTTGTTCTTCCTCAAACGATTCTATGTCTGCGAATGATTTATTCGTTTCGCGTTTACATCCGTCGCATCGATGCCGCGTCTTTGTGACGCTAACGGGCTTTCGGAGTGCTTCGATTCCCGATACCGGGATATTGACAGCCGCGAGAAAAATAGCTTCTTTCAAACTACGTCGCATCAACACGCCATTTTTTATTTTCTCGTGAATTAATTTGCTTACTGAGTGCTTGCGGGGAATTTCCTGGCGGGATTTTCATTCTGTCAATTGACGAAGCTTTCAATGAAAATGTTTGTATTTTAGAGTGCCTTGGTTGATTGTATCGTGAGGCATATTGATGCGGGGAGGATAATGGCTACGCTAAACGTAAGGGAAAGCGAACATTTCAATGACGGTGCGGTGTAATGGGTTTATAAAAAAAGAGCGATTACTTTTACACACCAATTGAAACACGTGTATAGGATTTATGTCAGGATATTTCCAACAAAAAATATCGGGCGTTCCCGATTGATTCCCACGCGAATTTAACGCAACACGTGATTTTGGATGGTGTAGCTTCATTTTTACTTAACAATACTTTTATCAAACGATCTCTTTTAAGAAATCTGACTATATTTTTCTTTTATAATTCAATTTATGTTTTGTTGTACAGAATGGAGCGGCGGCGGCGGTAACGGCGAGTATCGTGTAAGAAGACAGCTGTCCGTGTCTTCGGACTCGAAACTCCTCGACGAAGGTGCCAGGGAGGACGCGAGGGTAGTCATGAGGCCGAAGCGACCGCCCAGGCCCAAGTCCGAGGCCTTTCTAGGGCCTCACGACCACTCCAACCGACGGACCAAGCGGTTTAGTGCCTTTGGGGTAAGAGGATTCGTAAATTACGTAACTTTTGAATTCTTTTATACAGTTTGACGTTTTTCTGGAGTGTTATGTAAAAGAACTGAAGGTTTTAATATAAGAAACATGTCATAAAACAAAAGTACATTAAATTTATGCAAAGAGAAAAGCACATAACGAGAGACTTATCTCAGGTATTTCAGTCAATTTGTTTTCAAACAACGCCGTACACTACACAAATTTGATTACAAACACTCTTTACATATCTCTGTCAGATAGAATGTCTAAAACTATTTACTATTGTTACTGTTTAACAAGTATCAACGTAAACACAAACAGATTATACGCCCACTTCCATATTTATTTTCACTTCCATTTCGCACGTCCGTATGCACATAAATATAAAAGAATAATGATAAATGTTACTGTATGTTCGCTGGCGGTGGGGCGTAGTGTTGCTAGCTTACAAATAGGCCGAGTAGGACCTACAGCGACGTTGACAGATTGTGCGATAAGATCGGGAGTCATTCTGGGATACCAGTCATTTGTGATACTTAGCGTTTGAAAAAGTTCTATTGCCTGCAATTTCGTTTATACGGTCGTTGGCGATGGTCATTGTTTGTTGTTGTCCATATTTAAACGACGCCATTTAAACAATGGAACTAGAATTATGTTTTTTTTTATATTAGTATAAAACACGGTTCAAATTGAAGTTTAAAAGGTCGATTCACACACTGACATAGATAATGTATGATAGAATATTTTGCACTGTGCCAGTACTGTGTCGGAACTGTGGCTTCACTGATATGATTGTGTGAATCGACCTTTACTGGCTAAGCGAAATAAAATTCTTATAAATGAGAAATAACTTCTTTAGTTGAATGCTACACCGATACACCATTAGTTTATCAAGCGATCGATTTAAATCCATTAGGTGCAACCAACGTTTATCAAAGAGAGAGTAAACCACTTAAAATCGTCCAATTAACGTTTCTAACACGAAGTCAAGTATTTTAGTTACCCATAACCGACGGTTATGTTTACGAGGCGTTCACTTAATAATTAGAATTCTATTCGAGTATGCAACACGACGTAAGCGCATTAGCTAAGCCAAATATTTAAAGTCAGGTTGGCTTTTCACCAGAGTTATGCGCCACATTAAGGCAAAAATCCCCTAATAGTATTGGTCCATATTCAAAATGGAGCAATTCTATTGGTCCATATTCAAAATAGAGCAATTCTATTGGTGCATTATTTCCTTGCTGAAAGCCTGTGCATTGTAGACCGTATCTACAGTATTCTAAGTGGCGATACCTCACAATTTAAACTAATAGTTATAAATAACCTCTGTTGTGCTTACTGGGATTTTATGCGGTAATAAAATGGGCAAAGTTCGCAGCTACGATCCTACGACAGTGTTAGAATTATTATTTATGTTACTTCCTGATAATTTAGCTTTCTATTATTGGTGAAAAAATGTTTAAAGTCGATCCATTAGTCTCGGAGCCTATTCGGTACAAACAAATAAAAAAATCTTTCCTCTTTATAATATTAGTAAAGTTGATAAAAGAAAATTTGGTTATTGTAATAATGGACGGCGCTGGCGCCGTCGAGGCCGGCCCAGGAGGCGGCCAGACGACCTAGACGCAAGGGTTGGATCGAGGTGGCCCTGGAAAAGGATGCTTAGACGGATTTGGGGGAGGCTTTTTTTTCCCAGCAGTGGGACAGTGAAGGCTAACATAAAAAATGGTATAGGTTATTCAATAATATTCACCTACAACATGTAGAAGGTTTGATAGACGACAAACGATAATTTAACACCTATTCTCTCGAGTACGATACAAATGCATGATAAATTATAGCTTTATTTTCGCGAAACAAACTCATTCTTGACAATAACAACTGAAACGTCGCAATAACTTTGCCTAATTTATTTAATAATCCTAATATCACCATGTTTGTGCGGTGTCGTAAATTACAGGATTATTTCAATGTGTTCAGTTGATTAATGAATGTTTTTCTGTCCGTCAACAGGGTGACTCTCCCTTCGGGAAATCCGAAGCCTACATAAAGCTCGAGCAACTTGGTGAGGGTTCCTACGCCACTGTGTATAAAGGTTATAGCAAGTGAGTATCTTTTTATTATTTACAGCCTTATTTATCTTAACTTAAGGTACAAAACAATTCCGTGTCTGCCTGCCTGATGCAGTTTCTGAGGTCTTTAGTTCAACAAAAGTTATCTTCTTTTTAAGTGAAAGTTACTTATGAGATGTGGTGGTGGCCCACGGTCGCGATTTACTGAGTTGTGGGTCGTTGGTTCAAATCTAAGCAGGCACTTTACTTTGTGTAAATTATTTCATCACCACAGCTCTCAAAACGGTGAAAGCAAACATCGAGAGGAAACCGGCATGTCCTAGAATCAAAAATTCGAAGACGTGATATCCGCCAACCCGCAGTGGTCCACTCCTTGTCACAGAGAGGCCTGTCTCCCAGCAATGGGAACATTATAGGCTGATTATGCTAATGCTTCTGATGTCCCACTGTTTAGAAAAATAACTTTTCAGAATATGGAATAGGTACATAGAACTATCGAATAGATAAACAACGGTTAAGAATATCTTAGAATAGTCAGAATAAATGACGGGCAGAAAGAATTAAGCACACCCTAAACTTCTGTAGATAATAACATGAAATCGTGAGATATATTTCAGCCTTAGAGATAAAATAAAAAAGTTTTTATGAAACTTCCCTGAGTGGGTCAAACAAGAACATAATGTTTTTATACGGGCAACAAATACCACAGTAAATATAACTAACGAATACGGTAGTTTCTGTCCCGGGATTGAGTGATTCCTTTGGGAGTTACAGAGCGGAATCTGACGATATAATTGTAACTAAGTAAAATGTTAAGGCCACATACATAAGGAATTCCGATTCTAAATATCGCCCAGCAAATCCTGGCCAGCCCCAGTACCACATTATGACTAGCGAATGTTTTTCACGGAACAATGAGCTATTCTCATGTAGTTCCCCTATAACAATGGAAGAAGAATAAGTCATGTTTTACCAAAACAAAAAATACCTCAGGCAATATTCTCCTTTGAATAAAATCAAACATAATGAGTAAGTTGCCTAATTGACACAAGGAAATTAATTATTCCACGGTAAAAGTAATCAGCTTTATAAATATTTATGCATTTCGTAACGAACATCAATATTTAAATATGCGTCAGGGGAGTAGCTCGAGTGGTGTGGCCGAGGCATTTCAGCAAATCTTCGCTATCACCACGGATTAATACAGATGGTTCACTCCACAAAATCATTTAAATAAAAAGCGACTCTTGCCACGACACAATAAAGTGCAATTCAGATCGCACAACGCTAATTACCTACAATTATATTCACCTAGACTTTGCCTCTCTTTCTATCGGATAACTCTTGTATTTTTTTACTACGTTACACTCACTGAATTGGCCCGACAAGACGAGCCTGCCGCGTACTTGTAGCTTCAGCTTCACATACCTAAACTAAATAAAATACGGATTGCGCCTTCTGTACTATTCTGTGGTATTACTCGCATCACTAGAGTTCCTTGTCTGATAGCTTTCAAGCAGCCTTGCTTTTAATGACTTTATTAACTCCAATAAATTGTACATTATACCGTTCGATTATTACTAAAGATTTAAACAAATCTTTATCTCAATATATCAAAGCTTTTTCGCAAATTGAACAATCTTTAGTTTGTTTTCTGGAATCAAATCCATCCGTTAGTGGAGTCATCTGTATACTTACATTTATTTACTTTTCAAAGATATTTAAATATTCTTACAATCTCGCATTTTCATTTTATCATTTACGGTGAGAATGGTCACATTTGTTCAATTCTCGTCTACATGAAACAAAAAAGTTCTTTTCTCGCGTTTTCTCGTCATCCGCACGCGAGTTCGTAGGTATTTTTCTCAATAACAATGTCGCCTTTGTGTTGTCAACGTCTCCTGCGTTTCCACTTGGAAATCGGCCTTTGATGTCACTCGATATAAAGCACCGAGCTGTTATCCAATTTTGTATCAAAATACAACAAACATTTCCAGTGAGAGGCTTCGGCTGTTAGAAATAATGTTTACAAAAATCCAACGGACATACTCGGTATGAGCTGAATATTTTTCGGATTTGTTTATCTCTGTAGCCTTTAACATTCCGGCTCGTTAATTTTAATATAGGACTCGCGCCAAATAAAATTTTACGTTAAAAACTCTCGTACATTTTAGTTCACGAATTAATATGCTAAACCCCGGTGGTTCGCAGCTGGGTCAGGTCGAGTGGGCCAAGTCAAACGGAACTTACAGTGTTCATAGCTCGTGAATATTGGATGAAGTGCTTCACCTCACTGAGTTGAGCGTTAATAAGCGTGTTCAACTCCAAATTGTCGTATTCATGGCGGTTCAAGTTTCCTTACAAAGCAAGCAACGCAGTGGTGAGGCAACAACATATAACAACGCGAGTTCTGCACGTCCTCTGTAGTTAGTTCAAGAGTAGTTCAACTAGCTGTTACAAAATTAGTTCAAGAATGCCTTGAGATCGGGTAACTACATTCCCGTACCTCATAAATGCTTTATTTGAGAAGCTAAAAGCTAGTGCTGGAAGGAGTTTGGAGCAGAGTTTATATTTCACTTTGTATAAGCATTTACACTGACGCTAACTAAGAATTAACGTGTAAAGTAAAGCAGCATCAGTCACAAAAAGCTTTGAAGAGTATACAATTTTGTCTCTTGAAGGAACGTTATTAAATTGTAATGCATAATCAGGGTGGTACTTTACTTAAGGATGTCAAGACGTCTAGCATATTAATGAGCGTCGTTTCCTGATCAGTGGGCGCCAGATAAATTGACATAATTACTTATATCCGGTAGTAAAACATTCTAGGACTTCCTATCCTACCTTTTCTTCATACTTTGTCGTAGGTCGACAGGTGCGATAAAATTGTTTACTTTTCCATGCCTCCAATTTCAATGGCTAGAGCATGCGATGTAAATGAGGCATAGCGTTGCATTATTTATGTTACCCAGACTAACGTGTGAACTAGCCTAGTCGTGACCACGACCGGTATACACAATGAGAAATTATCCGTACACTTGTTTTATTTTATCAAACGTGCCATTAGGACAAAACGCTATGTACGTAGTTGGTTTTGTTTCACGAGTCTAGCACCAGAAAGGCTATTACTATTGTCATGATCTGACAATTACCTATAATAAGGAGTTTTCTCAAAGGTAGCCTTAATTCAAAAAGACCCGACCAGCTATACAAAATTAGAAATAAATTGCTTGTTATTGGAGTTCTCTTCTTGTTTTCTTAGAGCCATAGTTGACACGATAATTTTATTTTAACATCGGCGGTCTGGCGACTGCATCTATGCTGCTTCATGATTTCAATACTCTTTGGCTTCGGTCACAGTAAAAAAAAAATGACCATCGAGCAGCGTAACGCCAAAGTCA
Source organism: Lithophane semibrunnea (assembly GCA_947363905.1). Taxonomy (NCBI): domain Eukaryota; kingdom Metazoa; phylum Arthropoda; class Insecta; order Lepidoptera; family Noctuidae; genus Lithophane; species Lithophane semibrunnea. The sequence continues at coordinate 13,422,141 of OX376201.1, forward strand.
AGCCTCACTATCACCGTGACTGACATCCGAAGAAGTGTACAAAGCATCAGTCGCTGTATCGAGTTTCTTCATCAAAAGTAACAGCCAAAGTTACGTCAGAAAATTAAAGAAACGGTTAAAGGAGATGTTTCAAAATGTATGGAGCCTGGGCCAGGTCCTTGTACACTATACAAAAAAATAGGGAAATTCATTTAAAACAGTTCTTAATTGTCCAATTACTTTAAAATGGCTTGGTTTGCTGGTAAACACAAGAAATTACACTTGAAATTGCAACACAACAAAAACCCGTCATGGCGGTAAGCTGTCATTTTGATTGACGTTTGTCACGTTTGACATGACGAAAGTGACTGAAGTAACACTGTTGTGACAGCTGACAGTTCTGTTTCTATGATCTATGGTTTACTGTCAATATTTTTAAGCATAGAGTAACTAAATCCGTGAGACGCCATGTTGAAAGTCGATAAAAATTGATAATAAATATCAATTTACTACCACAATAGTAAACATTTAATTGAATTATCTGTATTTTTCCTGAATTCTACGGATTTTTCTCTTTTTTTTGAGATACTGTACATAGACTTGGCCCATTTTGAAACATCTCCTTTGTTCCTTATTAACGTTACTTTTGATAAAGAAACTGGCCGTTAATCTATCGCCAATACTAATGACTGGTGGTGCTATGACCCTTACTTTAAGTACCCAATCACATTTCTAAAGTATTTCTTTTGTCGCAGTTTAACGCAGCAAGTGGTAGCATTGAAAGAGATCAGACTGCAAGAAGAAGAGGGGGCGCCGTTCACAGCCATCCGGGAGGCTTCGTTACTCAAAGAGTTAAAGCACGCCAATATTGTGACACTTCACGACATCGTGCACACCAGGGAGACGCTAACTTTCGTGTTTGAATTTGTGGTGAGTGATTCTTTACTACGACGTAAGGCTGGAGTAGAATAGACGAAGGTTGGAAGTCCCAGTAACGGGGCAAAATTTGAAAGAGGCTCAGTAGTTGTCTAAATTGAATTTGGTTCAGTGTTTGAAAGCTATTCATCGGAGGGGTCGTGGCTAAGTAATAGCAGCCGCATGGGTCGATCCATCAGGTTAAGCTACGCTTGCCGGGGTTGGTCCGTGGATGTGTGACCATCTTTACATATCAAGACTCCTCCGTGCTTGGGAAGCTGACGTTAAGCCGTTGGTCCCAGCTGTCATTCGTGGATGTTTGACAGTCGTAACGGGTCGTCAGAAGCCCGAAAGTCTGACAATCAGTCTTAACAAGGGGTTCGTATTGCCCAGTCACTGGGTTGTGGAGGTCAGATAGGCAATCGCACCATGCAAAATACTGGTATCCAGCTGCATCCGGTTAGACTGAAAGCCGACCCCAATATAGTTGGGAAAAGGCTAGGCAAATTGATTGTTTGAAAGCTATTCATCGCTGATCGCATCAAACATTTACTGCGCTTGTCATAAATTCTAGTGGAGTGCGATCATATTCTTTTTTTCCTTCCCGAATGTTCCAATATACAATGTGAAAGGCATTTGTTTTGAACATCATGTTTTACCAATACCTTGACTAGGAATAAATAATAAGCCCAAATAGCAACACATTATGTGTACCTACTAATTAAAGTCATATAATTTTCCTGTTAAGTTTAATAGCATAGATGAAGGGGAAAAAGTGCCAATAAATAACACAACGGACAAAATTCCTCCACTTTCATAGTTCATTGATCTTTTATTTCCAAAATATAATAAACACAAATATCTCTAACTAGCAGTCTGTTCACGAATCCAATTTCATTTGACGTATTTTTCTTTCCAATATCAATTGAAATTCAATTACCACTGGGTGTTACAGATAGTGCCATCCACGAAGACGCGCCGCCCGCCGCGATACTGTACTGTAAGCTGTACTTTAGTACGGAGCGGAACGGAGTGGGGCGCGTCTTCGTGGATGGCACTATCTATATTCGAAACTATAGCTTAAAGGCTCTTACATACTGGCGCGATTCGCCGCGCGACACGAATTTTAACAAAACATTTTCTGAAAAAACTTCACGGCGAAAAATGCGGCGGCTTCGCGTCGCGCGCGAATCGCGCCAGTATGTAAGAGCCTTATTTCGTGTATAACGACCTCTAGTATTTATTTTTCTTCAGATGACGCACTTCGATGTAAATGTGATTTTGTTTTTACTTCAACGTTTTTATTGCCTATATTTTGTATACTGAATTCGTCTTTGCAGTACTTGAAAGTGAAACTAAAATGTCTAGGCTGATGTCATCAGTAAATACTGTTTTTGTTTGAACTGACGCTTTACGTTAAGTTTCACTTTTATATTGTCGCGACACACCCAACTCTAATATTTGTGTAAGCTATTACTACATTATGAAGTCCTTGACTTTTGTTCGTAAAAAGCAAATCATCTTTGTATCTTGCTAGCCAGTATCCTAATCCTAACTTATTATAAATGCGAAAATGAATTTGGTTTCTTTCTTACGCTTTCACGCCAAAACCGCTGAACGGATTTGAATGAAATTATTCTATACTTTCCATCCTGGATCGCAGACGAAGTCACACCTCCTTCACCAAAAACGAGAGCAGTGGTAGTGCAGTAGTAACGGCCCCGACTTGGTTGGAACTTGGAACTCAGGCAGGCGCTTTACTTTGTGTAACTAATTTCATCACCACTGCTCTCAAAACGGCAAAGGAAATCATCGTGAGGAAATCAGCATGTCCTAAAACCAAAAATTCGAAGACTTGTGACATCTACCAACCCGCACTGGGCCCGCGTGGTAGATTACAGCCCACGCCCTGTCGAAGAAAGGAGACCTGAGTCCCATCCCCCTGGGAAAATTATAGGCTGATTATGTTTCACCAATTTGCTTGTCAAATCCATAGGCTATACTTTAGTGACAACCTTCGGCGCATTGTGCGGTAAAATTTAATGACTGATCTAGCCTATCAATTTCTAAGACTAGTAGTAGGTAGTACGGAGATTCGTAGCGTAGCTTAGTTTTGATACCACTGACCTGCGGCCTACTGTACTTTGGAACAAAATATTAGTACTTATTAACTTTTTTATTTTTCGTCTAGGACACGGATTTATCACAATACATGGAGAGGCATCCTGGCGGGCTGAACCACCACAATGTGAGGCTGTACATGTTCCAGTTGCTGCGAGGACTCTCATACTGTCACAGGAGAAGAGTTTTACACAGGTATGTTTTACTATTTGGTTATTTATTTATTAAGGCTTTATCCTTAGGAAGGTCGGTTTGTGATTTGTGTCACTGTGGGATCAAAATAGTTGTTTTGAATTACTCCATAATATTATATAAGATATTTATTTTGTAAAACATACATATAAAATAGATTTGCATGGTCTTAAAATAACATTCGGGAACAGGATCTACATGTTTTGCGGAAAAAATCACGAAATAAGAAATATCAAATATAACGTGTTATCTCGCTACACCCCGTAGTGAAATATCACGTTTGATTTTTCGTTGAACGCGAGATTTCTAACCCGAAATGCGCCGCGTGTCCTTGACTCGCCATGGTCTATCAGACAACGATTATACTTACCAGTATTTGAAGATAAAATATTCTGAAAATGTTTAAGATACTTTGTACCAAAAAAATACACGTGATATTGGGTAGGGGTGGAGGGGTAGTCTAAAATCTCACCACGTATCGCGAGGGGGGATTAGAAAATTGCTAAAAGCATCAAGTGATTTATGGACGCCCCCTTAACAGAAAACAGACCAAAAACATTAATTAAATTCTTACTCCACACTGATAATATTTTTCACAGCAAGCCAACAAATTTCATTTACAAAACAATCAACGTCTCTTCAGCCATTCACTTTAAAATTATTCTCAATTTCGCCCGGCAAGGTTTAAAAAATCTACCTAGAGTAATAATACCTAGGTTTTTCTCGGCTATTTTAATATCGTCTGCTAGAGGCGAAGATAAACAATGGCGTGCATATACAGTGCGTTCGCTGTTTATAATAATAAAATGAAGTTCTTCCTGTAATAACGAGAGTAGCTTATATTGTTAATAATGCGGAGATGAGACACATGGAGGAACAGTTGGGGAACATTGTACCTTTCCTGTGTATGGCCAGTTTCACAGTCGACTGTTCTTCCGAGCTGTTGGATTTACAACCCTCGCCTCAGCGCCGAAGATTGAAAATACAACAGTGCAAAAGAACAGTTGACTGTTACGTTGGCCTTTACTTTTGATTACAAAACTGGCCGTTAGTGTGATTTTGCAAAGCTTAAATAGTCGGAGGTTTTCAAATTTTTTTTTTTCGTTTCGACAATATTTGTTTACAAAATTAGGTTCCGATTTTAATGACGGGTTCGATATTGTAATATAAATATTCAAATTAGAGAAAAAATTCAATTACAGTACATTGGTCAGCCGTTGACGGTAAACTGGACAACGCGCCCTTCGTAATCAGATTACGACCCTATGCTCACATTCGTTAATTGAAAACGTAACATACATTCACATCTTCATAAATGTTGGTTGGTCCTCAAACAGTAACGGGGGTTCCGTTTCTAAAGCTTATAGTCTGTCCCAAAAATAATTGGTGAAAGTGTAAACAAACCCTTCTCAGGTTAAATTCTAATTCAATCACTACAAGGAATTAGTACTTAATATATTCATCTCTATTTAGAGAAGGTTTCAACTTAATAACTCACAACTTTTTCCAATAATTATTGTTCTTAATAACAATTAATTGAAAAATCATCGACGAAAATTGAGGTTATAAAATTAACATGAATTGTCAAATGAAAAACTTCTGGTTGTTTAAAATTTGAATTCCCGTTATGTTAAGTATGTATGTATTCGAATAATCAAATAAAAGTACTCAATTTGAAAGTGGTACTACAAATTGACATCCACAGGTCAGTTTCAGACCCATTTGTTTACATTTTCATCAAATTCTTTTGAAACAGACCAACATTAATATTTTTTCAAATCACACTCATTTCAACTCATTTTATTGTTTGTTGATATTTTGACCAACCAATCACAATCCCATACAAAAGATTTGACAACAGATTCATTTATACTAGGTTACTTACTCTTTCAGTTTACATTGTATCTCATAATTTCTTTTCCTTGTCACAGGGACGTGAAGCCTCAGAACCTACTAATAAGTTCTCACGGCGAGCTGAAACTGGCAGACTTCGGTCTGGCGCGCGCCAAGTCCGTGCCGAGCCACACGTACTCGCACGAGGTCGTCACGCTATGGTACCGACCACCTGGTAAGTACAGCTTTCCAAAGAAAAGTATGCGTTTCGTGAATCATCGTCTATCTTCGAAAATACGAACGCGCGATGATGAGATCTAATATAGAGCTGTTACAACCATGAATTACTTGCCTATTTTGTATTACCCTATTTACAAAATTGAAGAATAACGACTCTATGTAATTCCAAAAAACTTTTCAAGACTTTTGAGTGACAAATGACGATCTGAAACTGGAGTAGGTAACCCAACAGAGAGAAACTCATACAAACGCGGAATGATAGGAACTCTAATACAAAGCGCGGTTGTACAAAACTTAGAAGCATTGCCTCTGCGGAGGTGCTGTGGCGCGAAGTTCGTACTAATTCGGAAATCCGCAGATTACCGAAACGTTTTACTAGGATGTCATGGAAAGGAAGCCAGCCAGCCAGTTCTCAGTAGCGCAGCCCGGAGACTGCACTTGAGCCCGGTTGATGGCAATAGGCTCGCCCCTTACATGGGACTGAAACATCACTGGCCAAATATGAGTGTACTGCAAGTCCACCTCTGCCTAACCCTTCGGGGATTAAAGGCGTGATGTTATGTTATGTTTCGTGGAAAGGGTATATAATATAAAGTCAATCGAGTGAAAAGAAAGTTGTCCCTTTTGTAAGTGGTGAATCGAATACTACACGTTTTCTGGCATGACTATCCCATTTGTAATATACCCTTCACGAAAAATGTTAGTAATTTGGTAAACATGCGAGACGGTCGATTGAAAATGAATATTATTATTGCGATATTTTTTTATCCTTCAAGACTGAAGACAGTCTTCAAACAGACCATTGACTCATTCATCAGAAACTCAATTACGAATTTGTCTTGGCTGAAAGCGATAATAGGTACCACTAATATTTTACAGTCAACTATTAAAAGCTTCCTGGAGAAAACAAGAGGCCATTATGAAAATTTCTAGTAACAGACTTAGTAAAATTAGAAGTGACAGGCTCTGTTTATATTTAGAACTAATGCTTTCCTTGAAAACTTTACTGTAATATGGTTTAACGGATGTCGCCCGTAATAATGTCACGCGAACTGGGAAAGTGCAACATAATGTGTTATTCCGACTGCGGTATTTGTGCGATGTGATGTGTTAAACAAATCCATGCTGACATATTTGTGCGGGCGATAAAATAGTGTTAGGGACATCAAAGCGTAAGATGTTTCCATAAATTGACGATTGATCCTAACACATTATAAAACAAAGTCCTGCGCCGCGTCTGTTTGTCTGTTCGCGATAAACTCAAAAACTACTGCACCGATATTCATGCTATTTTCACCAATGGATAGAGTGGTTCTCGAGGAAGGTTTTAGTATATAATAACCGACATCCACGCGGGCGAGCTGCTGGCATCAGCTAGTTAAAAATAAAATGATTCTAGACGTTCCAGCATAGAAATAGTAGGTAATTAAAAATAAAAAAAGATACAAAATTACAATAGTTACAGGTAAAAACATACAAAAATGCCTACAGGTAATGTTTTTTTATTTTTTTTTTGTTAATTATAGGGGAAAAATTTCAACGAACCAAGAATCATGTGCTGTATTCATGGTAACAGTGCGCATATATAGTATAGTTTACAGCTAAGAATACTTTTGAATATTCTTCAGTGGTTGTTGTGAATGGCGGCAAAAGAATTGTTAAACAGACATTAGTATTCTCATAAACGTCAAAGCTCAAGCGAGTATACGAAACGAAATTGGAATTCTAACGTCAGTCGTATAGATCTCGAGAAAATCTTCTGAGACATGACGAACAAGAAAGAGATGAAGCTCTACAGGACGTATAGCTCCATCTCCTTCCCCCACTAAGTAAGATTAAAATAATACTGCTGTAAGCGGTGGTGGTAGGCTTCCTGATCCTAAAGATTCCGTTTTTCTTATTAAGCTAAAAATTTGTACTGTAACTAGCTGCCACAAGTTTAACAAACGCCAAGTCGATAATATTGACATGTACCATTAAGTGAAGAAGCGTTAAGCTATCGACTCGGTATCATCTCAACTCTCATTCTGAATCATCATGGATGCATGATGAATCAGCCCTGCTTTTACATGTTTTTGGACAGTTTACAAAACATTCGCTGAAGTTATTAAGAACACTTTATAGGTTGTTTTCGGCTTCTGAAAACATTATGAATAATAGTGATATATTATTACAACCATATATTGTGAATTTACGGTGTACACTGGCACAGTGAGAATTGAAAGTCGCCTACTATCCCTAAATATACATTTATGGCCGTCACGAGTCGTCATTTATCTTCATTTTTTATATTGAGCTCGCCATTTTCACGACCCTTACCAAGAGTCTGCTAAATTGTTGTGGAGTGTTTTTAAAAGACAGTTTATTTATTTTTATGAAAAAGTAACGTTTTGGCTTTTAAGTTGGTACATTTACTAAGTATTAACTACGGAATTAACAATATACGGCGTCCTAGATAACTGACTGAAGTACATCAACTCCAACCTCAATAAATTCATTCATAAGCTGGACTCCACGATGAACCATCCGAATTTTTTAGATTTCTTTCTTTATATGGAATATTCCGAACAACGCTGCACGCGGCAGTGCTACAGCGCTGTGCGGCACTACTGTTTTGTGATGCGTCCCCATACGTCCCCATACATTTTCGATAGGTTTGTATGCGAAGCAGTAATGTCGCACAGCATTCCTGCTGCACTCGGAAAGTAATCTCATAATTATAAACCTATAGAAAATGTATGGGGACCAGTAGTGACGTGGCAGCACAGCCGCGTGCGGCGTTGTTCGGAATAATACCTTTATGCTGCAAAGTGCTAAAACTCCTTTCTAGCTCCCACCAATATTGAACTGAAATATATTAGATGAAAGCCGTGCGCCTGAAAAGATTTCCCAGCGGCAAAACCGACTGACTTCCATACAAACTTTCATCCCCTATAACTCCTTTAGAATGTATGCCACAATTTGACAAATCCTTCCTTAGTGCTCACCTACGCTATATAAAGACGCTCCCTCACTGGGAGCCTGTAATGCAACAGTTCAGATTTGAGCATTACATTACATCAGAGAGTGAGGAGAACCGAGCATTACTGTGCAACCGTGGATGATCGGGGCGATGAGCACCCGTGGTACAATTTGTAACATAAATGTAATGTAATGACCGTGTCGCGGTGCAGGCTCAGTAACCTAGACGGTAGCGACGAATGCTCGTTAGTCAATGAGGCAGTATTGTAATACCGGGTTCACACGGGTCGATTCGAAAAAAGAAAAACGTAGGGACGCAGTATACATTCTTCTTATTCAGTTTATGAAATATCTTTCATTGTAGGAGGTAATAGACGAGAGCCAAACCTCGAATTATGATTTTTTACTTAGGCTGTTCAAACGGATCTGCAGCTGTCCTTATCGCACGAATAGCGGGCGAACGCGAACGCTTGCGACGGCGATATATTCTTCAATTACCTAATTTTCAAAAGTCTCTCCGACCGCATTTCCTCTTAAGACACTTGTGCAAAATTTCATGCTTTGAGCTAGACCTAGCGGTTTAGGCTGTGCTTTCTCACTCAGTGAATGAATGAATTTATGATTTTTATTATTATTAAATTCCACTTGTCCAACAGCCACTACAAGAGGCAATACGACGATTTACCAATAGCATTTGTTTTGTTCAGACGTGTTACTGGGCAGCACGGAGTACTCCACGTCGCTGGACATGTGGGGCGTGGGCTGCATATTCGTGGAGATGCTCTGCGGAGTGCCCACCTTCCCTGGTGTCAGGGACACACACGACCAATTAGATAAAATATTTAAGGTATGAATATTTTTTGTGTATTTCTTCTTTAAAACCATCATTTTGGCAACTTTTTATTAGAGATTAAGGACGTGGACAAGAATAGGGAATATGCATGTGATTCAAATATGGGTCAAATATTTTTTTTTATAAACTATGTTACTTCAGAATTATGCCTCCATCAATATTTTTGAATAAAATTTCTTTTTGAGCGAGAAATTAATTTTTTTAAAGTCCAAAAAAACTGTGGGTAATTCAAATACTTGAAAAGGCTAAGAGCGGAAGTGACGTAACAATCCGATATAACAATCAAAATGTCAATGTCAAGTCAATCAACAAGTGTCAAGTCAATGTCAAACGCTCATAGAAAAAGGAGTGTTTGACGTTGACTTGACAGATGCTTGTGTTGACATGCTGTGAATTTTTCGATCTAAATATAACGGTATAAGGAGCACAACGATGAGGCCGTCCGACGTCGACTCTGTCCAATTGACGAGCTTCAATATGAAGACAAATATGTAATCCTCACATCCCACAGGTGGTAGGCACCCCCACGGAGGAGAGCTGGGTGGGCGTGAGCCGCCTGCCGGGCCTGCGCGCGCACGTGGCGCGCTGGGGCGCGGCGCCGGCGCGCGCGCTGGGCGCCGCGTTCCCGCGCCTGCGCGACGCGGGCCGCGACGCCGAGCGCGCCGCCGCCGCGCTGCTGCAGCCCGACCCGGCGCGCCGCCTGCCCGCGCACAAGGCGCTGCACCACGCCTACTTCGCGTCGCTGCCGCCGCGGCTCAGGGAGCTGCCCGATGGTGAGTGACGAAGCAGACTTGACGGACAGTGTCATTATACTGAACCCGCAAAATCCAAATTGCCATAAGTTTTTTTACAATTTGCATGTTAATGTCAGGTTGTATCTTGATCAAATATAACTCGCGACCTTAAAAAATACGTATTTACAAAATTATGATTATAAGAACGAAAAATAGATGTAATGTAGAATATCTCCCTCATTTATAAGGCCGGACGAACGGACGGTCCGCGCCACGTACCGGTGTCCTTTGATATATTTAAAGTCCCGCACGCGGATCGTCCATCGCGGTCGTCTGTCCAACGCAGAGGACGGCCGTTTTGTAAGCGTTTGATGACTATAACGGTTCTTAGTCTTCAATTATTTTATTGAGATGAAATGGAGAAATTTACTTGTAATTTTATGAACAAGTCGTTGAAAAAAGATTTAAAAAGCTATGTACGACCTGCATAGATTTTTATCTTAACATTCTTTGAAAAAGTCAACTTCACATTCACATCAGAACCAATTTTATCCAGTAAACGCACGCGCCTAAAACATGTTTTCCTTTGTTACAGAGGTATCAATATTCACAGTGGAGGGCGTGTGCCTGCACCCTGAGACGCGGCACGCGACCATCAAGTGAGACTTAGCCCACGAGCCCTTTAGTCGAATCAATTACGCTTTTTACGTTCTGCCCGGCGCCTGCGCCGCGATCCCTATACTGCACCAGGAGGCGTCACATTCTGACTGACTCGCTCCGTCGGACCAACATTTCGTGATAGTTCTATCGTCTAGATTAAAAAAAAGAATCGCTCGAACGGGCATCGAATGCCGACAGTATTCAGTTGATTTCAACCCCCCATCATTGTTTCGTCCGTCGATCGCTTTGTCCTTTCTATTATTCTATTAGTGCTTGTTAAGCTTCCAACGGAATATCCATCCATATAATTCAATTATTCTATGGTGACAAGGTAAACTGATAGGTAACGAGTGTATGAATTATAACTATAAATATATAAACAGAGCAGTGTGCCATGTATATCTATAATTGAGAAGAGTATGACGTATTATTTTAAAAGATTTTTATGCTGGAAATATATGCTCATAATTTGGTAAAAATTTTGAAGATGTTTATTTATATTTATTAAGGGATAATTGTCGATGAAGTTAACTCTAATGCAGTCTTATGAAACTATACGGTTTTATCATTGAGCTTCTAGCATGAGTTTACGATTGATTTCTGATGGTTTCAATTGGCTATTTTCCGATGTTTATTTGAATTAGCGGATATCGAGTGATCGTAACTCATGGTAGGGGTTCTTCCATTGAATCTTGGCGTTTATCTAAATCTTATGCACACATTCCTTCCACGGTGCTCAAATAGTAAAGTTAGTGTGGCGAGGAGATGTGTCGCGGCCCGAGCGCCGCCTCCAGTGATACCATGTGAATTGAACGGAGATCATCTATTACCAAAATTATTTAATCTTCGCAGATCTCAAATATAATCAAGTGTGGGACCGTCCTACTGTAAATTGTAAAGTGATAGGAAATTCGACGATTTATAAATAATATACTAATCATTGTTCTGAGCGAGGCGAGGTAGAGTAGATGGAAATAGGTTCCGTCTAGACTAAAGACTAGTGAAATTAACCAGTTTAGTAAATTTTTAGTGGTCCCCACGACGTAAGGTTAGGAGCGCAGTGTAAGTAACGTAGGACCGGCGCATTGGCAACTTGACAGGTTAACATTAGACGAAATGTTAATGCGATATCTGCGATGTCTTGTTAGAAAGCGGCACAAACAAGTTATCTGTGATTTCAAAATAGATTGTAGCCCTACAGAAACGCGAACGGAAATTGTGCCAACAATTAAAATAAACGCTTCATAGATATCCGGGAATTTAAAATTAATCAAGACATTATTATCGCATAAAGATCATTTCGTACGTAGTCTTAAAAATAATGCTAGTCTAGAAGCGAAAAATATATCATTTCTGTAAATAAAATTGGTGACGAATAGCAATAAAAATCAATTAAATGTTACCTACGCTAAGACTAAGCGAATAAAGCCTTATAACAATTGAATCGCACTGAACGCACTGCCAAAATACGCGACAAAAATCAATAATAAGTAATAGAATCGATTAGTAAAATCGAGTTGTCAGTGTGCGCGGGAGATAAAATAAACACTAGTGAGCATAGATCAACTTAGTGTAGTCCTTACCGAGCTTTAGAGACGTTTACACTAAGTGCCGGGGGCTGCACTTAGCGGAATTAAACAAAATTTAACTAAATTGAGCACAAAATTGTTACGTCACAAACTCAAGAGCCGCCCCCGGCACTATCGAGTAGTTAATTCATAATACGGTTCCGAACACCAATAGTACGTAAATTGTATAGTATGTGAAACGCAATATTTTCAGTGTATATGGTTTGTTGAGTTTTACTGTCTATGTAGCTAAGGAAGGGTAGCGATGTGTAGCTGAACCGCGGGTGTGGTAGAAACAGTCGGCGAATTTTGAAGGCAATAAACGCGGGTTCGTCAAATAATTGATTATTGCATTATACGTTCGTTATTTGACTGTTAAATTGTTAACGTGTTTGTAATAAACAAGGCGACGCAACCCGCCGTCTGTTGCCTTAGATTAATTTGTTATTTTTGTGAAGTGTGTAGATACTGTCGAATCCATTAATCTAATAAAATATTATGTATAGAACATATCTTAATATCCGATGAAAGTCTTCAGAATTCGCCGTTTTAATGTAGTAATAAAATTCGCTAGCAATTGAATGTGTGGAGCGCACTCGTGGTTCAGGCACACTCGCGGCTCTAGTGAGTAAGGGATGCAAAGTAAATAATTCACCCGTTGAGTGAGGCACACATGTACGATACGAGATTACGTCGAGCATTTATATTGAGAATAGTGGAAATTCTATTGTATACATAATAATTTGCATTTGTACGATGTACTGACCGAGGCCGCATGGCTCACGTTCGTTGCGAAGGAACGAATTTGTATATAGGTATTATTAATTAATCAGTTAGTTGTTACGATTTCTTAGTTACGACAGTCCTATACGAGTTGCCATTGCTGATTGTATGAGTTCCGAATTACACGGACGATATGAGATTTATTTTAATTTTTTAACTATCATAGGTTATTTTCGATTAACTATGTTCTATTATTTTACGTATCACGAAATTGTCCCGCTACTGATTTAGTTACGATTTTTTAATATTTTTTTTTGTAATGTATAAACAATGTGCTTTTACTCGTTTAAAAGAATGTAAATACGATATTTGAACTGATAATAATAAAAGTTTTTATTTCTTAATGAATTTCCTTGTTTTTTTCCCTCCGGATTGCCCTCCTGTGCGATTGAAAATACATTCATAACGAGCTTAATTAGAGTGACTTATCGACGCTCTCATTAAATATAATAAGGCAAGGCACAAAACCGGGCAAAGTGGCGGTGCTTGGGGGAGGCCTATGTCCAGCAGAGGACGTCTTTCGGCGAAAATGATTGTAAAATTGAAATGATGATAATGAAGAAGGTGTTCCGGTGAAATGTGATTCGCAAAAGTGAACAGTATTATTCTATAAGTGAACTGCAAAATGTGGTCGGTAACGTAGTAACGTTGCCGATGTCATTTTGCCGTTGACTTTTTTTTCAAAGGATAACCACGAATAATATTAAAAGGGAAAATAATAAAGAAATTATAATGATAATGTCTGGGTTGATTCACAAAGTGAAGAGAGCCGTGAAATTTCTGGCGCCGCCTGCTGGCTGGTCGCCAAGGTTTGAGCCATATAATTCGGCCAATGAAAGTCGGCGCCACGTTGAACGTATATAGTCCGAGCCATCTGAGCCCCACATACCTATTACATCACCTAAGGGCTCGGCGCATTGGCCCTCTAATGAATTAATTTGGGCGTATTCATCGTAGGTAAGTTTCTATACAATCTTCAGTTATTTTGTATACGCTGTCGACGCGATGAAGATGAATGTACCTACTAGGTTGCTTCTTACACAACTAGCTGTTAGTATCAGGTGAACAATTGAGAAATAGGGACAATTTTGTATGTTTGGGATGTTTTTCAGGCAATTTCTTCCCAGAGAAAACCTAATGGTGTCCATTCCGAGTACCAAGACAGGATATCTTCTTAAACCAGAGCGAAGAAAACCCATTACCTACCTACATTATTAAGAAGGAAATTAGTTCAGAATTTTAACGTTGCCACGAGCTGTACTTGCAATTTTGAATTTTAAATTGGTGTAGGTACAATACGGTTAACATGCCAATCCGAATTGAGCAGAGTAAACGAGCTCGGTAAGACTCGCAGCTACGTACTTACAACCTTAGGGCAAGATTTACAGACTGCATTTTGCTAAGCGTTTCCTGCGAATGTGAACCTTATTCTAATGTACTTAATGTTGATATTTGTTTAAACGAATATAAGCGTTTCATACGTATAATAAAATATTAATGTGCCTACAGATAAGGTTCACATCCGTATGAGACGTTTACTTAACAAACTGAAGTCAAAGTACGGTCTATGAAGCATGTCTTTAGGGGAAACGAACGAAAGTAGTGGCAGAATGACTTTCGAGCGTTAATAATATCTATAAAGTTAGCTGTTAGCAACGATTTAAATTAAATTCCTGTCTACACAGTTACTCCAACAATTCCTTAGAGTTTAATCTCCCAGTCTGTGACTAAAAAGTAAAGTATTATCTCACCTCTGGCCAGGCAAGGGTGCGACCGTGGAACATTATCAATCAGAACCCATCGCAATTTGGATGATATTACGCCCTAATTGTCACCCCTCGAAGTTATAGAGGGTGATGGAAATGCAGTTATTAATTGAAAAAATATTTTGGTTTTCATTATGTTTCAGGCCCATAAGTAATATTTTTAAGGGAAATTATTTGGTTTGAATTATAGGTATCTAGCTTCCGCCTGCGGCTTCGCCCGCGCGGTACCTATGCCGATAAAAAGTAGCCTATGTATCGATTTCTGTTCAGCAGTTTAGGCGTTAAAAGGTAACATACAGACAGACAGACAGACAGAGTTACTTTCGAATTTATAATATTAGTATTTATGGGTATGGAATGCTTTCCAAGAAAACTTGTGCCTCATTAATAACGATCGATTGACGTTGGTATACTAGAAGGTAATATAAATATTTGATTAACGTATAGCGTACCTACCTAGGTACTTATATAGGTGCCTAAGTGATTGTCAATACCTTTTTTTAATTAGTTAGGCATGGAAAAATGGAAGTAAGTAGGTATCTAATTGGTTTTTCACTGGCTTGAACACAAAACTGCGAATCGCAGAAGCTTTCTTAGAAATTTTAAAGAAAATCTTAGGTACCTAGCGTCACTGATTTTTGCGATGCAACGCAGTTGCAACGCAGTTTTGTGTACAAGCCCTATATCCATACCCACTAGGGCTTTCAATGTTAGATACTTACCTTATTTATTTAAAGCGGCTAAAAGGCTTGTACACAAAACTGCGTTGCGACGTCGCATCGCAAAAATCAGCGACAGTACCAAAGATTTTCTTAGGAAAGTTTCTGCGTTGCGAATTCGCATCGCGCCGATTCGCAGTTTTGTGTACAAGCCCTAAATCTTCTTACACAAAATGGAGATGACATTCATTGCCGTAATTATAATTAAAACTTTTACTACGACGTCCATTAGTATCAACTCTCTACACGATAATAAGAACTTGGTAGTGATTACACTGTAGACTAGCGACCCCCCCTGTTTCGCACGGTTTTACAAATTGTATGTAGGAATTATTTTAATATTACTTCATCCTAATTTATTATTTAACTAGGTAGCTGATGCCCGGGGCTTCGCCCGCGTGAATATTGGTTATTATAATATACTAAAACCTTCCTCAAGAACCACTCTATCCATTGGTGAAAACAGCATGAAAATCGGTGCAGTAGTTTTTGAGTTTATCGCGAACAGGACGACAGCAGGACGCGGCGGAGGACTTTGTTTTTGTTTGTTACGCTTTCACGACAAAACGGCTGAACGAATTTGGATGAAATTTGGCACATGGTTAGACCTTGACCTGGAGAAAGACATAGGCTACTTTTTATCCTGGATCGCATACGAGGTCGCAGGCAACAGCTACTAAGTTTACTATACATTCACTTTAACACATTACCCTAAATAAAATAATAAAATAAAATAATGCTCTAAAAGATGGTGAAAACAAATCCGTTGCGTAGTTTAGAGGAACAACGCGGCCACACGGACAGACAGAAAAGCGAGTTAAGTAATATGTAAAGAAAATAACGATAGACTTAAATATCTTTGTTTTCAAACTTACGAGTCTGACTGAACATAATTATTCAGGTGGCTCCTAACTCCTAACTTTCACAGATAAAGGAGATAGTGGCTAATCCAGTTCGCTGAGCTGTTTGGCGAATCTCTCATTTCGTCTTGTATCTGCTAAAGCTTTGAGATAGATCAAAGTTCACTCACTGTGACTAATTTCAGTAACAAGTGAGATCTTGGCTTTATTTCTGTCGTAACGTCTGTTTCAATTTTTATTTTCCAAATAGGATGGGTTTTTTGAAGTTACCACATATAAACATAGGCAAAGAGTGGAGATACTTAGGTACCTAAAAACGCGTCAATAAGGAATATTAAAAAAAAATGAAATAAGTGCCACAATTTCGCAGTTTTTCAAGCACAAGGTTTTCAGGGTTGCAAACTTGGATATAGATAAACTACTCTCAGGGGACCTCACAACATAATAAAAAAATCGTAGTTACATGTGCGTTTGAGATGTTTGATGATGTTATTGACTGAGATAATTTGAGCATACAACCTTATTTTTCATGTTTAGAACATATTTTTGATCATACTAATGAATTACTTAGACTAAAGACACGGCTTCGGTAATCAAACCAGAACTACGTAGTTACCTACTGAAATGATTTCCTGATTTACAGGAGTTTCGAGAGCTTTGAATAGTGCCTATCTCTGCAATGTTAGAAATCCAATGTAAATACACTACAAATTCCGGTAACCTTCCTGATTGTTGTTCGTTGCAGTCCAATTTGTTCCTAGCTTAACCGGATTGACGCGAACTATTGTGACTCCTTTGATTGTCTTTGAAATTCGGTGTTTTGGTAAAATGACTGTAACGAAAGGGGAGACATCTCGGCTTTTGGCTTCTTGATTGAAATAAGACATGGCTCGTGTAATTTGAAGCCTCAAAATGATTCACAAAACAAACGAAAACATCAAAAGACATAAAACGAAGGTAGTTCCATATTTTCCACGCTGACAGCAGGATATAAATTCATTTTATTATGGTTCCGAACTCTCCAGGTGACGATTGCAGTAGTTTATTTAACGGACAACCCATTTAGGTAGGTACTGGCAACACGAACGAACCCATTCCCATTATGATGGTAATATAATAGCAACACAAACAAATAAAGTGTTGGAGGTTAGAACAAGTCGTTAATCCCGCGTAAATATCCTCTTGATAGCTGAATAACACGCACGCAGCGAATGAACAAGAGGGATCTTGTAATAACAAAATATATTTGGCAACATTATACTTATTTTGTGTTGTTTTTCTGCAACTACTTATGTTTGTGTTGTTAGAGCTTTCAACAACATTTTCAGGAATGAAAACTACCTAAAAACTATGTTAATCTATAGTTTATCCACTACCTACCTTGACGGAGACTTAGTTTGCGCCACGAGAGAATCATTGGAGGGGCTTATCCTAAGCAACAATCAATCAACTCAGCCTATCGCAGTCCACTGCTGGACATAGGCTTCTCCAAGCTGCGCCACAACACCCTGTCCTTTGCCTTCCGCATCCAGTCTGTCCCAGCCACCTTCTTAAGGTCGTCGTTCCATCTAGCTGGGGGGCGTCACACACTACTCTTGCCGATACGCGGTCTCCACTTACTCGTCTGCTCCACCGGCCATCGGTCCTTCGACAAACATGGCCAGCCCACTGCCACTTCAGTTTGCTTACCCTGCAAGCTATGTCGGTAACTCCGGTTCTGTTCCGGAAAATTTCATTTCTGATTTTATCCTTCAAAGAAACTCCGAGCATAGCTCGCTCATAGTGCGCTGAGCGACCTTGAATTTGTGGACCAGTCCGACTGTCAGTGTCCACGTTTCGGCACCGTATGTACCTAACGATGACGCAGTGAGTTCTAACCAAGAAAAAAAAAACAGACTTCCAAAAAAAAAGTGAAAAATAAAAATTCCGAAATTAAAGTTATTTTTCACTTTTTTATTGTTTTTTTTGGAAGTCGGTTGTTTTTTTTTTTGTAAAATATTTCTTCTTCACTTTTTAGTTGTGGTACCCCACACAAATTCGAATACCACTACCTGCTATGTAAATAACAGTGACGGAGCAAATAATATGTCGTCTACATAGACTAAGTGGGAAAAATACGTAATTATTGAAGCTAACTCAAAAACAACGTAAGCAAAGTTAATAAAATTTATATGGGACCACCTCTGAAGCATGACCTACCAAAGAATCATCAAAATCGATTCATAATAGGCGGAGTAATCGCGAAAAATTAATGTAATGTAAAAACGAATTGAGAACCTCCTCCTTTTTGAAGAATTCGGTTACGTTAATGACCCAATTAAGTAACTATACAAAGCAGTAGGTACCCCAATTGCGTAACACAATTTTATTAAAATCACAATCCGAAGGATTTTGAAGGAAATTCATAATCGC
This sequence comes from Lithophane semibrunnea, assembly GCA_947363905.1. NCBI lineage: Eukaryota > Metazoa > Arthropoda > Insecta > Lepidoptera > Noctuidae > Lithophane > Lithophane semibrunnea. The sequence continues at coordinate 13,440,737 of OX376201.1, forward strand.
AAGAAATCGGTTAATTAGGCTGCCGGGAAAACGATCTTTGTATTCATGAATGTAGCTGTAATAAGTACCTAGAGCTGTAAATCGGTCAGACTAAAGATAAATGAGGAAAGGAGGTCGGTGTGCAGATTGCTGTTCACTTATTTATGATTTTATTCTTAGTATTTTGTAAGTCACTGGGTTCTCCATCGCCCTAGGGGGTGCCGAGGTTTCTCGCCTACTGGACGACTTACGAGCGGACGCTATTCAGCATTTCTTTCCTCGTTACCTAGGTACTTGTTAATGTCTCGCTGGCGGCGTGTGTGTTGGATCATTAAGTTCCCTTCAAAATGGTTGAGCTGAATGGTGCTGATCCATGCCTCATGTTCGTGAACGGGTGCCATCAGTAGGGACTGGTCATCTCTTAGCTGCCACGGCTTATTATAATTTATTTTAATTTTTGAATTGTTTTGTATCTTTTTTATCTTTTATTTAAGTACACTTTTAACCTGCACGTTTTTCTACATTGTACTCACATGTATAATTCCAACATGAATGATGTAAACACTATATTGTAACAATATTCTGATTTAAAAGAGTGTCCGTGGAGTTTCTTGCCCGTTCTTCTCCATAGGAACCTACTACGCTTTGGAATGGGCAACTAGCTTCATCTTTCTGACTGACCGACCCCTTGACAATTCATAAGTGCCTGTAATTGGTTTAATTGAAATAAATGCTTTGAGTTTGAGTTTACTTTCAATATGAAACTGACTTTCAAACTTCAGTATGTTTGGTATAGGCTGGGTATGTTTTTGTGGAGATACTTTTTATAAGATATTATAGCCTTTAGGATAACATTGAAAAGCTGTTGACTAATTTAAGATTTTACTGGCTACAATTGAAGCCTGTTACTGAAGATAACGATATTAGGAGGTACCCCAGGTACCTATACCTACAATGTATCAACATCATTGTGAAAAACTATCTTAGTTATACAATTATGTTAACTAACAAAGGGCGTTCCCGTTAACCTGCAATAGTATAGCGTGTATACATGCTAAACAAAATATAACCACTCAAAAAAGAAGATTTCACGACACAAAAGAATTTTTTTTTTGTGTCATGAAATGTCAATACTCAATATATTTATTTGCATTTCACAATGTTAACTTAGGTGGTAGGTACATTAAAAAATATACATTATTTTAGATCATTGTGGACCCTGTCGGGCACAGCAAGATAGGATAGAGGAAGAGGGCTAATATTATAATATTATTATTTGAAAAAGAAAAAAAAAAAGTAAATGAATAAATGTTTTTCTACTACTCACTTCCACTATAATTTTAATTATTATTTTTGGTATTTGTTTTTATTTATTCATTAAAATATTCATTAATATTATAATAGCATTTATGGATTAGGTATTGTTTTAGTTTATTTATAAATATATTAAATTTATGTTCATTTTTAATTGCTTCTGGTAATTTATTATATATTTTAACCGACATTACTAAAGTGCTTGTTGAATGCATTTTCAGCTTAGAGCCACCAGGTAGATTTAGTCTATTTTTGTGTCGTAGTGTATATCTAGTTTGTATGTTTTCTCGTGTAGTGAATAATTGTTGGTTGTTTCTAATAAATTTGCATATTTCTAATATATATAAACAGGGAAGTGTTAAAAGTTTGTGTTCTTGGAAATGTGGTTTGCAGCTGTCTGTGTCTTCTATGTTAACTAGGATTCTGATTAGTCGTTTTTGTAGTGTGAAAAGTGTAGGTGCATGTGTACTGTTTCCCCATAATATTACGCCATAGCTTAACCATGCGTATGCATAGGCATAATACGTAACCAGAGCTGTCTGAAGGTTTGTGGTTTTTTTGATTTCGCGGAGGGCATAAGCAAATTTTGATAATTTTGACCGGATTTTTTTTATGTGTGATTTCCAATTTAAATTTGTATCTATGGATAGACCGAGTAGGGTGAATTCTTGTACTGTCTCTATTTTTATGTCATTGTAAATAAAATTTATATCTAGAGGTGCTTTTTGGCGTGGGTGGACGGACATGATTTTAGTTTTATTAAAATTAATCTCGAGCTTGTGTTCTGTCATCCATATTATTATTTTGTTGAGTGTATTTGTAAGTGTTTCAGTTAGGTTGCTCTCTTGTTAAATCTTCACATAACGATTAAATTTAAACGTAAAAGAAACACTGTACACGCACACTTGTATTTCAACGTAGAAAAACAAGTGTGACAAGTGGGCGTGTACAGAGAGTTTATTTTCCGTAACAATTTAATATTTTTTGTGAATATTTTACTATACAAAAACAAAAAAAAACTTTTTTTTTTAATGGTAATATTTTTTTTTAGCATGTATAGACGCTATACTATTGCAGGTTAACGGGAACGCCCTTTGTTAGTTAACATACTGTAGATCTCTCCTGTACTACCTACTTTCTTATAACGAAATGGAAGATAGATAAATCTTTTGAAATAATATGCCAACCTACACACAAAAGTATACCTAAGTTCCTCAAAACATGGTTCCGGTTGTTTTAAAAAAGTTGGGCCAACATCTCAAGTTTATGAAACGAAAAATATTATTCTAGGCTTAGTTTTATTACATAGGTACCGGAAAAGCGGAAAACATAGCTCCGCATCGCTCCGCTCCGCTCCGTTAGCTTAATAATGCCGTGAATCTATTTTTACCTGACTACGGCCAAGCAAAAAGGAGGGATATGATTTTGACCGGTATGTATGTATGTTCATCTGTTCCCTCATATCTTCTAAACGACTCGTCACAATTTGACAAATGAGGTATCATTGTAAGCGTCTTGATCGTCCGCCGAAAAATATATAAGTACTAGCTTCCGCCCGCAGCTTCGCCCGCGTGGTATGTCGATAAAAAGTAGCCTAAGTCCTTCCCCGGGATGCCATCTATCTCCCTGCCAAATTTTATCGAAATCCGTTCAGTGGTTTAGGCGTGAAAAGGTAACATACATACAGACAGACAGATAGAGTTACTTTCGAATTTATAATATTAGTATGAATTATAACACCAAAAGGATTAAAAAAAAAAGTAATATAAACTAAAACCCAACTACGACTAAAAAGGTATAAACAAGACACCACGGACAGACTAATTAAAAATCCGGAGTCACACGTGTTAGGGCATAAATCGATTACCAGCGGACGATTAAGACGCTTCCAACGATACCTCATTTGTCAAATTGTGATAAGTGGTTTAGAAGTTAGGAGGGAACAGATGAACATACATACATACCGGTCAAAATCAATACCCTCCTTTTTTCTTCGGCGTAATCGGGTAAAAAATTACGGACTACCAGCTAATCCGTTATTTTTAACAAAGTGAAAAGTTTTTATGACTGTAGTATAATATCGAATTTGAATATCTATCATCTGAACGGACTTGGATGAAATTTGGCACATGGGTAGACCTTAGACCATGACCCGGAGAAGGACATAGACTGGCGAAGTCGCGAGCAACAGCTAGTAATATTATAAATGCGCAAGTGAGTTTGTTTGTTTGTTACGCCTTCACACTTAAACAGCTAAACGGATTTGGATGAAATTTGGCACATCGGTAGACCATCACCTGGAATAGGAGATACTTTTCATCCCGGTAGTACTGTCCCGTGGGATAATTTGTGACATGCACGCGACCGAAGCCGCTGGCAAGAGCTAGTCCTACTTCCTACTAATATTACAAACGCGACATTTTGTGAGTATGGATGGATGGATGGATGGATGGATGGAGATTTGTTACTCTTTCACGCAAAAACTACAGAACCGAATTGGATGAAATTTGGCACATAGATAGTTTATAACCTACTAATATTATAAACGCGAAAGTTTGTGAGTATGGATGGATATTTGTTACTCTTTCACGCAAAAACTACTTAACTGAATTGGATGAAATTTGGCACACAGATAGTTTATAACCTGGATTAACACATATCATACTTTTTATCCCGATATTCCCACAGGATCGGGACTTATGCGAGTGAAACCACGGGGCGCTGCTAGGTAACCAATAAATTAAGATTTCTACTGTGGCTAAAGAAACCTTTTGTTTTTGCAAAACGTGAACATAACAAGACAATAATAGCAAATACTTAACAGGAAAAGGTCACTGAGTTATCTTTGTGGGGAATATCCACTTATGTGACCTTATATTACTTACTACTTTTATCTACCAGTCTCTTATCACCATTCCGAGAAGACCTATTTATGTTTCGAGAAACCAGCGTTTGGCTTTACAATTAAAAGAGCAATCGCCAGCGGTGGATGCACCATCTACGGCTGTTGAAACAACTTTGTATTTCTGAAGTATAAAATTTGTAGAATGCAGTGTGTGCTGGCGTTGGTAGCGCTGTACGTGGGGTTGGCGCACTCCTGGGGTGAGTACGAAAGGCTTCTTCATTATCTTTTTAATCAACGTAATTTATTTTGTGAATTGTATCGCATCATACACTCCTTCCCACAAGGGTGTGTCAACAATTTTACACCCCAAATGGTCTATTTATACCATATATGTATAGAGTTCCGTACGTCCGAATGAAAAAACGGAACCTGTAAAGGATCGTGTGGAGGGGTCTAAAAATATTATTTGCAGTGGTTCCTAGTTCCATATCTTGGTCGCTTTTATTTAAGTAGGTGTAGTTTGACTCTACCTCGTGCAAACGAAAGGGCTTGTTGTGTAGATCCCATTCTTTTTCCTTTTTCTTTCCTTTACTGTCCCGCTGCTAAGCGAAGGTCTCAACCATACTTTTCCATGCATCTTTACCCGCTGCCTTTACCGAGTCGTCGCACCAGCGTTTCTAAGGGCCGGCGCACATTTGGCAAGGCGCAGCGCAGCGCATTCGTCACTGCCAAACGAATATCTACCTTGTATCAATTGAAATAAAGTTGATAATAAATAAACTTCCATCAGCTTGAGAGCGCGCTGTAAGCGGTAAGAGGCGCGCGTCTCAGGTTATCTATTCTCAACTTTATTTTTAGGCACGCAACGTTGTGCGCCAGCCCGTAGGCCTGCCTCGGAGACGACGCCCGACTTCAGGCAGGCACTGAGTGACGATCCTGGTCCATCTGTGCGATGCATCCAGTAGGTGTGGCCCGCTCAGTTCCATTTCAGCCTCATAGGCCAGTAGCTTCTTCTCAAATATTTTTAAATAAAATATTAAAATTCATCGTTTTAAAGATAATTAAGAAAAAAGATAAAGATTGCATTCCATTTCCTCCCAGTATCTCCGAAATTAAAGAGTCAAAGATTTAAAAAAAAATTCAAGAAAATGTTCTTTACATAAAGATTACAGGAAAATCTATTAAAAGTCTATGATTTTAAAATAACATGGTAAATCTCTCAATATTTTGCCAGCAAACTAACATTCGCAATTGCGTAGTTTTTGAGTTAGCTTCATTAATTACGTATTTTTGATGATATTTTATTTGACTCCGTCACTATTATTTTCATAGCGGGTATTCGATACCGATTGTGTGGGGTAGGTACCACAACAAAAAAAAACAACCGACTTAAAAAAAAAACATTTTTTTTTTAAGTTTTTTCATCTGAAACTTTATGTTTTTCCTTTAGCGGTGACGGCTTCCCATGCCCTCTCGCTCCTTACCATGGCCTGGACCAGGGCCGGCCGCGAGAGGTAATAGCCGCCAATTGCCTCCACGAGGACACGGCGGTACTCCGCCCAAGCATACCTCCACCGTATGCTTCACCGTGTCCTCCGGGCGATCCACACAGTGGTGACACCCGGGCGTTTCCTCCCGCCTAATCCTACACAGGAACCTCTCGAAGCTGCCATGTCCGGTGAGGACCAGGTACAGCACGAGCTGCAAGTCTCAGCTTATTATCTTCCTGCCCTGTGGCCCTGTACCCTATTGGTTTTAGGTTGGTTCACCATTTGTCTTCTTCTTCTCTTTTATTTGTCATCTTAATAGTCTCACTTTTAGCCTTACATCTTTGGCGTTCCTAATTCATCCATTTTTTTGTTCTTCCCCTCTTAAACCATTCACACTCATACACAAAACTTTCCACTCGACATGTTCCTCATTCGTTCGCATCACATGCTCATACCATGAACCGATATCCACACACGACTGCGGCCGCCGCGACTAGCCGCTTATTGGTTGTAAACGAATTAACTGACTATTGGTTGGTGCTCAAATAGAGCAGTGGTGGCCCCATAGTAACGGCCACGACTTACGGGTTGTAGGTCGTAGGTTCGAACCCTAACAGGCGCTTTACTTTGTGTAAATTATTTCATCGCCACTGCACTTAAACGGTGAAGAAAAACATCGTGATGAAACCGGCATGTCCTAGAAGCAAAAATTCAAAGACATGTGACATCTACCAACCCGCACTGGGCCCGCGTGGTAGATTACTGCCCACTCCCTCTCACACGGAGTAGGCCTGTGTCCCAACAGTGGGAACATTATAGGCTGATTAAGCTATGCTTATGCTATATTCCTCAAATTAACTTGTACTTAATACTCGTATAATGTTTTTTTATGATCTTAACCGTTTCTACCCAGCATCCTTGAAATATCCTGATTGCATCCAAGAATCTGGTTTTGGTGTTAATTTCATCAGACTACACCTATTATATTGCTTTCAGCTTGTTACGTTAAGTATTTTCTCTTATTTCAGACATCGCCGTAAGCCTAGGAGATAAACTCGAATTGTATACCAATGGATTCAAAACAGACACCTTACGTTTTGAGTCCCTCAACCTCACAGCGTTAGCGTACGATGAAGTTCACAACACTATGCTGTACGTCGACAAACAGAGCGACAACGACGCTATATGTGGTTATAATTTTCATTCCATGGAAAACAAATGTTTCACCAAAATAGTCGGTAGTAACATTCACAGTATAGCCTTCGACCCAGCAACAGAAACACTATTCTTTATTGAAACTGATGCAAGAACCATTAATTGGATCTCATTAAAACCTGGATCTAATAACAATGTAAACCATTTAATGACGATAGATGACTTCCCCAGTGATATTGCCGTGGACAGCTGTAGACGGTACGTTACCAATGGCAGTTTAAAAATCAAAATCTGTTTCATTTCATGATATTCAATCGTGTTTATAAATTTACAGGCACATTTACTGGTCCTATATAAGAGGACACAAGTACATAGAGAGGGCTCGATTTGATGGTTCCGAGAGAGAAAATATGTTCCCAGCTGATTGGCCAGTGTTAAGCATGGCCATGGACCCACAAACACGGAAAATTTATTATATTGACGGTTGGTCACATTTAAATTTGTTTTTGAACAGTAGAGATTTGAATGGGGGTAACGATATAATGATATTATTTGAAAAACAACCTTCTCACATAAACGAGGTGACCGTTTCAAATGATTACTTATACTGGATGAACGGTAGCGAGAGCTACAAAACCGTTTGGCAAATACCAAAAAACGCAACGAATGGAGAAGAAGTAAAAGAGATTAGTAAGTTCTATAATGAAAGTCCACTCGCTATAGCCACCAACTACAAAATAAATGATCAAATTCAGGGACTTCAGGATTGCGAAGTCCTATGGAGTTTCAAAATCAATATTCAACAGACAACAGAAACAGAACAGAAAACAGAACAGTCAGCAGAAACAGAACAGACAACAGAAACAGAACAGACAACAGAAACAGAACGGACAACAGTAGATACAACATTTTCCGAACTATTTTGTGTTCACGGTATAAAAGTAAGTGAGGCATCTGTTTGCAAATGTACACCTGGTTACATCGGTGATAGATGCGATGTTTCCGTCTGTGAGAACTATTGTTTGCAAGGTGACTGCAGCTTCAATGACGAGGGACTCCCTAAATGCAGGTAAAATATTTTCTACTCTTTCTGATGTTTTCAGCTTCATTTATTTATTTAACTATTTATGTACACACATAATAAACAGACAAGAAGAAAAGAACAGAAAAAATACGTACAAAGGTGAATGGTGGTGTGGTGTGGTGGTGGTTCATTGTAGCCCGCAAAATTCAAATTTTCTTACGTTTTTTGCCATTTGCAGGTCAGTATCAGGTTTTATATTGATCTAAAATTCGCGGTCGTGTCAAATATTTATTTATAGAATCATAATCATAAAAATCATCATTAATCCTATTGAATGACTATTTCATGAAATCATGACATTTGAGGATTAATCTAATAGTTATATTTCTTTATAGCCATATTTGCTATAGTTGCGAATCATATTTCAACATACAACCTGACACTGACCTGCAAATTCAAAAAACGTAAGAAAATTTGAATTTTGCGGGCTACCTTAGCGCATCCCCCTTAAGCATAAGCGTAATTAGCCCAAGTATAGCATTCCCACTGCTGGGACATAAACCTCCTCTCTATGAGAGGTAGTGGACCGTAATCCACCATGCCGTCCCAGCTTGTGTTGGTTGCTGTCACATTGTTCGAATTTTTTTTTAGAAAGAAGACATTTGTGCCACTTTCCTCACGATGTTTTCCTTCACTGTTTTGAGAGCAGTGGTTATGAAATAAATTACACAAAGTAAAGTGCCTGCTTGGTTTCGAACCCACGACACGTAAATCGGAGCCGTTACCATCGGGCCACCGCTGCTGTACCCAAATTTTCTCTGTTTTCTTATTAAATTTCGTTTATGTTTGACATTATCATTATTTCAGATGCAACGTCGGTTATTCAGGGGAACGATGTGAAGTGTATGCCTGTCATGCTTTCTGTCTAAACAATGGTGACTGTTCCCTAAATGACAAGAGCGAGGCAGTTTGCGAATGCAAAGGAGGTTATGTAGGTGATAGATGCGAGGTATCAGACTGTCTGAACTACTGTATCCAAGGCGAATGTAGTTTTAATGAAGAGGGACTTCCTACATGCAGGTAAAACAAATGTTACTCATGTTGTCGATCTTCTTGTTTAATTTAGTTGTAATTACCCGATTTAATATTACCATTATTTCAGATGTAATGCTGGGTTTTCCGGGGAGAGGTGTGAAGTGAACGCGTGTCATAGTTATTGTCTCAACAACGGTGCCTGTTCTCTGAACGAAGAGGATAAACCATTCTGTCAATGTGTTGACAATCACGAGGGAACAAGATGTGAAGCTACCATAAATGACACTTTCACCAAAGCCAACGCCCCGTTTGACTTAATCAGAAGAAACCTAACTCTAGCCGATTTAATGTCGAATTGGCGAAAACCTGCCTCAAAAATCTTTGTAATTGTTGAAGTATAAGTACTTTTTATCCATTAGTACTTTTTATTAAGCTTTTTTCTTAAAACGCTTTCTGGTTATCATTTATGTTTATGAAAAAGTCATTTGAGTTTTCGACTTTGTCTTGCATTTATTGAATTTTTATTTTTAAATCATTATTATACAGTAATAATATGCAGTTAGAGTAAATCATAGATGCAGGGTTATTGGTAAAACACCAACAACCTCTTAAGGAGTCATTGTACTCATCATTATGAGCAACTTTTACTATGGGAACAAATATGAAACCTACACAAACTAACAATAATAGCTATATAGGTACAATCTAATAATTGCGACAAAAATAAACGTCCTTCGTCTTAAACACACGACCTTATTTTTTTTAGCACACAGACTGGAATCTCCTTGCATAGAAAGAAATGAAATGAAACATATTAGGCAGTATACAGTGTTATTGAAGGTTTTTTTTTACGCTGTGGTGTGTGAGTTATGTGGGTGTAACAGGACTGTAAGGGAACTTAATAAAATGGCCACACGCTACAGTTTGTCGGGGCAACTCTCGCGGAATATTGATGATAACATTGTGAATAGAGCCAATGTTGACGAAATTGCACGATTTTTGTGACGTTATATTTTTATGCCAGTAAATAGGTGCCTTATTAAATGGATTATTTCTTTGATATCTCCAAAGTAGTGATGTTATTTAGTTTTCGTAGAATTCGAATTTCTCTCAGGTGCTTGTAATGAGCACTGTATAGGTTTATATACCTATAGCCATTAAGATACCTATTTAAATCCGCCCATTTGATCCTTGATGGGCTCCAGAGGTAAATATTAGGACTTAATAAAGTGAGGTTTGAGTATGAAAAGTCAACCTCAACAAAAACCAAAACATAGAAACAAAAGTGTAAATAAAATTATATGCCAGCAGAATATACAGTATGTTAACTAACAAAGGGCGGTTCCGTTAACCTGCAATAGTATAGCGTCTATACATGCTAAAAAAAAATATTACCATTCAAAAAAAAGTTTTTTTTTGTTTTTGTATAGTAAAATACTCACAAAAAAATATTAAATTGTTACGGAAAATAAACTCTCTGTACACGCCCACTTGCCACACTCGTTTTTCTACGTTGAAATACAAGTGTGCGTGTACAGAGTGTTTCTTTTACGTTTAAATTTAATCGTTTTGTGAACATTTCACGACACAAATAATATATATATATATTTTTTTAATGGTAATATTTTTTTTAGCATGTATACACGCTATAATATTGCAGGTTAACGGGAACGCCCTTTGTTAGTTAACATACTGTACTTATATAAATTTCGCCACATGTCGACGTCACAGACAAACGAAAATATATTCCATATATATGTTCCGAAAAATTCCTCGTTCGAATGAAGGGAACCCATTGGTTTATCAACATCATGAATAATTACACACACGTCGCCATTAAATGAAAGTTTTATTAGGTAAACATTAACTTCATTTATAGGTCTACCGCGGTTTGGAAAGAAAAGTATGTCGGAGGAATGTTAAGGAGATGGGAACATGCAAATCGATAGACATTGATTTCTGGGGACGTATAAAATAAATCTTGTTTATAGCTGCTATTTTCTAATTTTGAAGGCAAATAAAATATGTAGCAAACCTATAAAATTAAAACTAAAAAAGCGGACGACTGTCACAAAATAACGGCTGTATTAGTACTGGTGAAAATTACAGATTTTCATGACGTCCGTCCGAATAATATGACGTAATTGGCTTTCCTAGGAAATTGTAGCTTTAGTCACTGAATACGCAACACGGCTGTAAAAAAATAAATTTGTTTCAACGGAACGATGCGATTTCTGATAGGTATGAACCAATTTAACCGCTATACCCATACTAATATTAAGTTTATGTAAATGCAAAAGTAACTCTGTCTGTTTGTCTGTCACATTTTCACGCTGATGTAACGGCTGAACGAATTTGGATGACAGGCACACAGATAGACCATGACTTGGCTGGTTTAGGACAACGGATACTTTTTATCCCTCTAATAGTAACTATAAGTTCCCGTGGGATAATTTCCAACCTACACAAAGGTGAAGCCAGAGAAAAGCTGGTATTTAACATTTTCAAGAGTAATGTCCTTCTGACTCAGTTTACAGATATAAATGGTTCAGCAGGCTTCATGGAATAATAAAAATGGGTTACCCCACTAGAGCTTTACAGCTAAACTATATTAATAAGTGCAATCTCGAATGCCATTTATACATTTCTAACCAGACTGTGGTAATTGATGGCGACCGTAATAGGCCAATAAACGTCACGCCGACCATGTCCTTTTTTAATAACTTTGAATTTTTATCTATGAGATAAATTGCTCCGCGACGAATGACGGCATACGTGACTACCAATTGTAATATCACGATAAATAAATTATAGTAGGTGGGTACCTACCTACAATGGTTTTTACTCAAACAAGATATTAATAATCGGCTGATGCCAAAGAGTTTTCATATGTAAATTCTTTCGCGCCATTTATCCGGAGGGCAGAGGCCCGCAAAATGTAATAAAATGCAATAAAAACGATTTAGTGCACTTTTTCCACCCTTTCGAGCACTCGTACACCCCCCAGTATTTTGTATGATTGTCGTTACTCAACCCTTATCCGCTGTGGATATATTTATCTGCTAAAATGTTGCGCGGATTTTAGGGAAAGGAAAGATCGTTGCCAACGCCATGTCGTTTAGTAACATACATATCACAGGCCTTAACATCCATAGGTAACCAGAATAATTATTCTTAATTATGTGCCTAGTCTTTGTTATTATCAACAAGTATTGGTTCCGTGTGACAATCTTTCGTAAATGTACCTACCTATATTTTGGAGATCGTACTATAGTGGGGCTAATTCGACTGTAAAATAGGCATTCCACTTTGGACAGCGGCTTGGTGGGATAAAGTGGAATAATGCTTCTGAATTATGTGAACGTTTATTTTTGTTTAAAACTAAAAGTTGAAAAAGCTTTAAAGCTAAACTTTAAGCACGTCAAAAACCTTTACTTATAAACGTTTTCCGAGATAGATTTTTATCTCTTTATCTTGGAAAAGTTTCACTACTTTTTCTCAAGACTAGGCAAGATAATACTTAAATAAATCCATTTATCAACCTCAATGGCCACGCTGAAGACGAGGCAGCTTCAACTAGCACCATTTGTCTTTTAGCAAACGACGCGTGAGAATTAGACAGATGTGAGTACCCACACAAATATTTATAGGCACAGGCGTACCTGCGAGCTAGACTAGCGGGTTAGCCCGACTGTGAGATAAACTGAAATTGCTTTCCCAAATACCTGTCTGCAATAAATATAGAGTACTTGTCTACTATACGAGAATACGTCCTACAAAACGCCGCGCCCACTCGAAAATAATGATGCAAAATGGAATTTCATGCACACGCCGTCTTCCTGGAGCCGGCTAGACAGAAAATGTGAAATATTGACTGCACCGGGATGCGCCCCGAGCCACAAGACGACGACCTACTATATCCGCGATATTTCAACCAAATCGCTAAAATCCGTTTAAAGTCTCTCGCGATTGTGATTGAAAGTCCCCGGGATTAAAGTCTAGAGAGATTCCATCAGGATTTTTGCAGGAAATCAAAAAGTATTCATGCTAACAATATTTTATGTAAACGTAGCTTTTAGATTTACATGTTGGGGAATGGAAGATAATCGAATTTATCGGTCGCACTGTCTACTAACTTATATTGGACTGTCAACTTGCTGAAAGTCGGTCAACAGGGGGAAAATGGGGCTAAAGGACACTACACCGGTGCATAAGTGTTTAGTCCTGCGCTAGAAACCTGTCATATAGAATATTCGCACTTGAATATTGAACGAAGCTGTTAGTACGAATTAAATCTAATCGCACGGTGTATCTTTAGTGCGAAAAGTATGTTCTCATTTTAATTCACAAAAAATCACTTCGCTTTTTAGCAAATGCTGGTGCAAACCAATCTTACTAATCTAAAAAATAAAACGGAATCCTTTGCCAGTGCTGGCTAAAGAATTTCTTCACAGCAGAAGCCATGGCAAAGTAAATTGAAAGAAGATGGACATTAGTGCAATCTCATTCCTTTATTGAGCCATCAAAGTGTCAGCGGCAGGAAATTTCCCTGCCACAGGAGGCCGCACCTGCCCCCAGGATACTATAAAGTCGTGCAAAGGGTTGGCTGTTAAGGGCGGGTACACATCGGGAGATATTCAAATCACGCAAGTTAAACGCACACTTCGCGAATACGTCACACATTTTTCGAATCGCAAATGAAACTAAAAACGTTATTTTCGCTCACCAATGTGTCCGCACCCATATTAGAGTTCCGTACCCAAAGGATGCCAACTAAGGCTCAGCTGGCCGTCTGCCCGTCTGTCACAGGGCTGTATCTTTTGAACGGTAATAGGTAAACACTTGAAATTTCATTCATAGAGTGTGTACTACTATGGCGAAATTTTATTCACAGAGTGTGTACTACTATGGCCTTGCCCGCCACTTCGTCTTCGATCCGGGATGAAAGGTAGCATATGTCCTTCTCCAGGTCATGGTCTACACCTATGCCAAATTTCATCCAAATTCGTTCAGCCATTTTAGCGTGAAAGCGTAACAAACAAACTCAATTTCGCATTTATATTATTAAAAAGTTAGGATAAAAAAAAAAGTTTTAAATATTGTACGGACGTACGGTAGTACGAAACCCTCCGTGTGCGAGTCCGACTCGCACTTGGCGCTTTAACTCTATTTATTCTCCATCCAGGGAACGAATACCTATTGAAAATAATATTGTCCCCTGTCGTTTCCCAGTGGGTGCAGTGATGGCGCAAACGACGTTTGTATGCAGGTTAAATAACTCTTTTGCATAATCTGTTTGTGTCAGGGTTTTATTTAGTTTTCGTTACGTTTGTTTTATTTAGTGTACGTTTATATTTGTTGCGTTGCAGACAGTTCCGGTTTGTGCTACGGTGAAATTTTAAGTTTTTGGTTGTAGGTAAGCGTCTGCGGATGAGCCATTTGGGCCACTGTAAGACTACGAGACATACCCTACCTCAAATTGCTTAGCATGATCCTCCGTTATGCCGACAATACTGCAGCATTAGTTTTGAAATAAATATATGTTAAAGTTCAGGATTGATGCTAGGTCCTACATTTGGCGAAAACACGATTACATAAAATTTTCTGTATAGAAAAAAAAAACCAAAGTTACCTCTAAACAGAACTATAAACCGCTGGTATTCAAAAAATACTTCAAATTAGATCATGAAACTTTGTATAATAACTAAACTATCTATAAAGCAGGTCTAAATTTTTTTTTTTTTTTTTAAATTACCATTATTTTCACCGTAAAAGCAATTACCTAAACTTTTCGAGACTTGAGAGCCCGCGCCCGTCTTCGTCTCGCTCTCACGCAGGTCGCGAGTAGTATGGTGCGAGCGAGATAACATCTGTGGTAGGGTACAGCCATAAGCAATAATACTTAAACTGTAACGATGCCAGCGAAATATTACCTTAGTAAAACGGAACTTAGCAAAAGGAGTAGGTAAGGATCGTACCAGGTGGCGTTCTGTAGTTTCTACCTACCCCCCATTGGAAGAAGACGTGATTTTATGTGTCTGTAAAACGTAACATATATGCCTACTTTATTTTGATATTAAGTTTCTATGATCACATGATTGAATATTATTTATACAGACGGTCAAACATATAAGCATGGGCGTACCTAGGGGGGGGCAGGGAGGGGCAGCTGCCCGCCCCTGGTAATATCGCAGAACATATGAACTCGCCTAATTACTAATCAAAGTGTAAACGGGGCCGTATACTCTAACTTTGAATCAAACCGCGCAGTAGACACTGGCAAAAAGCACGGTGGCGATGGCGGACGAAGATTACCGAATCTAGCCGAGCGTTTCGAACGCTCGGCTGACGATCCGATCTAAAAAATCTGACTTGCCCCCCCCTAGGCCAGAAGCTGGGTACGCCCATGCATATAAGTATGTGCAAACAAAATTCAACTTGTAAAATAACTGTATCATCATGGTTCATAATATTACATGTCTTATTTTTATTTCGAAAGTACGAGCCATTCTCGTTTCTTATTTAATAATTTAGTGAACCAATCTGATCGTACGGGAAAGTTCAAGATAATGGAAAATTTTCCCGAGCGCATTTCAATAAAAAATAACTACATAGTTATACTGGAGTTGTTACGTTAGATGCGAGAATATTAAAAAGAGAAATTGTCTCTTTTTAAAGAGAAATTAAACAAATGAAAGCATTGCATAGCTAACAAAATTAGTAAAAAAAAACATCTATTAACAACACTTTCGGGTAATACATAGAAGGATTAATTTTATTATAGCTTTGTTAACATAAGAAAAGTAAAAGAATTATTTTAGCTGCTCACAAAATTAGGCACGAATTTTAATAAAAACGCCAAAAGCGTAAAATGAAGTTCACGTCTCAAGAATGTCAATAATTAGAAAACTTCAACAAGAATATTCAAAAATTGAAAAACTTTTCTATCAACTAGACTGGAATAATGAGTTCCAAAACTCTTTTTCAAGACTTCGCTTCATAGAACCACCGTGCATTTGCATGGAAACAAAACGTAAAACGTTAAAACTATGGCAAGTTAAGTTCACACGCGGCGCCCGGTGCGCTTAACTGTGCGAGTTATAAAGTGACTCATCCAGAGCCAGCCGTGCCCACTCCTCTATAAATGAAATCAATATTAATTAACGTGTTGTTGTTTGTTTTTAATATTTTACATACATATTATGTCATTATGTCTTTATACTTTAAGGTGAATGCAGACCAATCAATCTGCCTAGCCTTTTCCCAACTATGTTGAGGTCGGCTTCCATTCTACCCGGATGCAGCTGAGTACCAGTATTTTGCATGGAGCGACTGCCTATCTGACCTCCACAATCCAGTAACTGGCTAATACGATACCCCTTGGTAACACTGGTTGACAGACTTTTAGGTTTCTGACGACCAGTGACGACTATATAAGATCCACGAATGACAGCCAGGACTTAACGTGCTTTCCGAGGCACGGAGGAATCTCGATATGTAAAAATGACCCATCCACGGACCAACCCCGGCAAGCGTAGCTTAACCTCATGGATCGAACCCTGCGGCTCTTATTACTTAGCCACGAGCTCCTCCTTCACCAACTTTTAAAATATATACCTAGGTAATGAAGCTATATAGGTCCTGTATCTATTTAAAAAATCAGCTTTAGGTACCTATCCTATCAACTAATCCGCGAATACGGTAACGGTTAAAAGGTAAAGTTATGGATCCCACAGTTATGATATTCCAGGTAAAGTAAAACCCATCGGGAACCTCATAACTACTACAGTTCCAATACATTACTTTGGTTTACACACTGTCATCGTCAAAAAACTGAAAAGTAACTAACATGTTCCAGACTGTAGTATCTGAAACCTTCCTCACACATAAAAGTCGATCTTGGCGCTCGGCTTCGTAGATTTTCAGATTCAGTAAGTATGGAATCGAAGAGGTCCGTTTGAGGCTTTGATATGACAGTTACACAAGTTCTCACAACGTGGAATGTGAGTTAAACCGACTTATTCGTGGCAGCGTCGCGGTATACTCAGCTTTGAAAAGCATATACAGGGTGTTAGTGTAAACACCGTTATCCTTGAAACCAGTGGTTTGGTTTCATTTATAGAACGTAAAATCAATGGAAAAAAAATCTTTTTTTTTTTAAAGAAAATCTACATTTTTCCACAAGAATATTTCACCCTATACGCAAGGGCAATGAACTTGCGTCTCATGGCGCGCGGGACGTTACATGACCGCGCGGCCCCTCTTCAGTCAGCTGTTTCGCAGCGTATCCATGAGTATCGGGACAGAGTCGGATATTTACTTTTTTAAATCTTTTAATGAAAATAAGGTTTTTTTTTATGTTACTGGGTCATTTATTATTATATTTAATTGTTTGGGTAGTTGCCATGGTTTGAGTGACAACGGTGTTTACCCTTGCATACTGTAGAAGATACAAACTAGGTGAGATTAGTTCAGATTAGGACGTACCAGTTTATCCTAAAGCATGTAAATTCTAACTAGGATAAACCGATTCGACCTAGGCTAAACTGGT
Organism: Lithophane semibrunnea; assembly: GCA_947363905.1. Classification (NCBI taxonomy): domain Eukaryota; kingdom Metazoa; phylum Arthropoda; class Insecta; order Lepidoptera; family Noctuidae; genus Lithophane; species Lithophane semibrunnea. The sequence goes on from OX376201.1 coordinate 13,458,130, forward strand.
TTATATTATCGGTAATGGGATGAACGAGTTTGGCCTAGGCTATACCGGTTTGTCCTATCGTGTGTAGGGTGAACTGGTTTGGCCTAGGCGAAACTAGTTCAACCTAAAATCGGGTTTGGCCGGTAACTTATACATCGTCAAGAATTCATGTGTAGCGGCAAATCATAATTACACATTGGGCACTTAATGTAGCTACAAATTGATACAGTATTATCTACAAAATTGTAGACAATTAAATTAATATTTGTCGATCTTTGAGGCTGACTATACATACATTGGTGACCTTCCTTAAGGTGACATCTTAATTGGGTCACCCTCCCTGTGACACGGAGAGGAATTCACGGAAAGTTGTCTGTGGGAGATGAAATGATTATGTAATTCAAAAGTATTATTAAAAGTATACCTACAGACTTATTGAGGCGAACATTATAATTTATTTGGCTGTGAAAAATATACCTATTGTACGGATTTAATAGATACTATTATTTATTTATAGGTATATTACTTATTTACAGTTACATCATCATCACAGACTAATCACAAAGCAAAAGTTTTCATTTCATTTTCCTCTATTTATTGTATCCAAATTCATAGTGATGGTTTTCTAAATATAGTTCAACAATACGTATACAAATGACCCCACAACCAGTTTCATAATCAGCAAACATTGACAGAAATAGCTTTTCGTCGCAAAATAGAATGGGAGTCAGTCATGTAAACTATTGTAAACCTCACCTACATTGATATATCGTTTATATGTAGAATTGTTTATTTGTGGCATTTGCAGGTCCGTTCACACCGATGATGCGATGTAAGGCTATTTATATTCTACATGTTTCTTGTTTGGTTTGTTGGAGCCTCTAAATAGGCGATACATTATTTAATTCTGTAAGATTTTTTTTCCATACACGTATACGACGATCCGAGATGCTATTCTGTAAAATGATGAAAACTTATTTGAACAGTGAACATAACATAACATCACGCCTGTAATCCCCGAAGGGTTAGGCAGAGATGTACATACCTATAAGACACCCACAGTAGAGCCTATTGCCATCATCATTTTCTAATTTAATTTATTATTGACATAATCTACTCATTACAATGTTTACTATATGAGTTGTATTGCAATATGTGGTTAGCTAGCGACCTCGAAAATTGATAAATATTATTTATTTTACTTCAATGGTCCTAGTTTATAACTTCCAGTTACATCTAAAAATAGCTATATGTAGGCGGGCACGCCCTTTGTGCCTGGAGGTTTTTATTTAGTTAATTTATGTTTACATTTACTTTTTATTTCTGCTTGAGTACATATAGTTCTCGTTTTTTTTGGTTGGTATATTAGCGTGTGCTAGCTGACATATGGCTAATAATTAGATTTATGTTTTGTGTTGCATAATGTAAATGATTTTGCATACTTTTGTATAGATCATTTTTTTTCTAACTGAACAGACAGACAGCTGTGCTGCTGGGGAGTTTGTTGCGCCACTTCTTCCCAGCTAAAGCACTAGGAAGTGGTGAAGGGTGGGCGTTTTTGGGGGACTGTCTTATGTGATTTTGACGTTCGAAAAGTGCTAATTCTCAGCCTAGTTTGAATAAATGACTTTTGATTTGATTTGATTTGATCAACCGGGCGCAGATCCAGACTCCGGGCTGCTACTGAGAAATTCAATTCTTAGTTGAAGTGTTCCTGAATGGTCCTATCAACACGTGATTTTAACATTAGTCAATCAAAGTTACAGGTAACAATAGAATAATGTGAATGTGAGTGCTGTCTTCAAAACACTCGGATTGTGATTAAAACTTTGTTATACAATTAGGGTGCGAGAATTCCGGAAAGTAACTAAATTATTCCGTGAAATGCAAAATAATACCTACAGGACAAAACCTTTTATGGCGCAATGTTTTAATAATCTATCTATACATTATTATAAATTAAAGTCGCTTTTCGTGTTTGTCTGTATGTCTGCGTTGTTCTTCTAAACCACGCAACCGATTTTGATGAGGTTTTCACCATCGTTTAGAAAATTTATTCCGCAAGGTTTATGTGTATAATACGTTAAAATTAAGGTATTATATTATATATTACATATAACTAAGATATCTTGATGTTTTGTCAAGTCGTAACAACCGTGCGAAGTAGAAGCGGGTCGCTAGTAATTAAGTAAAGAGACGTTGCTAAATGATTGGGAGGAGCTCGTGGCTACGTAATAACAGCCGCACGGGTCGATCCGTCAGGTTAAGCTACGCTTGCCGGGGTTGGTCCGTGGATGGGTGACCATCTTTACATATCGAGAATTAGCCGTTGGTCCCGGCTGTCATTCGTTGATCTTTGACAGTCGTTACTGGTTGTCAGAAGCCCGAAAGTCTGACAACCAGTCTTACCAAGGGGTATCGTATTACCCAGTTACTGGGTTGTGGAGGCCAGATAGGCAGTCGCTCCATGTAAAATACTGGTATTCAGCTGCATCCGGTTAGACTGGAAGCCAATATAGTTGGGAAAAGGCTAGATAGATGTAGATGTGACGTTGCTAAATGATTGCAGTTCTTTTAACTTTTCGACTTTCCTGGAGCAGTGTTGTTTCATTTTAAATAAATGGCGACCTAGTGCACTTGTTACTAAAACTTTGTTCAAAAAAATAAATGACGGCTATGCAGCGACTTTATCCTTGAAAGTTTTTTATTTGAGTTATTCTAGTGCATTTTAATGCAGCTTTTCAAAGCTCAGTGAGTTTTTATTACGGAGTTAAGGAACTCTTTGAGTTTTGTGGCCTGATTCTTTGAACAGTCATCACCATTTCATTCAGGGATATCTGAAGCACCCTGTAGTTATCAGGCTTTAACTGAGGATTTGATTTTGCTGAAGACATGGCCTAGGCAAGTTGGTACTGGTTTCCAAATGACTCCCACTATGTATTGATGATGTATTGTCTCTCCTTCTTACTTTAATCCATCCAAAGGTTGTCTGTAAAAGATCGCTTTTAGCGGAAAGACCGCCCATTGTGTCACCCTATGTAAAATTTCTAATTTATGTCTGTAATTTTTATGGTGTACATAATAAAGAGTATTCTATCTATCTATCTATCTATCCCACCATTTCAGTGATGTGATGTTGAATGTGAAACGCACAAATATTGTTCTTGCTATACAAGGTGAAGAGGACAATAAATGAAACTGCGGTATGTAGATAAATATGACGTGTCCAGTCTGCATACGAAAATTCAATCAAAGTTATCTAATAGTTTTGTCACTATAGCTGCAGGCGTAGCATGGCGCTTTCTATCTCTACGAAGAATAGACATAGCTTTTTCTATACAAAGTGACAGTTCGTTTCTTCATTTTTGACATCCACCGTAGAAATCTTTCTACAATCTGTCATTTTGTCTTTTATTTCTAACGATATTCGTCTACGTCTTTTTATAAGTAGACTATTTCGGAAGAAAGCTTTCTATCCTTACTGTCAAAATCACAGTGACAACTGATAAATCCTATGACAAAACAAAGAATTCTGAGTCGAATTATGTAAAAGAGTGAATTTCGTAAAAAGTGCAGTTGACTCTTTCTACTTTGCTGCCGTCTCGTACTGTCTACTGTCTACAGGAAACGTCATTTTTTTCTACTCTTCCGTCGACAAAACGGTACTCATGCTACGCCTGCAGGTCAAAGATTGGCAAAACCCCGATGGGTTTTATCGCAACAAATTACGAATAGATTGTTCGAAAAAAACACTTTTTTATTCGATGCTAGGATTTATTTGATGGACGACAATAAATAAAAACACTGGCAATAAAATGCAAGAGTATTAAGAGTCAAGAGTATTTTGGAACCTTAAAAACCAACCAAAAAAAAACTGCTGTTCCCTACATTTATGTTCGCATGGCTCGTCAAAGTCTAGAGAACAGCTGTGTTTTTATTTTATTTTATTTCACGGTTAGTCTCGTAGTGAAAGTTGTTCATAATGATGAGTACCTAATTACCCCTTAAGAGGATGCAAACGAATTGAATTTCAATAATAAATAAATTGTGCGTTAATAGACAATCGAATAATATCGATCAAATATTTGTAGCTATGCAATAAAAATAGAGTTGTGTCCTTAATTTATTACTAGCTTCCGCCCGCGGCTTCGCCCGCGTGGCACGTCGATAAAAAGTAGCCTATGTCCTTTCTCAGGCTCTAGACTATCTGTGTACCAAACATTTAAATCGGTTCAGTCGTTTTGGCGTGAAAGCGCGACAGACAGACAGAGTTACTTTCGCATTTATAATATTAGTAAGGATTTATCGCTAGTTTAAAAGCCGTACTGAAGGATTGACCACGTATTACCGACGATCAAGCGACCACTTAGCATTCCCAGCGTATTCATTACCGCTGCTCTTTTCTCCACGCAGCACGCTCTTCCGATTAATGGTTGACCAGAAGAACAGGGAATGCCTTTTGTTGTGAGAATGATAATTAGCCTTTGGTAATAAATACTATAAAATTATGATGAAAATATTCCCTTATGTCATGCACAGCCTTAGCTTCAATAAATATATTTGAAGTCGGCCTTGTAGTCTGGCCAGCTATGGCTGGTTGGTTATCTGTATTTTACGAGGACCGACTGCCATTTGGCCTCGAAACCGATCTACAGGGTTATTGGTAAAACACCAACAACCTCTTAAGGAGTCATTGTACTCATCATTATGAACAACTTTTACTATGGGAACAAATATGAAATCGTGAAAAAAAAAAGCTGTTCAGTACATTTATGTTCGCATAACTCGTCAAAATGTACGGAACAGCTGTTATTTTTAACTCTCTTATTGGTGATTCGCCCGAATTTACTCGCCCGAAACGGGCGAATCGTCCCTTTTAAATAATATTAATTTCTTGAGGCGACTCGCACGAATCTAATTTATTTGTCGGCGAATCGACAATCACGCCCATCCCAAATTTTCATCAAAATAACATTAAAAACAAATATCTTCTCCGGATTCATAGATTTATTAAGAGGCAGACGTCTAGGAAGGGAATATTTCCTGTCGTTGATCGATTCAGCCAACAAATTGAATTATGAGGAGTACACCGAGTACACGAGCACCAGACGAGACGCCAAATTAAATGTTCAAACTGATTTTCACGCTCCGATAGTTCCATAAAGGATTCATAATTTCTAGCACAACTTTGTACCGTAGTACAAGTAGTGTATAGTGTAGACAGTTACTTTGCCTGGCGGCCCAATCTGAAGCCCTATATACATGACTTTAGTGTTTGGAGAAACTTTAGGGACCTACTTGAACCAGTCAATTTAGTAACCTACTTATTTTAAGTAGAGTTTATACCACGTTTTCCTTTTGTTAACCCATACCTCTATTATTAATGAGACCATGTCATAGAATCAACTGGCATATGAATTATTTTTAATGTATGTTTTCGTCTTTATTTTACATCATGGATGTAAAATAAAGACGAAAACATACTACTAATATTATAAATTCGAAAGTAACTCTGTCCGTCTGTCTATCTGTCTGTCTGTATGTTACCTTTTCACGCCTAAGCTACTGAACGGATTTCGGTAAAATTAGGCAAGCAGATAGATGGCATCCCAGCAGGCGTAGCATGAGCACCGTTTTGTCGATGGAAGAGTAGACAAAAACGTTTCCTGTAGACAGTACGACGGCAGCAAAGTAGAAAGAGTCAACTGCACTTTTTACGAAATTCACTCTTTTGCATAATTCGACTCAGAATTCTTTGTTTTGTCATAGGATTGATCGGTTGTTAGTGTGATTTTGACGGTAAGGATAGAAAACTTTCTTCGAAATTGTCTACCTACAAAAAGACCTAGACAAAGATCGTTAGAAATGAAAGACAAAATGACAGATTGTAGAAAGATTTCTACGGTGGAATGAAGAAACGAACTGTCACTTTGTATAGAAAAAGCTATGTCTATTCTTCGTAGAGATAGAAAGCGCCATGCTACGCCTGCAGGGAAGAACAGGCTACTTTTTATCGACGCGGGCGAAGCCGCTGGCGGAAGCTAGTATAAAATAATTCGACAAAACTTACTTACTTACTTATTTAAGTAAAACACCCTCATGTGAAATATGACAAAGACGCATTTTCTTAGCTTTAATATGAATGATTCGTTTGAATGAACTTATATATGATTTACTCGAACTTATCAATGAAACTTAGATACACACGTCGAGAGTCTAGTGTTATATTATCTTCGAAACTATGTATTTTTGAAACACTTGTTCTAGGACTTTTTGTATAATTTTTACTTACAGCATTATAACTTTAGCGTTATGGGACATCAAAAAGAACACATGTATAGGGTTATTGTTTAAGTATATGTCGGCAATCCATTAGATGATCTAGGAGAGGTCATTTACAACCAAATGACGTACCTACTTTGAGTCATAAGCAAATGTCAACAATTTTGGAGTCATTTGACATTTTATATTTTAATCTCATACAATAACAAATATCAAATTACTCGATAATGGTTGACATTGACATAGGGGTCATCCGGGGTCATTTGGTTGCCCTTAACGGATTGCCGACGTGTAACCAATAACCCTGTTTATAGAATCGCATATCGATACCGCATAGTTGTATATAGAATCGCCTGCTAAAACAGGCTGGGGAAACATAACTATTGTATAGTTCTATTAAATAAAGTTACCGACAAAAAGTTTTCATAATTTTATTCATTTCATGCAAAAACATTCAATACAGACAGTCGACACAAATCTATTCTGTACAAAAAAATATCTGTATCGCAAAACTTTTCGTATCAAATTCAATAGGGTTGTATTTGCATATTTTTTGTACGCCAATAAGAGTTCCCATTCATCCCTTTTCTATACACTTATCAAAAACAAATTTCGCTTCAGATGAAAATACATTTTTCGTATCAAAGGAAAGAGGGAGTGTTTTTTTAAATTCCTTTTATTTTCTCCGGAATGGTCAATCCATAGTCGCGTTGTGCGGAAGCCGTTTCTTTACGGATAAACCTCTATAATTTTTGCAGTCAAATCCATAGGTATATTTTATTACTACCTAATCTTAATTATTATGTTTATTCTGTGTTCGAACTTTTGCCTTTCATAAGAAGTCTGTAATTTATAAAAATGTAAAATGATATTTATTCTAAAAATGGTTTTGTTTATGTTCCTAGAATTTGTAAACGTAAATCCCCACTTTAATGTGTGTTACATTTCAGCTACACAAAGAAAATATTAACAACGCTCTATGTCGAAATGCGAAAGAGGCTCCCGTTTTTTATTACAGATTATCACAGAGAGGACGAAGAGTAATATCGTCGTAATTATGAAACTACGTTATTCACTTTTTTACCAACTTTGACGCCAACGTTGGAGTGTTGGACTGTTGGTTGATTAAAATTTTATTACAAAATGTCGGGGCGTCTGAAGTTTGGCGAATTGCCTTATAATTGAGTTCCCCGTTAATTTGTACCTACGTGACGTAATTATTACATTATTCTGCATTGTTTTAAGATACTCATCACTCTTTGGCTCTTTAGTCTCAGTAGTACCTAAATGAGAGGATAGCTGCGAGTTTGGGTTCGTCTTCTGTTGTTTTTGTTTTTAATAAGCTTGGTCGGTCTCTTAGACACTTGCATAGCGATGATTCAGGATTGTACCGGCCATGGCTAAGAGATAAGTATTTCTCGACGGCATGTGAAGCCAAGTCAGAGCCCGATGAGCGGCTTTAAAACTCGAAACACCAGGTTAGTCACTTAGCGAAAAGAAGAAGTGGATTGTAAACTTACCTAGGGCGTCGTGTCAAGGGCAATTTTTCATACCATACAGAAATCGTGACGATTAATATTTTTTTTAGCATGTCTAGAGTCTAGACTATACTATTGCAGGATAACGGGAACGCGCTTTGTTACTTAACATACTTTGAACATTCGAATTGGTAACCTCCTCCTTCTAAAACGTCTCATTCGTCTTCTTATCTTATGCGCAAATTCCCTATGATACTAAATAGGTCCAGATACCGTAAGTACTGACTGGATCTTCCGGTGGCATCGAAATTCAAGTCAGTCTTGTAAGGCCACTGGAAATTAACCACCACGGTACATGTGTAATAAATAATAAATTTGTTTGCATATTATTATTGTATAATAATGATTTAAAAATAAAAATAAAATAAATGCAAGACAAAGTCGAAAACTCAAATGATATGACTTTTTTATAAACATAAATGATAACCAGAAAGCGTTACAAGAAAAAAAGCTTAATAAAAAGTATAATTGAATATTATCTTATACTTCAACAGTTACAAAGATTTTTGAGGCAGGTTTTCGCCAATTCGACAATAAATCGGCTAGAGTTAGGTTTCTTCTCATTAAGTCAAACGGGGCGTTGGCTTTGGTGAAAGTGTCATTTATGGTAGCTTCACATCTTGTTCCCTCGTGATTGTCAACACATTGACAGAATGGTTCGTCCTCTTCGTTCAGGAAGCAGGTGCCATTATTCATACAATAACCATGACACGCGTACACTTCACATCGTGCCCCTGAATAACCGGCGTTGCATCTGAAATAATGATAATGTCAAATAATGATAAACAAGAAAACAGAGAAATATTCGGTACAGCAGCGGTGGCCCGGTGGTAACGGCCCTGATTTACGTGTCGTGGGTCGTGGGTTCCAAACTACTCTATTAACAACTACTTAAATGATAAGAATATAGTTGGCCGCTGTACTTGCTAGCTTCCTGAGGCTGTTGTTTATGTTTTTTGTTGCGTAATGTAAATGATTTTGTATTATGATGATGATGAATGATTTAATATTAAACAAGGCGATCCACTCTCACCTAAGCTATTCACAAGCGCATTGCAGGAGGTTTTTAACAAGTTGCCGGATTCGTGGCAGTCATGAGGCATAAATGTTAGCGGCCATCAACTAACAAACCTCCGCTTTGCTGATGATATTGTGCTATTCTCCACATCAACTTCAGAACTCGAAGAAATGCTCCAAGATCTGAGCACAGCAAGTCTTGAGGTTGGACTTTCAATGAACAGATCCAAGACGCAGGTCATGACCAACAGCACAAAACGTAGGGTTGAGGTAGACGGGCATGTGTTGCAATATGTCGATGAGTATACGTATTTGGGCCAGATAGTGTCTTTCAAGAACAGGCAAGACAAAGAAGTCGAAAAACGAGGCCAAAATGCTTGGAAGACCTACTGGGCCCTTAAAGAACATAATATGAAAGGAAATCTCCCCATATCCTTGAAAAGAAAACTCGTCGATATGTGCATCCTGCCCGTCATAACCTATAGTGCACAAAGTTGGTCACTTACTGAACAACAGAAGTCCAAACTCAAGATTTGCCAGCGGGCAATGGAGCGTAGCATATTAGGTGTCAAGCGAACAGACCGCGTTAGGAACACCACCCTGCGCTCCATAACTCAAGTGGCGGATGTTGGAGAAAAAACAGCCAGGCTGAAGTGGGAGTGGGCCGGCCACGTCGCACGAATGCATCCGGAGAGATGGACAAAGATCTCACTCACTGGACGCCTGACGACGGCGCTGTCCTCCACAGCGCCGTCGAGGTAGACAGCGGCGAAGGTGGTGTGACGATCTAATCATGTTTGCGGGGCCAACATGGCCAGAAATCGCACGAATTAGAGAGCACTGGAAGGAAAAAGGGGAGGCCTTTGCCCAGCAGTGGGACACACAATAGGCTAAGAAAAAAAAAATGTAAATGATTTTGTATACTTTTGTTTAGAATCATTTTTTTCTAGCTGAACAGAGAGCTGTGCTGCTGGGAAGTTTGTTGCGCCACTTCTTCCCAGCTAAACCACTAGGAAGTGGTGAAGGGTGGGCGTTTTGGGGGACTGTCTTATGTAATTTTGACGTTCGAAAAGCGTTGATTCTCAGCCTAGTTTGAATAAATGACTTTTGATTTTGAAACCTACCAGGCCCTTTGTTTAATCTATTTCATCGCCACTGCTCTCAAAACAGTGAAGGAAAATATCGTAAGGAAATAGGCATTCTAAAAAAAAAATCGAACACATTGGGCAGCAACCAACACAAGCTAGGATGGCGTATCTCCCAGTTTACCAGCAGTGGGAACGGAACGTTATGGGGTGGTATGCTTATACTTAAAGAAGGAAACGATCAGAACCATCTTATTATTTGACATTGTATAACTACAATTTGGTTTCAACTCTTTTTTAGTGGCTTTTGTGGACATGATAATTGTTTAGATTTGTTACAGTTGTAATGGCAATCATGTCATTTTGAATAGGTTTTTATTTTTATTATCCTATTTATCTTTTGTATAGATTCTTTTCCATTTTGTGAATGTGAGAACTATGTAGGCTTAGTGGACTGTAGTAGATTTTTTTGAACATTTTCTATTTTGTTAAGTATTTACCTGGTACTTGTTGAAAGACCTACACTGTCCTCCCATACCTAATAACACTGTTATTCGAAAATATTGTAACAGCCACTTATTTTTAAAAGAGTAACCGTGGAGTTTCTTGCCGGCTCTTCTGCATAGGAAACGACCAATTGGAACCGTGCCCAAGTAGTGCCAAGTGCCCATGTAGGTTTATGTGAAATAAAATATTTTAATTTTGAAGGAGTAGAAAATATTTTACCTGCATTTAGGGAGTCCCTCATCATTGAAACTGCAGTCACCTTGTAAACAATACAACTCACAGACTGAAATATCGCATCTCTCACCGATGTAACCAGGTGTACATTTACAAACAGATGTCTCACTAACTTTTATACCGTGAACACAAAACAGTTCGTCAAATGTTGTATGTACTGCTGTCTGTTCTGTTTCTGTTGTCTGTTCTGTTTCTGTTTCTGTTGTCTGTTCTGTTTCTGTTGTCTGTTGAATATTGAGGTTTTTGGAATTCCATAGGACTTCGCAATCCTGAACTCCCTGAACTTGATCTTTTATTTTGTAGTTGGCGGCTATAGCGAGTGGACTTTCATTATAGAACCTACTAATCTCTTTTTCTTCTACTCCATATGTAGCGTTTTTTGGTATTTGCCAAACGGTTTTGTAGCTCTCGTTACCGTTAATCCAGTATAAGTAATCATTTGAAACGGTCATCTCGTTCGGTGTAAAAAGACATGTTTCAATTATTATTATTATTGTTTTGTTTTGCCCATCCAAATCAATACTGTTCAAAAACAAATTTACATAACCGCTATAATAATAAATTTTGTGTGTTTGTGGGTCCATGGCCATGCTAAACACTGGCAAATCTCTGTGTATAACTTCTCTCTCGGAACCATCGAACCTAGCTCTCTCCATGAACTCATTTTTATGTGGGTTTAAGTAGGACCAGTAAATGTACCTGTAAATCGAAAAACATGATTGAATATCACGAAATGGAACAGATTTTGATTTTTAAGCTATCATTGGTAACGTACCCTCTACAGCTATCCACAGCAATATCATTGGGGGTCTCATCCATCGTGATTAAATGGTTTACATTGATATTAGATCCAGGTTTTATTGAAATCCAATTAATGCTTCTTGCATCAGTATCAATAAAGAATAGTGTTTCTGTTGCTGGGTCGAAGGCTATACTGTGAATGTTACTACCGGCCATTATGATGAAACATTTGTTTTCCATGGAATGTAAGTTATAACCACATATACCGTCGGTGTCGCTCTGTTTGTCGACGTACAGCATAGTGTTGTGTACTTCATCGTACGCTAACGCTGTGAGGTTGTGGGACTTAAAACGTACGGTGTCTATTATGAATCCATTGGTATAAAATTCGAGTTTATCTCCTAGGCTTATGGCGATGTCTGAAATAAGAGAAAATACTTAACGTAACAAGCTGAAAGCAATATAATAGGTGTAGTCTGATGGGGTGCGTGGACAGGAAACCTCCCCGTGTGCCCGGGGGCTGGAGTTCCCTTACGGATACGTCCGTGGGGAAGGCCAGTTTCTGGGACGGTGCACCCTGGGGTGCGGGCAATGTTTCTCCAATGGGTGCTGTGTGTTAGACACACAGTACCTAGTGGAGAGGCATTGCCCGTATGCCAATATCCTGTCGGTGGGACGCTCTAATGTGTACTCGGAGGAGTACACGTTTAGTAGCGTCTTGAGCGGGCTCGGCGTGCACTAACCCTGCCGTCGGGCAGGCAGGAGGAAGTCCTTCCTTCTGCCACCGTTGGTCTCGTAGCCCCGAAGAGTGTCAAGGTCATGTCTCTGGCATTTGACGGGGGTCGAGGGTCTTGGCTTAACCGCCCGGGCCGCGAGGAAGAAATCCTCTATAAAAAATTACCCCAAACCTCCAAGCGGCGGCGCACCGTGAGGGAGGTTGATAGCTTGGCTGATGGGTAGCTATGGAATCAGTCGCTAGTGCGAACCACTATATATTTGAGCAAGTAAAATATGAAATATACTCGTGGGAACAAAAATGGAAAGAAATTTAAACACCCAAAACGATGAGAGACAGGGAGAGAGAAAGGGAGAGGAAGGAGGTGATGCGCGGTCCGAGTCCGACGCGGCATCGAGTTCTAGCTCATGCACGAGCCTGGAGCGCGAAGTGGTGGTCGTGGGGCCTTCCGGGAGAAAGTTCTTCCGGAAGCGCCCCAAGACGGGGTCATCCTCGGACGAGGGGACCACGAGCCGGAGGAAGATCCACTCCGGCCGCAGGGGCGGAACCCGCGTGAAGGGGGTGGGTAGAGGGCTCGCCACCAAGGAGAAGGAGGCCGGAGATGCGAACCTAGATAGCCCAGCCGAGCCGGCTCAGCGAGCCGTGAGTCCCAGGGAGGTGACAGGGAGTGAGCTGGGCACCGCTGGTGGCCCCAATACGCAGGGCTCAGCTAGGTTCGCAGAGATCGTGGTCTCTGCCATAAACAATGTGGCCTTGAAGAGGTTGAAGACCTCTAAAGACAAGGCCATAGCAGAGGCCACGGCCTCCATAGTGGCGGCAGCGGAGGCCTCCCGCAGGGGGACCCCGTCGGACGGAGTGTCCGAGATGCGGGCGGAGGTTGCACGCCTGACGGCCGCGATGGAGCTTCTCCGAAAGGAGAACGCGGAGCTCCGCGCGGACCTGGCAAGGCTCCGAGGAGCCGGCCCTCGGGCGGTTGTGCAGGGGGGGAAGCAGCAGGGGCAGGGTCAGCCCGTGCCTGCTGTTGCTGAGGACCGGGTTCTGAGCCTGGTGCGGCAGGAGATGGCCGAAATGCGGAGACGATTCTCCGCCCTAGAAGCCATCGTCCTGCGCCCCCCCTTGACGGCAAGCCAGTCGGCCCCCGGCCAGCGGAAGGAGGCGACGACATATGCCGCCGTCGCCGCCGAATCTGCCGTGGCCAATCCAGCCTCGCCGGGGCAGAATAAGGGCGGGGCGGCTAAAAAGGCCGGAGCCGCCAAAAAGGCGGCGAGGGCCCCGGCCCCGGTGGCTAAACGACCGCCCCCACCTCCGACTGCACCCGCACCTTCCCTACCTCCCCAAGCCGATGCTGAATGGCAAGTGGCCGGGGAGAAGAGGAAGGCGGCTAGGAAGGCAAGGGCGGCCAAGAAGAAAAAGGCGAGGCGGCAGCGACGCAAGGGGAGAAGCGTCGCGGATAGGCTCCACGCCCCGAAATCCGCAGCTGTAGTGATCACACTACAGCCAGAAGCGGCAAAGAAGGGCGTGTCCTATAAGGACGTGCTGGCAAGGGTGACAGAGGTGGTGGATCTCGAGGAGCTCGGTGCCGCCAGTGGCATCAGGCTGAGGATCGCTGCCACTGGGGCTCGGATGCTTGAGTTCCCCGGTCCGGCTGGTGGCTCGGCCGCTGACGCCCTGGCTGAAAAGCTCAGGGTGTCCCTAAAGGCGGACGAGGCCCGGGTGTCCAGGCCCACTAAGTGCGCCGAAGTGCGCATCCAGGGCCTGGACGATTCTGTGACGCAGGCACAGGTAGTGGCCGCCGTGGTCAGGACTGGGGGGTGCTCTGCCGAGCAGGTTAAGGCTGGCACCATCGGTCCCGACTACAGGGGCATGCAAGCTGTTACAGTGAGCTGCCCCGTAGCGGCGGCCAAGAAAATAGCCGGGGAGGGCCAGAGGCTTTTGGTGGGCTGGGTTTCCGCGCAGGTAAAACTGCTGGAACCCAGACCTCGGAGGTGCTTCCGCTGCCATGTGGGCGACCACGTGGGAGCTAGGTGCACCTCCGAGGTTGACCGCAGCGATGCCTGCTACCGCTGCGGGCAGCCCGGTCACAAGGCCGGCACTTGCAAGGCCACGCCGCACTGCGTCGTATGTGCGGCGGCTGGCAAGCCGGCCGACCACCGGATTGGGGGTAGGGCCTGCGCTCCACCCGCCAAAGCCAGGGGCAAGGTAAGGCCCTCCGCCACCATCACCACCACCGTCGTCACTCCCGCAGCTGCCGCCACTGCCACCGCCGCTGCCGCCTCCACAACCGCCGTCGTCACTGCCGCAGCCGCTGCGGCAGGGCCCTCACATAGGTCTCGGGAGGGGGTTGAAATGGAGTGCCAATAATGGTCCCATTTCGCCTCCTCCAGGCGAACATCAACCACTGCGCCGCCGCTCAAGATCTGTTGCTCCAGAGTATGGCGCAGTGGTCGATTAATATCGCCGTGGTCGCTGAGCCGTACTTTGTCCCGCCCAGGGATGACTGGGTGGAGGACCTGAGTGGCTCAGTGACCCTTATTTCGTCGGCCGCCGCCGGTACCCCGTCCCTCGAGGCTGTCAAGAGAGGACGGGGTTGCGTGGCAGCACGGTTCGGGGAGATTGTCGTGGTAGGGGTGTACTTCTCCCCGAACCGAACTCTCGCCGAGTTCCACAACTCCCTTGCGGAGTTGAAAGTCGTCGTCGTCGGGTTCCGTTCCCTCCCCGTGCTCGTCCTCGGGGACTTCAACGCCAAGAATGTGGCTTGGGGTTCCCGGTATACGGACACACGGGGCAGGATGGTGGAGGACTGGGCTCTGGAGACAGGCCTGGTCGTCCTAAACCGGGGTTCTGTCCCCAAGTGTGTGCGGATGCGGGGTGAGTCGGTGGTGGACATCTCGTTCGCCAGCCCCGCTCTGTCACCGCGTGTCAATGACTGGCGCGTCATGGAGGGGGTGGAGACGTATTCCGACCACCGGTATATCCGGTTTGACGTCTCCGCCCAGTCCTCGAGCGCGCCGGTCCGACAGGCCCCGAGTGGTCCGCGGTGGGCGCTGAAGCAGCTGGACCGGGAGCTCCTCCTGGAAGCCTCGATCGTGCAGGCCTGGGTGTCATCACCGGACAGGCCTGCCGACATCAACGACGAGGCGGAGTGGTTCCGGGAGGCCATGTCCAATATTTGTGACGTGGCAATGCCCCGGGCCCAGCCCGGACGTGCTTCGCGCCAGGTGAGCTGGTGGTCGCAGCAGCTGACGGCTTTGCGTCATGCGTGTGTTGCTGCGCGACACCAGTACACCAGGCACCGCAGGCTCCGTATCCGCCCTCCGGATACGGAAGCCATTGAGGCGGAGCTGTATGAGGGGTACAGAGCGGCGAAGACCGCCCTCCAGGCGGAGATCCTGCGGGCCAGGGCAGTGGACCGCGAGGAGATGCTGGAGACTCTGAACAGAGATCCGTGGGGACGCCCATACAAGATGGTGCGGGATAAACTCCGCCCATGGGCTCCCCCGCTGACGCAGAGTCTCCGGCCTCAGCTTGTGGAGGACGTGGTGAGCGCTCTGTTCCCTTCGAGAGGGGAACATACCTCCCCGCTCATGGCTCCGCCTACTGCGGTGCTTGATGCGGACCACAACACCGACGAAGACGACGATGCTCCGGAGGTGACCGAGGTCGAAATGAGAGTGGCGGTGCGAAGGCTGAATGCCAAAAACACCGCCCCAGGACCTGACGGCCTACCTGGGAAGGCCTGGGTCCTGGCCATGGAGGCTCTCGGGCCTCGACTAAGGGGTCTCCTAAGCGCATGCATGGAGAGGGGCCAGTTTCCACTTCGTTGGAAGACGGGGAAACTGGTCCTCATAAAGAAGCCGGGGCGCCCTGCGGACTCTCCGTCCGCTTATCGGCCCATCGTGCTGCTCGACGAGGTGGGCAAGCTCTTTGAAAGAGTAATTGCAAACCGCCTCGTCGGGCGGCTGGTGCGGGTGGGGCCGGACTTGGCGGAGAGCCAGTTTGGTTTCCGCAGAGGGCGCTCTACGGTGGACGCCATCATGCGCGTACGGGCCCTCACGCCGGGGGATGCTGTGGCCCGGGGTGGGGTCGTCTTGGCGGTGTCTCTCGACATCGCCAACGCCTTCAACACCCTGCCCTGGAGTTGCATAAGGGAGGCACTCCGGTACCACCGGATGCCGACCTACCTCTGTCGTGTGGTCGAGGCCTATCTGACGGACAGGGCCGTCATCTACCCTGGTCACCAGGGAGTGTGGAACCGGCGAGAGATGTCGTGCGGTGTCCCACAGGGATCGGTCCTGGGGCCGCATCTGTGGGACATCGGTTACGACTGGGTGCTGCGCGCCGACCTCCCCAGTGGCGTCAGTGTAGTTTGCTACGCTGACGACACGCTGGTCCTGGCACAGGGGAGGTCGCACCAGGCGGCGGCCGAACTAGCGACACGCGGGGTTGCGACAATCGTCGATAGAATCCGGCAGCTGGGACTCGAGGTGGCCTTGCACAAGTCCGAGGTCATGTGTTTTCATGGCCCTCGGAACGCGCCACCGTCGGGTTCCCAAATTACGGTAGGAGGGGTTCACATCGGCGTCGAGTCGACGATGAAGTACCTAGGACTCGTCCTCGACAGCCGGTGGAACTTCGTTGAGCATTTCCGACGTTTGGCTCCCAGGCTGGACCGGGCTGGAGCTGCCTTGGGGCGTCTCCTGCCCAATCTGGGGGGTCCAAACGCCTCCTGCCGGAGGCTCTACGCGGGGGTCGTGCGGTCCATGGCCCTTTACGGGGCACCGGTGTGGGCGCGTTCCCTTAGGCTGCGGCCAGCCCGCCGGTTGAACGCGTCCCAAAGGGTCATGGCCATTCGGCTGGCCCGGGGATACCGCACGGTCTCCCGCGAGGCGGCGAGCCTCCTGGCCGGTTACCGCCATGGGATCTGGAGGCGAAGGTCCTCGCGCACATCTGGGAGTGGCGCGAGGAGATGAAGCGCCGGGGCGTAACTCCGCTGCCGCGAGAAATCGCGGCTCAGCGGACAGAGCTCCGGCAGGATCTCATGGCGGCATGGAGAGTGCGATTGTCGCAACCCAGTGCTGGGCACGCCACAATTGCGGCGATAAGTCCCCTCTTTGAGGAGTGGCTAGAGAGGCGCCACGGCGTCCTCACCTTCCGCCTGACGCAGGTCCTCACCGGACACGGTTGCTTCGGGAGGTTCCTGTTTCGTATAAGGCGGGAGGCCTTGAGACGAAGTCTGACACGCCCTTCCGCTCCACCCAGAGCGGGAGAAGTCATTGGATGATTTCCCACACTCAAAAAAAAAAAAAAAAAAAGGCTTATGGCGATGTCTGAAATTAGAGAAAAAATACATAACGTAACAAGCTGAAAGCACTATAATAGGTGTAGTTTGTTGAAATTAAAACCAAAACCAGATTCTAGGATACAATCAGGATATTTTCAGGATGCTGGGTAGAAACGGTTAAGATCATAAAGAAAACATTATATTAATTACAAGTTAATTTGAGCAATATAGTATAAGTATACCGATATTTGTCTGCCGACAAACTGTTATGCAGTTTGGCAGACTTTAGGTATGTTATTGTGAATACAGATTTTGGAATAAATAAAAAATATATATATATATATCATAATCATCAGCCTATAATGTTCTCACTGTTGAGACACAGGCCTACTCTGTATGACTGTCTTTTTTTTTAGGCTGGCAACACTCAAAAAACGGTGCGTAGGTTAATTATTTTAGAAAATTTATAAAAAGTGTTTATTTAAGTTAAATTAGCAAGTGCTTAGCTCGTGGCTAAGTAATAACAGCCGCACGGGTCAATCCATCAGGTTACGCTATGCTTGCCGGGTTGGTCCTTGGACCCATCCAAGGACCAACCCGGCAAGCGTAGCGTAACCGTTATCAGCGTTATCATCTTTACATACCGAGACTCCTCCGTGCCTCGGAAAGCACGTTAAGCCGTTGATCCCGGCTGTCATTCGTGGATCTTTGACAGTCGTTACGGGTCGTCAGAAGCCCGAAAGTCTGACAACCAGTCTTACCAAGGGGTATCGTATTACCCAGTTACTGGGTTGTGGAGGTCTGATAGGCAGTCGATCCATGTAAAATACTGGTATTCAGCTGCATCCGGTTTGGAAGCCGACCCCAACAAAGTTGGGAAAAGGCTAGGCAGATTGATTTAAGTGAAATAAGAGTAATATAGTCGTACCTAGTTCTAAGTAGTATAATCAGTGATGATTATTATAGTGTTTTTTTAACCTACTTCTTCAAAAAGGAGGAGGTTCTCAATTCGTCTGCATGTTAAGGGTCTTACATACTGGGGCGATTCGTCGCGCGACGCGAATTTTAACAATACAATTTATGAGAAAACTACACGGCGCAAAATGCGGCGGCGTTGTGTCGCGCGACGAATCACCCCAATATGTAAGAGGCTTTATGCATGTTCTTTTGCGTGTATGTTACCCGATTACTCCGCCATTTATGAATCAATTTTGATGATTTTTTTTGTTTGGTAGGTCATGCTTCAGAGGTGGTCCTATATAGTTTTTGAGTAAGCTTCAATAATACGTATTTTTCCCACTTAATTTATGTCGACGACGTTCTAAGTGACTCCCGCGATCCCGTCACTGTAATTTACATACTAACACTAAAGCGTGAAAAATAAAAGTCGGTGGCAAAAAACGAAAAATGAAAAGCGGAGTCACCGACTTCCGAAATTAAAGTTATTTTTCATTTTTTCATAAAGGATAATAAACCGGCTGTCAACTCAACCAGGCCAACGGTGACGGATTTCAAATTATCATCAATCCCGGTACGGGGACCAGACCAGACCAGACCACAAACCATCATAAAATACTGCTCAGGTTTCTAAGATACGTCCATCACACACTGGCGCGGTTTATGTCTCGTTTTGCTTGACAATTGGTGGAAGCAAAATCAACGACGAAAACATTCGCTCGGACAATAAACACTACATTATTTACTACACAAAACAAGGTTATTTATTCAAACAATTAAACTGTAATCTTTTACCTTATAATAAAACAAAGTCCTCCGCCGCGTCTGTCTGTCTGTCTATTCGCAATAAACTCAAAAACTACTGCACCGATTTTTATGTTGTTTACACCAATGGATAGAGTGGTTATCGAGGAAAGTTTTAGTATATAATAACCGACATCCACGCGGGCGAAGCCGCGGGCAAAGTGCTGGTGAGATATAAAATAAACTTGTTATTGTCAATTAAGTTTTATTTTTTTTGTGTCGTAAAATAAAAGCAGTGTAACTTCACTTTTATTTAACATTCGCATCTAATTCCTTAAGGGTGCACCCAATCACAAATTGCTTAGCATGATCTTCTGTTATGCCGAAAATACTGCAGCATTAATTTTGAACATTATTTAATGTTAAAGTTGAGGATTAATTGATTACATAACATTTTCTCTATAGAAAAAGAATCCAACTGCACAGAATTATAAACCGCTGGTATTAAAAAAATTCTTCAAATTAGATCATGAAACTTTGCATGATAACTAAACTAACTATAAAGCACGTATTATGTGTGTCATTTTTTTTAAACCTAAACTTTTCGACGCTTTAGAGCAGCTAGCGCCCCACTCCGTCTCGTTCTCACGCAGGTCGCGAGTAGTATGGAGGGAGCGGGATAAAATCTGAGGTAGGGTGCGCCCTTAAGGCTTTTACACACTGGCGTGAAGTTTTCTCAAAAATTGTTTTGTTAAAATTCGCGTCGCACGACTAATCGCGCCAGTATGTAATAGCCTTAATAGCTTCATCTAATAATTATTTTATTATTTATTTATTAAAACTTTATGCACAAGTTTATTATCTATGTGTTAACTATTCATTACCTATTCTTAATTAAATTTCGCACATAGGCTACTTTTCATCCTGGATTGCGGACGAACTCGCGGGCGACAGCTATTATGGTATAAATAGACCATTTGGGGTGTAAAATTGTTGACACACCCCTTTTGGGAAGGAGTCTACGATGCGATATAAGTCAAAATAAATTACGTCACTGAAAAGATAATGAAGAAGCCCTACTCACCCCAGGAGTGCGCCAACCCCACGTACAGCGCTACCAACGCCAGCACACACTGCGTTCTACACATTGTATACTTCAGAAAAACAAGTTGTTTCAACAGCCGTAGATGGAGCATCCACCGCTGGCGATTGCTCTTTTAATTCTAAAGCCAAACGCTGGTTTCTCGAAACATAAATTGGTCTTCTCGGAATGGTGATAAGAGACTGGAAGATAAGAGTAAAGAGTATGCCTACTTTAGGTGACCTAAGTAGATAAATTCCGCACGAAGATAACTCAGTGACCTTTTCCTGTTAAGTATTTGGTATATTTATCTTGATATGTTCACGTTTTGCAAAAACAAAAGGTTTCTTTAGTCACAGTAGAATCTTAATTTATTAGTTAAATAGATGTTGCCAGCAGCTTCGGCCGCGTGCATGTCCCAAATTATGGATGAAAAGTATCTATCTCCTAATCCAGGTGATGGTCTACCGATGTGCCAAATTTCATCCAAATCCGTTTAGCTGTTTAAGTGTGAAGGCGTAACAAACAAACAAACTCACTTTCGTATTTATAATATTACTAGCTGTTGCCCGTGACTTCGCCAGCCTATGTCCTTCTCCGGGTCATGGTCTAAGGTGCATGTGCCAAATTTCATCCAAGTCCGTTCAGATGATAGATATTCAAATTCGATAGATATTATATTACAATCATGAAAATTTTTCACTTTGTTAAAAATAACGGATTAGCTTGTAGTCCGTAATTTTTGTTCAACAAAAATAAGTACTTTATAGCTTAATATAGGTATTGGAAATGGATCTATGAATCGAACACATACTCCCGATATTTTTGAAAGACCTACCCAACGACACCCGACAAAAACACGAGTAAAACGAAATCATTCCCGATTATAATAAAACTTTTTTCAAGATTTTATTTCACAACATTGTGGGCGTGATTACTATGTATAACCATGGCAAATTACAGCTTTTAAGTACTAAGGCGTTTTAATTTAAACCCTGGACAGACAGACAGACTAAAGAACTCTAAAAACCAATTTGAAGTGGCAATGGGCCAGGCATTAGCCCGATGGCCGTTGGGCAAAGAGTATTAAACCATTTTATAGTCATTGCCGTTGGGGTAGACGTGTTCTTGAGTGGAGACCGCGAATCGGCAAACGCTAGGCAGGACGTTCTCATATTCGTAACGTGGCTGGTAGCAGCTGGATGAGGGTTTTCGAGAATCGAGATGAATGGCGTGCGATTAGAGAGGTGTATATTGATGATGACAATTCATTCGAAAATAATACGTAATTCATTGAAATGTTCATTATTTACTTTAACTCAAATTCAGTAATTACGACTAGAGATGATAAAAAGGTTACGTGATAATGATAAGTAAACCAGTTGCTCATCGTAGTAAACGTAACCTACTGTTTGAACTGTTTCTAAATAACATCGCGCCTGTAATCTCCGAAGGGTTAGGCAGAGGTGTAACTATAGTAAACCCACATTTCGCCAGTTATGTTTTAAATCCCATGTTATAGGGGGCAAAATAAAAATCAAAAGTCATTTATTCAAACTATTGTAGGCTGAGAATCAGCACTCGATCGAACGTCAAAATTACATAAGACAGTCCCCTAAAACGCCCACCCTTCACCACTTCCTAGTGCTTTAGCTGGAAAGAAGAAGTGAAGCAACAAACTCCCCAGCAGCACAGCTGTCTATTCAGTTAGAAAAAAATGATTCTATACAAAAGTATGCAAAATAATTTACATTACGCAACATAAAACATAAATCTAATTATTAGCCATATGTCAGCTAGCACACGCCAATATACCAACCAAAAAGATAATAATAAAAAAACGAGAACTATATGTACTCAAGCAGAAATAAAAAGTAAATATAACATAAATTAACTAAATAAAAGCCTCCAGGCACAAAGGGCGTGCCCGGTTATATAATAGCTATTTATAGCTGCAACTGGAAGTTATAAATGATAAACTAGGACCATCGAAGTAAAATAAATAAAAAATGAATTAGCAATAACATTAACAAAACCGAGATCAGCAAGACGACCAGCACCCGTTCACGAGCATAACGCAAAGATCAGCCATTACCCCCCCTCGCCATATTTGAGGGAAGGAGACACCCCGACCCCCGACGCTACCGCAAGCAGCTGCCGGTTGCTCAGGCAAAAATAATAATTATCAATTGTCGAGGTCGCTAGCTACCATATATTGCAATACAACTCATACGGCAACCAATTGTAATGAGTAGATTATGTCAACAATGAATTAAGTGTTGTTTTCACGAACTACTCTTGATTAGTGTGTAGTTAGCGTTTTTCGTCATGTTTTTGCTAATGAAATGGATGTTTTTAGGAGCTATTGCCTTTTGTTTTATTAAAATTACTAGCGACCCCCCTTGCATCTCACGGGTCACATGTCTCACAATGTGAGAACAACATCGTAACATTTTGACATGTCAAAATGTTACGATGTTGTTTATCTAAGACGAATTCTTTGATGCTCAATGAGCCCCTCCCCTTTATTGTTTCTTTTTAATTTTGTTATATAATTGTACATACATAACGTGTTTGTATAGTTAATTTTATTTAGGTTAAGTATAATACTAGAATTATAAAGTTATATAAGTTAAAAATTGCTGTATTATACAATTTATACACACAAACCTTCCAGAATAAATTTTCAAAACGATGGTGCAAGCCGAAAAACTGGTATTCAGCTGCATCCGGTTAGACTGGAAGCCGACCCCAACATAGTTGGGAAAAGGCTAGGCAGATGATGGTGAAAGCCGTATCAAAATCCAAGGTGGAGTTTAAAAGATCCAAGCGGTCACACAGACAGACACGAAACGCGATTTTAAACTATATATAGGTACTATATTGTGTGGGTATGTTATTACCTACATTTAGAGTGCGCGAGATAAGTTTGCGCGCGCCTGGTGGCCGTGGCGTGCTTAATTCTATATTTAAAATATTATATCTCTATTAATATTATTAATCTTACATTAAATATTAGTTAAATCATTAATTTTATTCTAAACTTAATTTGACCTTACATAAACAACAAGGTGGCGGCATACGATTAGTTACGCGCAGTATTATTACTGTCTTACTATAAAGTGTACGTTCATCTAAAGTTGAAAAATACAGTCACAGACAGTAAAATTATTAAAGAAGTAATAAACAAGGTTTTACTAAAAAATGATATATATATTCTTTCAAGAGAAGAAAACTACTACATTATCCCCTTTCATTTTCGAGACACAAGAAATCTTAACGACGACGAGCGTCTAACTCGCAAAATATTGCTCAGCTCAATCTATTTACAAGCCCATATTGCCAATCCTAGACTCTTCGGAAAATCTCTATTATTTCTTTGAGCGAAATGCCTTTAGACACAAATACGTTAAGAACAAGTACGGTGAGGGCAAAAAGGGGCAAATAGGGGCATTCAGTTCGGTAATAGAGGGTAAATTGAGGAGCTCGGAAGCTTCGGGACGAGTGAACTAGATACGGAATAGCCCAACCTAAATACTTTTCAGGATTCCGTACCCAAAGGGTAAAACGGGCTCTATTACTAAGACTCCGCTGTCCGTCTGTCTGTCTGTCCGTCTGTCACCAGGGTGTATCTCATGAACCGTGATAGTTAGACAGTTGAAAATTTCACAGATGATGTATTTCTGTTACAAAAAATACAAAAAAACAGAATAATATAAATATTTAAGGGGGATCCGATACAACAAACGTGATTTGTTAAGAAGCACAGCGATTTTACATATATAATAAAGCACATAAAGTGCCATTTTAGTTAAGATACATAAGGAAACTAGGAAAATGAGCCTAGTCAAGTACTCTAGTACGATTCTTATAAGAGATTGTAACTCATTATGTCCTTAACAAGTCATGTAGTACTTGAAATACCTTAAATACTTGAAAAATAGCTTATATACTTACGAAAAAGTAAATAACTTCTATACCCCTCGAGGTACATACATATAAGTTGTGTAATAATGTTAGTTAAACATAAACACATTAGGGGACATTATGTATATAACAAAAACATAACGCTATGTGCGGTTTTGAAAGAATTCCATTGTATTATTATGTAGCAGAAATGTAAACAGTACTATATACAGATAAGGAATCCCTTGGCCGACAAGCCCCTCGCCCCTCCTGTACCCTTGACCGACACAACTGCGCAATACCCCGCAGACACCCGAACCCCTTCATCACCTCCTCACTGATACAAGTGTCCAGATTAGTTGGACGATCATTTTAGATTTGTACGCGCGGTGTGCGCAACTTGTGTATACGTGTAACATGTATAAGTATATCTCGATGTAAAATCATATTCAGTTTCCATCAAAAGTCTTCATCAGTCAGACAAAAGTCTTCCTGTGAGCAACATCTCCGTCGCGAAATAGTGTGTCCGCCTCGTGTTGCTCATAGCTCGCGCTCCGCCCTTATTAACTTAGTATAGATTAGCATAGATTAGTCAGTAGTGTTTACAGTATTTTTATAGTAGTCTGGTTATGTTTTTCAATCGACATTTCGTACCAAGTTATAAATAAATAAGTGCTAAGACTGATTATTGTGTTTAATGTCATTGTGTTTCGTGTAAAGTGTTTTCGCAAGAAATATACCCTGCTTTCACTCAACCGTTTGTTTCGTTTGCTACCTTCCATCTATAATAATTACTATACAGCGTGCCGCTACAATGGCGACTATTATAAATGCGAAAGTGAGTTTGTTTGTTTGTTTGTTTGTTTGTTACTGCTTCCCTACACACCCGTGCGCCTGATATCCTACAATTTTGGTCCTGTCGATTGTAACGATGAGTGAAAGAAGCGCAATTACAACGCGGAGCAAGTTGCGTACAATGGAAGCTGACATGATGAAGCGTCGGAACGTCGAAGCAGATTCAGGGGTGCCGTCTGAAATGGCACCCGGTTCACCGTCGATAGCGCCTACTATGACGTCAGTTCCTGCCCCTGTGATCCCACTGGCTGGCCCCGGTCGTGTGATCGACCATCGTGAATTCGCCACGCCAGTGAGATCGGTGAGTATACAGAAGGCAAGGTCCACGACGAGCCACGTCTCCTCGAGGAGCGGCCAGAAAAGTGCCGACTACCTCCGGAGGAGGATCTAGCCGAGATCGACGCCGCCGCCGCCGACGAAGAATCAAGTGATGGTGAAACAACAACGCGTCGAGTCGAAGACTGGGTAACAGAGACGACGCCTGTTGTGAATAGTGAAGTGCCCGCGCCCGCCGAGTCTCGCGATCCGCCGCCGCGACAAGTGTCCGTGTCCGCGAATGTAGTCGAGCCGCCGCTCGATACTACGCCTGCGCCCAGGCAACAGTACGCGCCCGCGTCGGTACATTTTCATAACAGTACGTACCGCACTATGCCCGCCGCGACGGCTAGTGCTTCGCGAGCGCCGCCTAGGGACGCGCCGCGTAGGGATGCGCCCGACTATGAAAACACATTCGCTGACGACAACGAAAGAAATAGATCGTGGGACAGGAAGATAGACCAGCTGGTGGACGCTATCGCAAATCTAGCACGTCCGCGGCCGGTACCTAGGCAAGCATACGAGCTGCCCTACTTCAACGGTGACCCAGCGGAGTGGCTGTCGTACAAGAATATGTACCATGACACGACAGCCCTGTATAACTTCAAGCCGCACGAGAACCTAGCTCGACTGAAGACATCTCTACAAGGAGTAGCGAAGCTAGCAGTTGAAGATCTATTACGGACTTCAACAAATCCAGCGGATATCATGAAAACTTAGGATGAAGAATTCGGTCATCCTAACTTAGTGCTTGAGTGTGCCCTACGTAAAGTGTGTGCGTTACCTAAGGTAACAGAAAGTGGTCGTGAACTTAGAAAGTTCTCAACGACAGTGCGTAACTGTGTATCACTGTTAAGGAGTGTTCGAGCAAATGGATATTTAAATAACCCGCAACTGGTAAGCGAACTTTTAACTAAACTCACTCCTATTCAACGTGCTCAATATGGTGACTTCGCTATGGGCATGGCAGCCAACCAAGGCATCGACGTTCGAGTGTCGCCGAGCCTAGAAATATTAGCTGAATTCTTGAGTCACCTAGCCCGTGCCACTTCATATTATGTACAGATGAACCTTGACACGCCCACAACAACACAAAGTAACTTTAAGCCACGAGGCAATGTTCAAATCATTAATAAACAGTTTAGAAATGTTCAACGATTGCATGTGACAGCTGAGAACGAGCAACAGGCTAAAGTTGAATCTGAGAAATGTACGTTGTGTGGCGCTATGCATAAACTCCCTAAGTGTGAAAAGTTCGAAAAATTAAATACAAACGAACGATGGGAGCACATCAAGAAACATAAACTTTGTTTTAAATGCATTTCAAAGAAACATAATAAGAATTTCTGTGGCGCTAGTAAATGTTCTTCATGTAACTATGCACACCACACGCTATTGCACGCTGAAAGGGCAAAGCCAGAGAGCATCACTAATGTTAGTGACTATACAGGCAAAGCACTATTAAAAATTATACCTGTATGTGTAAATATAGAAGGCAAAGATAAGCCGTGTTACGCATTATTGGATGACGGGGCCACAGTGTCATTAATCGACGACTCGCTAGTAGAAAATGTCAAAGGTCAGCGAGTACCGTTAGTACTACAAAGCGCGCGCGGTCAAGAGATTACGGACGAAACGTCGCGCGTCATAAATGTGTCGGTGCGCGGGCCGAGCGGGCAATCGTATAAAGTGAACTGTCGTACGTTGAAGCGACTGGACTTGCCCGCGCAAACAGTGCCAGCCGCCGTGATGGCGGAGCACGCTCACCTTCGCCACTTGGGCAGCGAAGAGATGACAGGTGCCCGGCCGCTGGGAGTTGCTTGTCAGCCAGGACACCCGCCAAGGAAAATCAGGTAAGCCGGTTGCCTCTTTGACTAGTCTAGTGACCAATCTATAAATTGTGTCGTCGATAACAAAAGTGATTTGCATGACATGGTCAAGAAACAGCTCGAATTAGAAGCTATAGGTATTTCAGAGGTGCCTCGGACGCACCAAGATATTGAACGGGCAAAGCACATATTAAATACTACCAGCCGTCAAACAGATAGCGGCGCCTGGGAAGTAGGTTTACTGTGGCGTCGCGACGACCCACAGCTGCCCGACAATTATACACACGCGCGTCAGCGACTAGCGGGAATCGAACGTCGCTTAAATAAAGACGCAGTGTATGCTACGGCCTATAAGGCACAGATAGATAGGTTGCTAGCAGAGGGCTACGCTAGCAAGGTAGAGGGCGCGGTCAACTATGAACCCGTATGGTACCTACCTCATTTCGGGGTAACGAATCCAAACAAACCGGGGAAATTAAGACTAGTATTTGATGCCGCAGCAACCTACAATGGTACGACTTTAAATGAAAATTTATTAGCCGGGCCTGACCTACTCAACTCTTTGTTAGGTGTATTGTTCAAATTTAGACTGGGCCCAATAGGATACACCGGGGACATTGCCGATATGTTTCTCCGGGTTAAAATTCGAGAGCAAGATAAGGGCGCACAGCTTTTCTTGTGGAACGCGACCGGCGGTAGGGATCCGGAAATTTACGTCATGAATTCGATGATTTTCGGTGCCGTGTCGTCTCCCACATCAGCCATTTACATTTTAAATAAAAATGCGGAACAATTTAAAAAATCACACCCCGAGGCAGTAGCGGCCATAAAAACGAAGCATTACATGGACGACTACCTTGACAGCTCGTGGTCGGCCGCGCAAGCGGGACAGCTAATCGAGGAAGTGACCCACATCCACGCCAAGGGCGGGTTCAATATAAGGGGGTGGGTCACCAACTCTCAAGAGCTGCGCGACCGACTGCAAGTCGAAATGCCTGACCGGGTGTCACTCGAAAAGAGTGATAGTAACGTAGAACGAACGTTAGGTATGATATGGTCGCCAAGCAAAGACAATTTGGCATTCGACCTATCATTTAAACGGCTGCCTAGAGCCATTGTAGAAGGTGAGGTAATACCCACCAAAAGAGAATTTTTACGTTTCATTATGTCAATCTTTGACCCTTTAGGTTTCTTATATCGGTGTGTCATACAATCACGAATCTTAATGAAAAGGGTATGGCACACAGGCATCCAATGGGATGAGAGGCTTCAAGAAGCAGAGCTAAAGTGTGGTTCGAGTGGCTTCATAAGCTGCCGATCCTAAATGACGTAACTATACCCTGCTGGTACGGCCTAAGGCCGGAGGGGATAGAGCTCCACGTCTTCGGTGACGCGAGCGAATCCGCATACGCAGCGGTAGCGTATCTAGCGGGCACAAATTTAAACGGGGATAGGGACGTGGCCATAGTCATAGGAAAAGCCAGAGTAGCGCCACAAAAACTAGTGTCCGTCCCGCGTCTAGAATTGCAGGCCGCTGTGTTGGCATGTAGACTAGCCGACACAGTGGCAAAAGAAATAGGTATACCAATTGACCGCAAGTATTTATGGACGGACAGCAAAACCGTCATAAAATGGATCAACTCAGACGCGTTAGACTTTCAAAGGTTCGTGTCACACCGTCTCGCCGAGATAGACAAAAAGTCAAGTAGAGCCGACTGGCACTGGGTTCCCTCGGCGATGAACCCCGCTGATAAAGCCACCCGAACGGTCTGGCCCAATAACTGTGACGAGTGGCTGTCGGGGCCCTCGTTTCTTCGCTGTCCACAGGAGCAGTGGCCGACGAGCGTCGACACCGACGCGGTGGCTGAGGCCACCTTGGAGCGGGTACAGCGACTACACGCAGCGGCGGCGCCGGGCGAACCATGGCTACACTACGAGCGACTGCCAACGTGGAAGCGCGCCTTGTACGTCGTGGCGCGTCTGCTTATTTTTGCAGATCGCTGCCGAAACCGGCGCCAATCATCCGCCGTGACCATCGCGGACCAACACGAGGCGGAGACACACCTACTGAAACTGGCACAGGCGGAGAGCTACGGGGCTGACATCAGGGCGCTGCGGGAGGGACGCCCGCTGCCCAATGACAGCAAGCTACGGACCCTCGACCCCATGCTGTTCGAGGATGGGCTGGTGAGAGTACGCGGCAGGCTGGGGGCCTGCAGCGAGCTCACCTTCGGAGAGCGCCATCCCATAATCCTAGATGGGAAACACCCTCTCACGCGCCGTCTAATTTCTGATTATCACACGGCGGCTTTGCACGCCAATCAGGAATCTGTAGTTAACAGGGTTCGAGAGAAGTTCTGGGTCACCAATCTGCGGTCGACCGTCAAGGCCGTCACCGCGAGCTGCCGACGGTGCCGCCTGGAGAAGGCCAAGCCGGTGACACCGAAAATGGGTGACCTCCCGGCCGCAAGGCTGGAGGTGACCAGAAGAGCCTTCATTCACTGTGGGGTCGATTACTTTGGCCCCATGGAGGTCGCCATCGGTCGGCGCAGGGAGAAGAGGTGGGGCGTGCTATTCACATGCCTCACTACCCGCGCCGTCCACCTGGAGCTGGCGGCTTCGCTGAGTTCAGACTCGGCCATCCTCGCCCTGCGGCGCCTCATTGCGCGACGCGGGCGGCCCTCGGACATGTACTCCGACCGGGGCACTAACTTCGTCGGCGCACACGCCGAACTGCGCGCAGCTTTGCGCGACATGGACCACGCCAAAGTGGAAAATGAAGCCGCAGGCCGCGGCATCGCGTGGCATTTTAACCCCCCGGCATCCCCACACATGGGCGGGTGCTGGGAGCGACTGGTGCGCTCTGTCAAGAACGCACTCAAAGCGACGCTCCGAGAGCGCGCTCCCCGCGAGGAGGTACTCTACACCCTCCTCGCCGAGGCCGAGCTCACTATAAACAGCCGGCCTCTCACCTACATCAGCAACGATGTTGAGCACCCTGTGGTGCTAACCCCCAACCATCTCCTGCTGGGCACTGCCGCGGGAGATGCTCCCTGCACGCGGGGCCACGCCATCGAAGTCGACTCCCGCCGCATGTGGCGACGGGTGAACGCGCTGGCCGACCTCTTCTGGAGGCGTTGGCTACGAGAGTATCTACCGACGCTCCAACAACGGCAAAAGTGGAACGACGATGTGCCAAACATTAAAGTGGGTGATGTAGTGATAATAGTGGACCAAAGTAAACCGCGTAACCAGTGGACCAAAGGGGTCGTTAAAAGTGTGTATCCGGGAGCGGACTCTGTAATTCGAGTGGTAGACGTTAGAACTAATCATGGGGTCCTGCGTCGGCCCGTAGTTAAAGTCGTTGTGCTTCCCACTAACGGGGATGTAATCGGTTGAACCCTCTTACAGGGGGTGGGAATGTTAAGAAGCACAGCGATTTTACATATATAATAAAGCACATAAAGTGCCATTTTAGTTAAGATACATAAGGAAACTAGGAAAATGAGCCTAGTCAAGTACTCTAGTATGATTCTTATAAGAGATTGTAACTCATTATGTCCTTAACAAGTCATGTAGTACTTGAAATACCTTAAATACTTGAAAAATAGCTTATATACTTACGAAAAAGTAAATAACTTCTATTCCCCTCGAGGTACATACATATAAGTTGTGTAATAATGTTAGTTAAACATAAACACATTAGGGGACATTATGTATATAACAAAAACATAACGCTATGTGCGGTTTTGAAAGAATTCCATTGTATTATTATGTAGCAGAAATGTAAACAGTACTATATACAGATAAGGAATCCCTTGGCCGACAAGCCCCTCGCCCCTCCTGTACCCTTGACCGACACAACTGCGCAATACCCCGCAGACACCCGAACCCCTTCATCACCTCCTCACTGATACAAGTGTCCAGATTAGTTGGACGATCATTTTAGATTTGTACGCGCGGTGTGCGCAACTTGTGTATACGTGTAACATGTATAAGTATATCTCGATGTAAAATCATATTCAGTTTCCATCAAAAGTCTTCATCAGTCAGACAAAAGTCTTCCTGTGAGCAACATCTCCGTCGCGAAATAGTGTGTCCGCCTCGTGTTGCTCATAGCTCGCGCTCCGCCCTTATTAACTTAGTATAGATTAGCATAGATTAGTCAGTAGTGTTTACAGTATTTTTATAGTAGTCTGGTTATGTTTTTCAATCGACATTTCGTACCAAGTTATAAATAAATAAGTGCTAAGACTGATTATTGTGTTTAATGTCATTGTGTTTCGTGTAAAGTGTTT
Source organism: Lithophane semibrunnea (assembly GCA_947363905.1). Classification (NCBI taxonomy): domain Eukaryota; kingdom Metazoa; phylum Arthropoda; class Insecta; order Lepidoptera; family Noctuidae; genus Lithophane; species Lithophane semibrunnea. Next base: position 13,489,515 of record OX376201.1, read on the forward strand.
TCGCAAGAAATATACCCTGCTTTCACTCAACCGTTTGTTTCGTTTGCTACCTTCCATCTATAATAATTACTATACAGCGTGCCGCTACAATGGCGACTATTATAAATGCGAAAGTGAGTTTGTTTGTTTGTTTGTTTGTTTGTTTGTTTGTTACTGCTTCCCTACACACCCGTGCGCCTGATATCCTACATGATTTTTTTGCCGTTTTTATAGATAATGGTACAGAACCCTTCGTGCGCGAGTCCGACTCGCACCTGGCCGGTTTTTTTTTAATTTCCTTTTTTTTCATAGTTTGATTGGTAGAGAATGCCTCGAGGCATTAAGTCCACCTATACAACATAAATTTTTGTTTATGCTAAACCCGAAAAGGGGTCATTTTACTCATCATTTTGAACAACTTTTTCTATGGGACCGACCATGAAATCGCGAAAAAAAAAATCAGCTGTTCCATACATTTGTGTTCACTTAAGGCCACCGTATTCGAGCGTTGTAGGCATTTAGCGCTACCTCAATCCCTGCGAGCCAGTCGCGCGAACACGTAGTTTAAATGAACTCGCTGACCCCGCTGTGCAAAAATTTTGCGTCACTGTATAAAATTGTAGCAGTAAGTACAATTAACTTTGGTTTACGGAATTCATGTTAATGTTTCGGGTGTTTTGTTTTTAGGGAAATATAAGCAACACAATTTATTTTATTACCTACCTACCATTGTTTTTTTTGTCCACCATGTCACTAACAGTTTCCTTTTCTTTCATGACTGTTACAGCGCTTCCGCACTACGCTTACTACCGCACTACGCTTACTTATAATAATAAAACCGGCCAAGTGCGAGTCGGACTCGCGCACGAAGGGTTCCGTACCATTATCTATAAAAACGGCAAAAAATCACGTTTGTTGTATGGGAGCCACCCTTAACTATTTGTTTTATTTTAATTGAATTATTTATTTTGAAAGTGAATATGTAACTAAATATTCCGTGAATATTTCAAGCGTTCACCTGTTGTCGTTTTCAATATCGAGCAAAAAAAAACTCACGTTTGTTGTATGGGCTCCCATACAACAAACGTACCCTTAAATATTTATTTTATTCTGATTTTTAGTATTTGTTGTTATAACGGCTACAGGATATACATCACCTGTGAAAATTTCAACTGTCTAGCTATCACGGTTCATGAGATACAGCCTGGTGACAGACAGACAGGCAGACAGCGGAGCCTTAGTAATAGGGTCCCGTTTTACCCTTTGGGTATGGAACCCTAAAAACAAGCATTATAATCTATAGAATTTTGGTATGGCAGGCAATTTCCCGCAGGAAGTCAGCCAGTAAGTCGGTAAGTCAGCCGCAGCCGGTAAGTCAGCCGCAGCCGGTAAGTCAGCCGCAGCCGGTAAGTCAGCCGCAGCCGGTAAGTCAGTCGGTATGTTATGAGATAACAGATATCTAGTCACTATTTTGTGTGAAAGTACAATAACATCAACAACCTTGCATTATTATTATAATTTGTACAATAGATACCTACCTACAGTAGGCGCGCGAGTTGAATTGATGCAGTAGGTACACTAGGTACAGTCACGGACTTTAATTGACGAGCCACCTTCAAACTTTTCAATTTTGCAGTTTCATACATTCACGAGATTACACGATTAAACACGAACTCAAATCGCATGCTCGTAATTACTCGTAAATAAGATGACAAATAAATTACTTTTAATCGGAAATAAGTCTTATCCATAGAGGTTGACTAATAAGTTCTAAATGATAAAAATAAATACAATGTTGCATTAAGTTTATCAAATCTATGTGGTACCGACCTCCTTTGAATAGCTCATTAACTCGATAATTCTGAAAACTTAACTGAATACGTGACAGTTGAAGTAACGATGTCAGAGACGTTACTTTCGAACTTGTCGAAATGACTTTTAATATTTATCTGTACGCTAACATTACTATCGCAACAGTAACCTAGCAACGATAAACAATCGTTGCTAGGTTACTGTTGCTAGACCTGCAATTGGTTGACTTTGGGTAGTCACTCTGCTGTCAAGTTTGCAGTTCTGGCTCTCAGGTTAGCCAACCGGTAAAGATATGAAATATAATTTTCTACTTCTAATACGAAGACATGACTTTGCGTGTCGGGAACCGAATAAACCCGATTTGCATTACACGGCTAAAATACGAACAGTGCCAGGTGGCTCATCAATTAAAGTCCGTGACTGTACATGTCTGACGCTCACGTAATAGAATCTACCTATTGCGCCTGAGCGAGAAGCAAATTCTGCCGTCGCATCGTCGCGTCGCCATACTAAATCCCATTCAAAAAATCGAGTTGTAGGTCAGTTCAAATGAAAAGTCAGTTGAACTGCAAAGATAAAAAGTTTTATTTGCAAAAATGATCTTTGGTGTAGTTGTGCTACTGTTCTTTCTGTAAACTGTAATATTAAAAACGAGTAGGTAGTTATAATATACGTAGAAAAATTATAATCAAACTCATTGTTTATACAGACTGATTTTTAAAACTAACACACACGGAAAATAACAATAATTTCTCGTATATTTTGCGGGGAACGCAGCGAGCTAGCAACAGCGGCACAGGTCCTACCTCAAAGACGCCTGGCCGGCTACTGAAACGAAGCGCGCGGGCCAGCTTGTTATATAATATCTTGTTAAAACAATAAAAAACTGTTTTGAGAAAAATGAACCATACAATATTCTTCGTAATTACATTGCCTATTTTTTGACATGTTTTTCGGGAATAAAAGTTGGTTCTACTACAAGTAAAAATAATAAAACGATCAAAAAATCGCGAAAAAAGGGAGTTTTCTCGATTTTTTTTGATCGAGTGAAGTTGTATAAATCGTGTTTTGAACCATAGAATAATCAAGAATATTTATTAAACTACAACATGTATTTTTATCAGATCAAAACAAATAATATTTGATTGTTTAATTTTGAAGCAAAAATAGGTCGATTCTGAGAGTCCTGCCCTTAAATCGACAAAATGTAGGGAACAGCAGATTTTTTTTTCGCGAATGTTGTATACTTACTGTACATGAAGTTTAAATAAATAAAAGCCACCACCACCTCCATCGCCGTCTAACCACATTGAACTCTAGAATTCATTACTCAAACACAAACTGGCAGAAGACGCAGCCTCCAAGACTTGCTCTCGTTAAATAGCTTTTGCATATCAAAGTGTGTTGACAGCGGCCGGGGGCTGCTGACAATTCTTTTCAGTTTACACCTACAGACGCCTGATTTGTCGTATTTCAAATTGGTTGGGATTTTCTTTAGTACATTGAAGAGTTTTTAGGTAAACAACATTACGCCTGTAATTCCCGTAGGGTAAGGCAGAGGTGTACCATCTAGTTCATGTTTTATTTCAAAGAAGAATTTTATTTTGTTTTGTATAAAGAAAAATTTGTTTAGTTATCTGCATGATTTCGTTTTTACCCGACTACGGCGAAGAAAAAAGGAGGGTTATGATTTTGACCGGTATGTATGTATGTATGTACGTATGTATGTATCTATGTATGTATGTTCATCTGTTCCCTCCTATCTTCCATACCACTTATCACAATTTGAGAAATGAGGTATCGTTACAAGCGTCGTGATTGTCCGCTGGTTATAGGCTATGTGAAGTCACATTTAATTAAAAATGGCGCCCTCTAGAGGATATAAAGTGAGGAAATTAAAAAAAAAAAATGGTTTAATCGTACCATGTTGGGTATCAAATGAAAGGGCTTAATGAGTACATTTCAAAAATATATATATTATAACCCCAAAAGAATTAAAAAAAAAATCAAGTAATAAAAACTAAAACCCAACTACGACTTAAAAGGTATAAACAAGACACCACAGACAGACAAATTAAAAATCCGGAGTCACACGTAATCGGTTCGATTAATGCCCTAACACGTGTACTTACCTTTTAAGTCGTAGTTGGGTTTTAGTTTTAATTACTTGATTTTTTTCATTTTTATCTTAAAAATCTTAGTATGTTTCTTTTCCTTTTAAATTGTAGGTTGGTAGGTTAATTGTACCTACATAGTTTTTAATTTGTGGAAGCTTGTAAATGGCAATTGTAAGCGCTATTGTACATAACCTACTTAAAAGATAAGTACTGTAAGCTTTCTGAAGAATAAATAAAATACACCATATTTCGCTAGTGATGTTTAAGTTCCATGTAATAGGGGGTGATGAGATGGGATGGGGGATGAGTAGGGAGGAATGTTTTAGTTGTTTCTTTTTATCGAAATAGAATGGATAGAAACAGATTTAAGTTTAGGATAGAGATAAAAAACAAACTCCTTGACAGATGGAAAATAATAAGTGATCTTATAAAGGTTCCGTTTTCCTGTCAAGGTAGGAACCCTAAATACAGAGATTATATTCAAAGGTTTCGAAACTTATACTTCTTGGGTTCGAGCATAGGATTTTTTCGGTTAGGACTCGGAAAAAAAAACTTATATTGAGTAATAAAAATATTAATATATTTTTTTTTTGCTAACGTGTTTATTTATAATTATTATTTACTAACAATGGCATGGTCAATTACAATTTACAATAATTTTTATTTTAATATTTTTAATTCTTAATCTGACATTATATTATATTAAACTTTATCTCTTGATCTGACATAGGTTCCTATGTATACATAGGTAACTCTGACATCAATTTAATTAATTTCTTCCTTACAATCCCAATGCATGAGATATTATTTGTCGATGCTGACTTTTTATACAATTTATTAACATTGGGTAAAATTCAATATTTGCGCACCATAAGTAATGGAAGAATGTAAAGGGCCCATTATAGCTATACCATACAAATTGCAAACCTATATTCATGCGAATAAATGGATTTGATTTGATTTGAATTCATGAATTTTCAGTTTTATTCTGAAATTAAAAAAATGATTAGCCTAATAAGAAAGGTTTAAAAAAGGATTAGCCTATTATGAAAGGTTTAAAAAATGATCAGCCTAATAAGAAAGGTTTTCAATTCTTACTTTTATGAGCTTCTTGAAAGGACTTTCTGGTAATTATCCTCATAAACATAACTTGAACACTGAGCACATCTCAGGACAAAATGGAACCTATCTCTTTAAATCGAACAAAGGACAAAGTCCCAACTGGGCTTAAATCTCAACCAACGATAGTGACAGCTTTAGTATTTAGCTTTAAAAGTCTCACTGTACAATCAAAGGTTGGAAAACCAATTGAAATTATATTCCTTTCCTCATTCAACTTTGAACTTTAAATCTGGAATTCAGAGTGTATTTTTGCTTGATTACTTTTTTAAGGGGAAGTAATCTTGGGGTTGGTGCCGTTAATTGATTGTTGCTGTAGTTAATGTAGACTTTTATTGCATTCCGTGAATGCGAGACAGTGTTTGTGAACGTTATTGTTTCCGTTATCGTGTGAAAATTAAGCCTTTTAGCGTTTGTCTATGGTCTTAATTAGGTGCTATATCTACCAGAAGGAAGTAAGAAGGTATTTATGAGAGTTAATTAGGTACGTAAATAAAGATAGATTGCATATAATTTATGAATTTCAATGCGGAATAGACGATTAAGGGAAAAAGGGTTTTTGAAGAAGTCGGGTGTAAAAAGAATGAAATAAATCTAAGATCAGAAAATATAATTATTTTAATAACTGTGGAACAGTCAACCGCACATATGTGGCACCGCCCTTACATCAAGGAAATGAAGGCATTGACAATGTCAAATTGTTCCCACTGATGTACGATCCTACCTACTCCACTCCGCTATTTTTACTTTTTAATTTGTTATTTTGTGTTTAACCAATTTTGTCCAAATAAACTTTATTCTTTCTTTCTTTCTTTACTCATAACAACATGAATATTTTCTAGCTTTTATAAATTCTCTAAAAATTATAATTTAGAATCACTTTACGAAACTCTCGCAAATTAATATTTTCTCTTGACGTCGTTCTCGAAAACAACTCCAAAAAAAGATTTTTTGGTGCCAAAAGCAGTGCTCTAAAACTCCACTTTCACTAAAATTCCCTTTGTACACAAACTGATGTGAACTAGCACATCAGTCGCCGGCGGAATCGAAATGTACGAGTTTTACTGCGCACTTGTTTCGTGAAATAAAAAAAGAAAAATGAATGAAAAGCTCGTTGGCAGCCTGTACTGGGTTTGAACGTGGCTTGCCCCATGTTTGACTAGCACTTCACTTCTAATACTAATCTACGTTGAACTGATAAATTGACCTACGAGAGATGTATGGTAAAGAGAATTGAGAAATAAGGCAATCTTTTTAGAGGTAATGGTTTTATTAGTAGGTGGAGCTCGTGGCTAAGTAATAACAGCCGCACGGATCGATCCATCAGATTAAGCTACGCTTACCAGGGTTGGTCCATGGATGGGTCCATGGATGGGATCTTTACATATCGAGACTCCTCCGTGCCTTGGAAAGCACGTTAAGCCGTTGGTCCCGGCTGTCAGAAGCCCGAAAGTCTGACAACCAGTTTTACCAAGGGGTATCGTATTACCCAGTTACTGCGTTGTGGAGGTCAGATAGGCAGTCGCTCCATTTAAAATACTGGTATTCAGCTGCATCCGGTTAGACTGGAAGCCGACCCCAACATAGTTGGGAAAAGGCTAGGCAGATGATGGTTTTGTATCATCTGAACCCTCCTAATAAATCCATGACCTGTAGTGCCCGACTCCCACTAAAACTTACTTCATGGGACAATTCGACCATAATAATAAATAGCGTCAAAACGAGCTGTTACAGTTGATCCAGCACAATAATAGAAATAGCAGACGAACCCATTAAACTGTTTCAAAGTCCCATTACTAATAACGACCCGTTATATGCAAACGTCTTCACAATGAAATGATTGTTGTTTTTAGTTCGAATTTTAGTTATGTTTTGGGAGCAAGTTTCAAGTTAGCGACATTAGAATTGAGAATGCAATGAGAATAATACTAATTATGGTAGTAAAACTAAAATTAAACTAAAACAATAGTGTTGTTTTAGTTTAAAAACAAGAACCTAGAGGTACTTATTTTCTATATGAAGTAGCGGAAGACGCGAAGCTAGAATAGGGAAGTCGACAGGGTAAAAAAAACCTGTACAGTCCGTCAGTCAGTTATTAAAAAAAATATTAGACACGTATTTTTTGTTTTATCATATTAATAAAAAATGATTTAGATAAAACGCATTAAAGTTGGGGAGTCGGTTCGCTACGTCACAAGTCAGTATAAAATTTAGCTACCGACCAGTGAAATCATGCCACATTTGAACTCAATGTATTGCCGTAATTTTTGATTACGCAAAAAAAGAAAATTAACGTGTCCAATATTTAATAAACCATATTTAAAAACATAAAAAAAAAAAAATTCAACACCCCTATAACTCGTTTTCTATAGGCAATCTTAAAATTCTATTGAATTTTGCAAAAAAATACACCTAAGATTCCACACGATCCCTCGTTTTTAATGGAAAATTACCAGCATAAAAAATTTGCAGCCAATCAGAGATTCAATAATGAACCAACCAGAGTTCAACCTTACAATAAGTATACTTTCCTTAATCTAATTCCTATACTACAAACAAACCGCTATCCTCCATTAAATCCAGCTAGAATCGAACAATATTACAGTGGTAGTCAATAAATCCATTACTTTGCGGTTAGGCGCAGAGCTACGACAAAGCACCAATCACGTTGGATCAATTAACCCTTAAGTAACAATGCCTGTAGCTGCGATATCTCTCATGTAGTCAACATGCGAGGGTTATGTCGAAGATGCTTGTATTATGGGAGATGTGGCATTGAAGTGTGACAAGTGACAAGTCAGTTTGTTTTACCAAAGAGGCCTTTGATTATTATTAAGTGTAGATAAAGTGTCGCGCTGCAAAAGAACGAAAACAAACAAGTCAAGCCAACAAATTAGGCAATGTCCTTTGTTATGACAGCTACTGCTTACACTCGCGCCACGTCATTTCGTATGTAGGTATTTATTTTAATTTTAATTAGTTTGTAATAATTTGTATACCTATTGGGACTTGGTGCCTTAAAATAAATAAATTACACTTTCGTGTGCGTGCATTTAGCGGCCAACAGTTGGACGCAATTTTTCCGAGCTGCTTTTTATAGATAATTCACTTAAATACAAAAAAATCATAACCAAATCAAAACCTTAAATTGCAGAAACAGCTCCTATACTTCCATTAATGCCACCATTTTTCCAGTGTTAGTGAGAGACGGAGCTATACAAGGCCACTAGCACCATCCTTTTTTCGCATTGGAATAATGATGGCATTAATACTTCATAGTCAGCCCCCAGGTAGCTCCGTTCATTCCACGATCTATGGCTAAAACATAGTGCCACCCTGAAAGCTTTGCACAATTTGATCGAAATTGAGTTATCTGCGAGGGATTAGTGAGCTGTAGTGGAACTTGATTACAACTCCGCGATTATAATATCTTTGATAAACAATGGTCTAACTTCTTTGATAGACGTGGAAGTTAAAACTCTACCTTTGAAGGAAATAGTTATCATAAAGTTTTAAAACAGTTTCATCTTACGTTAATAGACAGGGTATCACTTCTACCTACTACTTTTTTACCGACTTCAAAAAAGGAGGAGTAGTACCTCCTCCTTTTTTGAAGTCGGTAAAAAAGTAGTTCGGATGATTGTTTTTTTGTTTTTTTTTTTTTATTTATTTATTTATTTATTTATTAAAACTTTATGCACAAGTAAAAACTACTGTACAAAGGCGGACTTAATGCCTGAGGCATTTTCTACCAGTCAACCTTAGGGTGATGCAGAGACAGATATGGCAGGTGCAATATAAGATAATACATATAACTTGAAAATAATGAATAATAATTAATACATACATAGATACATACATATTGCAGTATTACCCTGCATAAAATCTTCGAGCCTAAAACTTTTTTACTTCGCTGGCCATCGATGTTGACGTTTTTAATCGTAAGATAATTTCAATTTTTTGAATTTGAATCTGACGTGAAGAAAGATGAAGAATTTTTTATTGGCAGCCGTCAGTCGCGGTTTTTTCTCATGAACGCAAGAGCTCTAATTCTTCAAGTAATTCCCGGCGTACTATGCTGAAAGATTTGCAATATAATTATCTAATTATAGTCTTTATTGTTGTGTCCACGTTTCCTTGTTTTACGGTTAAAAACCAGTGAAAAGGCCTATTTTGGCCTTTATCGGTGGGGTATTGGGAACCCACCTCGTTTCCCCGTTTCGCCATAATCCTGGATCAGGCGCCCCGGCGGCGCAGTTGACTGAGCGCCGTGCCACGTACAAGGAATACCGCCTCTTGACGTACCGCACGGTCCAGGAACTAACCACCTCGTGACTTATTAACTATTTATTTATCCACTGCGAAGCGCCGTTTTCTCGGATTCTTCCACGTTGAATTGCAAACTGCAGCTGCTGTAAACCCTTCAAGTTTTCCCTTCAAGTTCAAATACGTTCAAGTTTATTTTTTACGCGTAAATAATCTCGTATGCAAATTAGACTAAGCTGGCATTAGGTCAACCTTCGGTTGCGGTTCCTTATTCGATGCGTTGCGTTTGCGCTAGTAAGTTATGGTTTTTATAAGCTTTTGCAATCGCTAATACACACCGAACTCCCACGCGTAACTAAATTTACCTAAGAGTTCTATTCCGAAAGTTTTCCTTAACCTAATTACGCTTGATTCGGCACCACTGTCTCCATAGCCGCGACTAAATTATATTTCATATTCACCTTTTTTATATTTTTTGTAAAAAGTGTCTTTCTATATTTATATTACAAAAATTATACGTGTTCAACGAAGTGTGTTTATTTATTTCGTTACAAATGGCGCCCGAATTAAAAGTAAGTAAATTATGATATCCCTATGCATACTTAAATATTTTTTTGTCAGTTTGTGTGTGGTGCTCTTTCAGGGCAATTTTAATCTCTATTTATTTTTCAGAGAAATCATTAGTTTCTTTTCTCACCACGGATGCCTGCTTTTGCTGAACGACTTATGAATATTTGAACGGCAAGCTGGTCAAATGAAGTTTATGTATATTCTTAATGTGATGTGTGTGCAATGTTATTTAAAATAATTATTTTGTAACCATATTGAATGACCAATCTTTCATTTCGTCCCATCAAATATATATCAATCCTGAATTTTATTTATCTCTTGTAGTAGTTGTATTTAGTTCCCTGTAGTGTGCGTCTGTGGTGTGAACGTAATAGGCTTCGTGTTCAAGGTAAGCGTTTGTGTGTCTGATTTTTCTGCTAGATGTCTAGCTTGTTTTTTCCTTAGTCCAGCTATCTTCGTTCCGTTTTTTTTGTGTGATTTCCGTGATCCAGCATGGCCGACGAGGATTCGTCCATTGGTGAAACCGCCCATGGAGAGAGCCTTATCATTTCTAGGCCCCCCCCAATCCCACCTAGGAGACCTAGGATTGCTGAGTCATCAGGCTTACCATCCCCGATCAAATCCGACGAATGTCCATCTTATCCCCGTAAACAAATATCTCTCACGAAGTGGAAAATTGACTTTTCTGGGAACACCTGCGTCCGTGAATTCTTTCTCTCGATAGATGAATGTAAGGAAGCGGATGATATATCTGATCATTATCTGTTGAAGCGCTTCCATGAAGTTTTGTCAGGAGCTGCACTGAAATATTTTAGGTCCATTCGCCACCCACTCCTGTCATATACAAAACTTAAGGAGTCTTTCGTGAAGACATTCGGAGTCATAGATTTTGAGTTCAAAACTGAACAACAGGTTCGAAACATGAGACAGAAATCAGACCAATCGGTCAGGGATTTCGTCATCCAGGTCTCATATCTTAATGATCGCTTAGCCAGTCCCATCCATGACTCTAATTTACTTGATATTATTATGCACAATATGCACCCTAGGTTTTTCCCTTGCTTGTCAATCCACAAATTCCATGATTTAGAGTCGCTTGTTGATATGGCGTCACATTTTGAGAGCTTCTTGCCAGGAGCGTCGAAGTCGGTGTCCAACGTCTCTTCTGAGATACAGTTATGTCCTAAATGTAGAAAGGACGGACATTCGTATCGTAACTGTCCAGATTTCCCTGGTAGGCTCTGTTTTAGATGTCGCACTCCTGGTGTAATTACCCGGGATTGTCCAAACTGTAATCCAAAAAACGTGTAGACCATCGGCGACACGCCTCATCCCGTACAGTGTCACCGGTGATAGCCAACGATTCATCAGACAACCGACCATTCGTTGAAATATTACTATGTAATCGCCCCATTAGGGCTTTGTTGGACTCAGGCGCACAGATGTCTCTTATTAGTGATATCCTCATTCAGGAACTAGGTATATCTCGGATTTCCAATGTTTCGTGTCCGCGGGTTATTTCCGCCAACAATTCACCCATCGATATTTTAGGGAGTGTTTGTCTCCCGGTCCAATTTAACCGTACAACTTTCACGCATGAATTTTTAGTTGCACGTTCTACTACGTCTTCAATTATCTTAGGTATAGAATTCTGGAATAAATTCGGTTTAACTTCAGTTTTTAGTAAGGCTTTTAATAAAAATATTAAAGGCAATATGTACCTTCCCGCTTTTAACCATTCTCCGCCTCTGGTTTCTTGTGTAAATAAAGCTCGATATGTACATCCCCGCAATGTCCTATTACCCGACCAAGAGCGAGGTCTACAACGCGTCATTGACGAATTTGAGGCTATTTCGTCTGATAAGATTGGGCTCGGTAAAACTACTTGGCTTTCCCACAAAATTAATACAACAGGAATGCCAATTAGACAAAGATTTTACCCTCTTTCACCGGTCAAATTAAAAATTCTTAACGACGAAATTGATAAGATGTTAGAATTAGGTGTTATCCGTCCCTCTCGTTCTCCTTGGGCCAGTCCTGTTGTAATGGTTACAAAAAAGGACGGGTCTGTTCGCTTCTGTGTCGACAGCCGTAAATTAAATAGTGTAACCATCAGGGATTCGTATCCTCTACCTCGTATTCAAGATATCCTTGACAATCTTCGTGGTGCGAGATATATAAGTTCTCTCGATTTCAGGAGTGCTTTCTGGCAGATTCCTCTCGCGGATAACGAAAGCTGTGAGAAAACCGCTTTCATAATTCCCCAACGCGGTTTATTCGAGTTCGTCAGAATGCCATTCGGGCTCACAAACGCTGCTTCAGAAATGCAACGCCTAACTGATATTATCGTTAACTTCGAATACACTTCTACCAGCGACGACTGTGTTTTCGGATACGTCGACGATTTGATTTTGATATCTAAGGATTTCCACAGTCATCTTGCACTCCTTAGGAAGGTGCTAAACCGCCTCAAAGAAGCCGGTTTGTCTATAAACTTAAAAAAATGTGAATTCTGTAAGAGTGAGCTAAAATACTTGGGATACATCGTCAACGAAAAAGGGCTCCAGACTGATCCCAGTAAACTGGAAGCTATTCGCGATTACCCCACTCCTACTACCGCTAAATCTTTGCGCGGCTTTATAGGAATGTGCTCTTACTATAGGCGTTTTGTAGATGGTTTCTCGTCCATAATTGCTCCTCTTACAGCTCTTATTGGAAAGAGGAAGGGTCGCGATCCTATAAATTGGGACGAGGCTGCCGAACAGGCATTTTTTAAGCTGAAAGAAGCATTAGTCAACACTCCAGTGATGGCTTGCCCTGATTTTGCCAAGCCATTCATATTGCAGTGCGATGCTTCGGCTGTCGGTCTCGGTTCGGTCCTATCTCAAAGCGTTGACGGTGTAGAACATCCCATTGCGTATTACTCCCGCCTATTTTCCAGAGCGGAGCGCAATTATAGCACCACTGAACGCGAACTCCTATCTGTTCTGGATTCCATAAAGCACTTCCGCTGCTATTTAGATGGAATGAAATTTTCGGTTATAACCGACCACATGGCTCTGAAATGGCTGCTCACTTTAAACAACCCATCGGGGCGTTTAGCTCGATGGGCCACCGTCATTTCACAATATACCTTCGATATCATCCACCGCAAGGGAACACAACATGTCGTCCCGGATGCTCTATCCAGGATCTATACTAGCCCTATTACGTTCGACCAAGGTCCTGAACATACTACCGATAGGTGGTACAAAAGGATATATGTAGGCGCACGCGACACGCCACAAATGTTTCCTGCTTACGCCATTCAGGACGGGGTGCTCTTGAGACGGATGCCCATCTCCAGCCCTTTATTATCTGATCCCTGGCGCGTCGTATTGCCGGCTGAGAAAGTTCCCAACGCCATTTGGGAAGTGCACAACAATTTCCCTTCCATACATCCCGGCGTTACCAAGTCTTACCTTAAGATCAAGGAACTATACTATTGGCCGAATATGTTTCGCGACGTCACCGAAACACTGAGACAATGCGACGTTTGCAAAGCCTACAAAATCGCCAATACCCAACCGCGTGGACAGATGAGATATCCAAAGGAAGTTTCTTTACCCCTGCAGCTTATTTCCATAGACGTAATTGGTCCGTTGCCTATCGCCTACTATGGCTATCGATATATTCTATCAATGGTCGATGTGTTTTCAAAATATGTCTGGTTGATTCCTCTAAAAAAGGTAGACGCAAGTTCCCTAATTAAAGCCCTGGAATCCGAGATATTTTTTAACTTCGGAGTGCCACGGGCGATTCTTTGCGACAACGCTACCGTTTTTCGTAGCAACCGTTTTTTAAATTTTCTTAGGTCCTTTCACATCGACTCACCAATGTATACACCCTACTATACGCCACAGGCCAATACCGTAGAACGCTATAACCAAAGCGTCGTCACGTGTCTGAGCATATTGGTTGGTGAAAACCAGAGAAATTGGGCGAAATTATTACCCAAAGTCAAATTATATCTCAACTCCTGCATTAACTTGGCTACTGATTTTACGCCTAACTTCCTCATGTTCGGTAGGGAAGTCCTTATAGATCCCGCTCGTGCGCATAGTCAGACTCGAAGCACCAATTTAGCCGAGAGTCGGTCCCAGCACGCGTCTAATCTATCTTCCCTCGCCGAGGTTTATGCTAAGGTCGCCGATAATCTATCCATAGCTTTCCTCCGAAATTCCCGATCTTATAACACCAACCGTTCGGCTATCACCCTCAACCTCGGTGACGTTGTATGGAGACGAAATTTCTCTAGGTCTTCGGGGTCAGACTATTTCTCTGGAAAATTAGCGCCCCGTTTTATTAAGAGCCGTGTAACCAGAGTCATCTCTAGAACCACGTATGTTCTCAAGGACTGTGATTCCGTCCATTCAGGACAGTACCACATAAAAGATATCCTGAAATGATTGCCTTTCCTCTTTATTCATCAACTGAAATACACTAGTCGTTCTATATTTTTTGTTACATAAATTTCAAAAATTATTTCAGAACTTTTTAGGTAGGGACTCATTTTAATCGGCCATGCCATGCGACCTTCATTTCGTATAACTGACATTTTTTCTTACATTATGTCATGTCATTCTAGTTGCCGTTGTCAATTTATAAAATTACTACAAATAATTAATACGTTTATTCTGAAAATGGTAAGCAGATTCCTTTAAAATGTAATAACTAACTTAGAACATTTTCGAAACGCTATTTTTTGCAAGGAAGCTTGCGGGGCACCTTGTAAACATTTCGCTTTTATTCTCTATCACTAGAGCTTGGATAGTGCTTGGATAGTGTTTTATCGCCAGCAGTCGTTTATTTCCTCTCTACCCGACCGCGGTGAAGACGAGTTCTGTTCCTCTATTCCATAACATACTTAATTATAATTTATCCGACTGATACGATCAAGAGGGTTGTGTTTGACCTCTGGGCATGTCCCGGAGGCAAAACGCACCTTCTAATCCTACTCATCACACTAGTCAGACTCTAAGCCCTGACTTAGTTGAAAGTCGGACTATGATGTAGACTTAGGGTCATTAAATATAAGGTTGAAGTCCCTTATTTGTTAGACTGGGGTTTTTTTTTGGGACTCAGGCTCCTCTTTATAGCTTGATGTTCTTCCTTTTGGACTTAGGTTCTTGTTTATACCTGATGTCAACCCCTTTTGACCTCGATATATATATTATATTTCTTTCAACTAGTGTTGTCCTTTTGTTTATTTTGAATTCTTAATCCTCTTGTTCTATCCTTAGTTATTGTATACCTTTCCCGATAGGTCCTGCGTAGGTTTAGCAGGCACATCTGGAGGCCTTTTGCACTTCGATGGTCTGTTAAGATAGAATAGGTTAGTCATTAGTTTAGGCTAGGTTACCTATAGGTTATTTAGGTGTTAATAGTTTTATTTCTCTTCTAGTTCTCTCAAGTGAGCTGCTCCCTTCTCTCCTGATGCTGCTACCCCCCTCTACCTTCCTCTAGTGACGTCATCCTTATGTCGTTCGTTTCTAGGGATGTTATTCCTTTAGTTATTTTTATCGCCATTATCGATATTTTTTTGTTGGAAAGGGGGTACTGCAGTATTACCCTGCATAAAATCTTCGAGCCTAAAACTTTTTTACTTCGCTGGCCATCGATGTTGTCGTTTTTAATCGTAAGATAATTTCAATTTTTTGAATTTGAATCTGACGTGAAGAAAGATGAAGAATTTTTTATTGGCAGCCGTCAGTCGCGGTTTTTTCTCATGAACGCAAGAGCTCTAATTCTTCTAGTAATTCCCGGCGTACTATGCTGAAAGATTTGCAATATAATTATCTAATTATAGTCTTTATTGTTGTGTCCACGTTTCCTTGTTTTACGGTTAAAAACCAGTGAAAAGGCCTATTTTGGCCTTTATCGGTGGGGTATTGGGAACCCACCTCGTTTCCCCGTTTCGCCATAATCCTGGATCAGGCGCCCCGGCGGCGCAGTTGACTGAGCGCCGTGCCACGTACAAGGAATACCGCCTCTTGACGTACCGCACGGTCCAGGAACTAACCACCTCGTGACTTATTAACTATTTATTTATCCACTGCGAAGCGCCGTTTTCTCGGATTCTTCCACGTTGAATTGCAAACTGCAGCTGCTGTAAACCCTTCAAGTTTTCCCTTCAAGTTCAAATACGTTCAAGTTTATTTTTTACGCGTAAATAATCTCGTATGCAAATTAGACTAAGCTGGCATTAGGTCAACCTTCGGTTGCGGTTCCTTATTCGATGCGTTGCGTTTGCGCTAGTAAGTTATGGTTTTTATAAGCTTTTGCAATCGCTGATACACACCGAACTCCCACGCGTAACTAAATTTACCTAAGAGTTCTATTCCGAAAGTTTTCCTTAACCTAATTACGCTTGATTCGGCACCACTGTCTCCATAGCCGCGACTAAATTATATTTCATATTCACCTTTTTTATATTTTTTGTAAAAAGTGTCTTTCTATATTTATATTACAAAAATTATACGTGTTCAACGAAGTGTGTTTATTTATTTCGTTACAATATGAACAAAAAAAAAAAAAACTTAGTTGGGAGAAATAACGACAGGTAGGGGAGAAAACGAATCCAGCAAATTAACGCTGGGATGATTCTGCCAACTTCTTACGAATATGTTCACGTGCCTTCACTTTAAAGGATAAGCGACTTGTTGCCGTCCTGATGTCCAGAGGGAGCGCATTCCAAAGAAAAACCGCTTGGACGAAGAAAGAAGAGTGGATGAAACCAGAGCGGTGAGAAGGACATCGTAGAAGACGATTGTTGGTAGAACGAAGATTTTTACTATGGGCAGAGCATAAGTATTGAACATGGGAAGTCAGATTTTATGTATGTTCACCAATTACTCCGCCGTTTGTGAACCGATTTTAAAAATTCTTTTTTAGTTCGAATACTCCCGAGATGGTCCCATATAAATTTTATTAAGTTTGCTTGCGGAGTTTTTGAGCTAGCTTCAATATTACGTATTTTTCCCACAGTCTATGTAGACGATATAATTATTAGACTCCTTCACTGTTATTTACATAGCAGGTAGTAACTTGTGTGGGGTAGGTACCACCACTAAAAAGTGAAAAATAAAAACTTTTTACAAAATAAAACAACCGACTTCAAAAGTGGCAAAAAACGAAAATTAAAAAGCAAAGACACCGACTTCCGAAATTAAAGTTATTTTTCACTTCTTTAGTGTTTTTTTTGAAGTCGGTTGTTTTTTTTGTAAAAAGTTTTTATTATTATAAAAAGAACGTACGTACAGTCACGGACTTTAATTGATGAGCCACCTGGCACTGTTCATATTTTAGCCGTGTAATGCAAATCGGGTTTATTCGGTTCCCGACACGCAAAGTCATGTCTTCGTATTAGAAGAAGAAAATTATATGTCATATCTTTACCGGTTGGCTAACCTGAGAGCCAGAACTACAAACTTGACAGCAGAGTGACTACCCAAAGTCAACCAATTGCAGGTCTAGCAACAGTAACCTAGCAACGATTGTTTATCGTTGCTAGGTTACTGTTGCGATAGTAACGTTAGCGTACGGATAAATATTAAAAGTAATTTCGACAAGTTCGAAAGTAACGTCTCTGACATCGTTACTTCAACTGTCATTGTCTTCAGTTAAGTTTTCAGAATTATCGAGTTAATGAGCTATGATTCAAAGGAGGTCGGTATCAAATAGATTTGATAAACTTAATGCAACATTGTATTTATTTTTATCATTTAGAACTTATTAGTCAGCCTCTATGGATAAGACTTATTTCCGATTAAAAGTAATTTATTTGTCATCTTGTTTACGAGCATGCGATTTGAGTTCGTGTTTAATCGTGTAATCTCGTGAATGTATGAAACTGCAAAATTGAAAAATTTTAAGGTGGCTCGTCATTTAAAGTCCGTGACTGTACGTTACGTAGTTTTTTTTTTGTACTTGGCCGCTTTCCTGATTAGTGGTTTGAATCTTAATAAAAGCCGCCAAACTGGACAAGTGCCGTATAGTGTTAGATCCCGTTCTCCGACACGGCTGTATGGTGGTTCAAACGAGAAGCGAAGTTTCATACAAATTCGTTAAAAAGTTTATAATTTTACGAGGGTGTGACAGACGGACAGATGGACATAACGAAATTATAAGAAAGGGTTTCGGTTCAACTATGAAACTCTTAAAATTGAGAAATTGAGTTTAAATTACCTATTTTTCTCAACACAACTTATAGAAGGTTAGATAGAAGATCGATTTTACGTAATTATAAATTAAAATTACATAATATCAGCATTGCCATCCAACGTGGCAAGGCTGCCATTTGGGTACTTTTCCTATTGACAGCGATGCGGACGAATTTCTTGATGCCCCATGAGCTTAAAGTCAAAGTCAACCAGTCCCCTTTTTTATTTTATCTGAAAATGAATTCATGGGCTAAGGGACCATTGTTCTCATCATCCTTATCCTTACACTAGCTGTGCCCCGCGGTTTCACCCGCGTAGGTCTCGATCCCGTGGGAATATAGGGATAAAACGTGTCCTATGTCCTATTCCAGGTCATGGTCTACCCGTGTGCCCATCCTCTCCGGCGCGGCGCCCGGCGTCGAACGGTTCGCGTATTACATTTTTAAACTCGTGATAACTTCGAAATTAAATGTCAGATTCGAATGAATTAAAAAGTATTTTACTGCTACATAAATACCTTTGATGTTAAAACTATTTATTTGAATAAGAATTAATACCATGTTGATAAAACTCCTTCGCAAATAATGCATTAATTTCTAACATTTGATTACCATAAAAAGGTTATAGTAAGTCAATCTTAAAAGATAGACATAATTATGCTGTCGGGGACTTTTTTTTAGAACTTTTAACGAAAAAAAATTCCATCATATATTATATTTGCGTAACTTAAACCGTATACGCAGCGCACGCAACGGAAGCTCTAAAAAAGGAATAATTTTTCCCTATTTTTGCAACATTTTTCATTTATGCTCCGCTCCTATTAGTTGTAGCATGATGTTATATAGCCTTCCTCGATAAATGGACTATCCAAATTTTTCAATTCCAACCAGTAGTTCCTGAGATTAGCGCGTTCAAACAAACAAACAAACTCTTCAGCTTTATAATATTAATATAGAAATTCAGCTTTATAATATTAGTATAGATATAGATAGTATAGATATAAAAACAAAGTCCTCCGCCGCGTCTGTCTATCTGTTCGCGATAAACTCAAAAACTACTGCACCGATTTTCATGCTGTTTTCACCAATGGATAGAGTGGTTCTCGAAGGTTTTAGTTCCTACCTATATAATAACCGACATCCACGTGGGCCAAGGCGCGGGCTTCAGCTAGTTATGAATAACTTTCACTATGGGACCAACAATGAAATCGCAAGAAAAAATCAGCTGTTTCCCTACATTTTGACGAGCTATGCGAACATAAATGGTGTTGTCTACGATTGCACAGTCTATATTTATGCTCTCTGGCCACTGGGTCAGCTGGAACAAGCGGACGTGCAACAAACTAATACATAACATAAAATCACCCCTTGTTTCCCCGAAGGGTTAGGCAGAGTACGTACATCACATTCCGCAAGTTATGTTTATAGCGGGCGAGCCTAATGCCATCAACCGGACACAAATCCAGACTCCGGGCTGCTACTGAGAAATTCCTAATGGAACCCAAACCAAATAACATTTACATTTTTTTATTAAACCCAATATTTTGCTCGACCTGGGAATGACTTGATACTCAGCAGTAACGCTTGCGACCAGTAGACCAACGAGGCAGTCTACAAATTAAAACATTATACAGGGTTATTGGTATAACACCAACAACCTTATAATGAGTCATTGTACTCATCATTACCAATAATATGGGAACAAATATGAAATCGCGAAAAAAAAAACAGCGGTTCCGTACATTTATGTTCGTATAACTCGTCAAAATGTACTGGACAGCAGGGCCGCAGCTACCGTACAACTCGATTCCTATCGGCTTCCCTTCTGGAATTCGAAACAAAACCACTCTATCGTCATTGAAAAATGACACAGTCAGTAGTGTTTAAAATGCCTTTTAAGTAATCACACTATAGGTATTTAATACACCATATAATTAAAACTATACAAAACGCCTACATTCAATGTTTTGTCTTTGTTGTCTCCCAACAGCAAAAAAAAATTCTCTAAAATAACTCGGCGGCGCGGCTGGCTTATCGCTCCTTCAAAAATCAAGGCGTCATGACGTCACTTCGGTCACGTGACACCCCGGTTTTATACGCTTCGAGCAAGCCGATCAAATACGAGTTATTGTACCTAAAGCGATCTAAACTTGCGTTCGCGTGAACGAGATGCCGCGATATCGGTTCGGTAGTTTTCGTTGAATTTCGTAATGCGTTCGGCTCGGAGTTCGGACAGGACGCTATTGTGTGGTTGCTGTTTGACGTAATCGCATTATAATTTGTTTACACTTGCAGTTAATTTGCATTTTGTTCGTATTATTTATTGAATACATTAGTTTATCAGTTCGAGAATCGTAGTAGTAGTATTAGTTTGTTGGTATAAAACAGTGATTAAAGTGTTTTGACTTTAGTGAAAGATAGGTAGTAAATGTAGGTAGATAGTTAATAAGTTGAAATTTCTTAATAGATTTGAAAAGTTATTAGTACTATCAGTAGGATTAGGATGGCGGCAATAATTCGTTAAGGACTTTCTAATTAACTACAATGTCTTTTGGCCCGCGTGCGGCCCGTCTGGTAGCTTAGTGGTAGCCTATACATTGTTGTTTAGGATTATTTTCTTTGTGAGGAAACATGCTTTCCAAGGTTAAGTTTTGAAATTAAGAAACACAATTACGTTAGGCCGTGCTCGCTCAGATATAAGTATAAATTACAAACGACGTGATAGTTTTTTCAAACATTCTAATGTTTCCCTTTACGATAAATATGAATAGCTGACTGGCAGTTGTAAATAAAATAAAATGTATTGTTTCCCTTGTTTACTTTTCTCAGATTCTAGTAGTTTATGTAATAAAGGGGTTTTTACATTCATAATCTGACGATTTTTCGCTAATTCGTTTGAAGCTCTACACCCGCGCGGCCAATTCCCTCTAGTGGCCGTGAGCGAAAACTCTGAATTGTAAAATGCCACTCCCTAAAAATTTCTCGTTAAACGCGCCCTCTGTTTAATTATTTGTGAATTTTTTGAATGGAGATATCTCGTTCTTGTACTGACAAAATGCATTGCTTTTCTGATATTTTCGTTAGATGGCGTTGCGCTATTAGGAGCGTAATCACTTGTTGAACTGTGTGAGTGTGCGTGGTTTGTGAAAGCGGGCTTTTTGAATGTGAGTTTATAAATAAGTTTGAGAAAAGTAAATCAAAATAGGAATGTAATGAAACGGTTTATTGATACCGTTCTTTTGTTAGGTAAACAAACAAGAAGTAGGTTTTCGCGGCCACAAGGAAGGTCCGAAGTGACATCATAACAAGTATTATTAACCGACTCCTTCAAAAAGGAGGAGGTTCTCAATTCGTCAGTATAGTTTTTTTTTTTTTTCTTTTTTTTTTGCTCCGGGTTCCCACCCCCGAAAAATCACCCTTCGCCACTGCTGGACAGCAGTTTTTTTTTCGCGATTTTTATTTGTTCCCATAGTAAAAGTTGTAATAACCCTGTATATTATGGAATGGAAAACGTCTTTCATCTAAATAATATTCCAGCCATGATGAAAGAAGTACGTAACAGTTTCAATTATTATTCCTTTTCGCACAAAATTCGTGGCAGGAGGTGACAAGAACTGTCAAACCGCAAAGAAGTGTCAAACGATGCGAAATAAATTGGTTACTGGCAACACTCGGAGGCGACAGGTCTCTCAATTCAGTCGATAAACCTAATCTCTTTCTACGACTCAAAGGTACCCGGTCTTATTTGTTTATTTCTCATAGACCTACATGTAAAAGTTTTTGAGTTCTAGTATTTTTTTTAGCATGTATAGACGCTATACAGGATGTAAGGGTAAACACTCTTGTCATTCAAACCATGGGTAGTTGACTTAAATATAACAATAAATGCCCGAACACAACAAAAAAAAAACGTTATTTTCATTAAAAGATTTTTAAAAGTTTCTATCTGACACTGTGCTTGCTAGCGAAACAGCTGACTGACTAAGGGAGGGGTCGCGCTCGCTGCCGGTCAGGTCACATCCCGTACCCCGCGCCCTTGTTGAGACGCAAGTTCGTTGCCCTAGCGCATAGGGCAACGGGCGTCTCTTGTGGTAAAATTTAGATCTAAAAAAAATAACAAAAAAGTTGTAATTTTCCATTGATTTTACGTTCTATAAATGAAACCAAACCACTGGTTGCAAGGATAACGGTGTTTACCCTAACACCCTGTATACTATTTTAGGCTAACGGGAACGCCCTTCGTTAGATAACCTGCTGTATAGTATAATTAACCCTAATAATATATAATTTTAATTTTAACTTTAAGGGCTACTTCCGTTTAATACTGTTCGCTTGTTTTTATTGCATGATGTGATCTCCTATAATTGAGGGAGCACATAGATTGTTGTTCTTGTCTTTTTATGTTAGCATGTAAGGTGTATTCTTTGTTGGAGAACCTAATAAAATAAAATAAAATAAAAGCTTGTAAAAATGCACATGACCTAGTGAAATGTTGCAACTAAGCGTCTCTGTAACAAGCTTGTCATCATATTACAAACCTTTCCTTGTCCTCGAGCGCCGGCCGTCGGTACTGCGACCTCTGGTGACCTACTTAGAACGCGAGCTCGATTTAAAATGATTAATATCCTAATCTCAAGCCTGGTGATGAGGCAGGAAAAGATTATAATTATTCTCTTTAATATATATAATAAGGTATATTTATTTCAGACAAAGTCCATTTCATTACGATTAAAATATACACAATAAACAATAACATAATACTCAAAAACTTTCAATTCATTAAAATCCAATTAAAATACTTACAAATACATGTCAAGAAATATTAAAAAAAACATACATACATAACATGTCATTCAAACAAATAAATAAAAAAAAAAAAGCTACGTATTTTTTTTTACGTATAAATAGCAACTTAGTAGAAGTAATTATCACCGTCTGTTATCATCATCAATAAAACCGGCCAAGTACGAGTCAGACTCTCGTACGAAGGGTTCCGTACTAATATCTATAAATAAAAACGGCAAAAAAATCACGCCCCCTTAAATATTTATTTTAATCTTTGTTTTTTTTTCTGGTTTTTAGTATTTGTTGTTATAGCGGCAACTGAAATACATCGTCTGTGAAAATTTCAACTGTATAACTGTGATAGTTAGGTTCATGAGATACCTGGTGACAGACGGACAGACAGACGTTTTACCCTTTGGCTATGGAACCTTAAAAATTAGCACCTGCCATCTAATCTCTTCACCACCCGTGGTTGACTGGTAGAGAATGCCTCATTTAGTTCGCCTTTGTACGTTTTTTGAGTGCGAAATGTTTAAATAAATAAATCCTAACTAATATTATAAATGCGAAAGTGAGTTTGTTTGTTTATTCGTTTGTTTGTTTTTTACGCTTTCACGCTAAAACGGCTAAACGGATTTGGATGAAATTTGGTACAGGAGTAGACCATGACCTGGAATAGGACATAGGATACTTTTTATCCCGATATTCCCGCGGGATCGAGTCTTACGCGGGTGAAACCGCGGGGCGCAGCTAGTAATATATATTTTTTCGTTTTCCGTTTACGATTACGGTTATTTTCCTGTACTGTGATTTCCGGTATGTTTTAAGGAATCATTGTATCATTTAGGCTGAAAATAGATATTGAGATAAGAAAAAAAAAAGAATTTGTTTTTATTTAATACTACCCGCCCCTGATTCGCATGGTTTTTACGACTTGACAAACAATTGAGATTTCTTATAATATGAAGGTTTAATTAGTGTAGCCTATAAATAAACCTTCCGCAATCAATTCTAAATGATGGATTCACATCAAATGTTAAAATTCATGGTCTTCCTTTTATTTGTGACACTATGTTATTTACCAAAAAATTATCCTTATGAGTCTTTCGATCGGTATGATAAAGCTACAGGGTGATTATTTTTCTCATGTAACGGGTTCGACTCCCGGTTCAACCATGTTATTATTTAAATATCTATGAATGCAGTTTAAATTGTTTTTTAAATTCAAATAATGTCTTCTTTCGGTAAAATGTTCCATCTACAATATTCAAGGTACTTTCCCTCCATGTGGCATATCCGTGGGACGCCCTGTATATTTAGATATCGAAATTTCTTTCTATAGGAACACACGTAGTTATCACTTGTTAGTAGGTACGTAGAACGTGATTTTACATTTAAATAAATTATTTTATTGTTTGTTTTCGCTTTCACTCTAAAACGGCTGAACGGATTTGGATGAAATTTGGCATAGGATACTTTTATCCCGATATTCCCATGGGATCGAGACGCGTGTAACCGCGGGGCGCAGATAGTTACGTATTTAAAAGTTTATCTAAATTCAACTACCATTGTTTCTTTACAAAAAATACCACAAGACAATAGATTTCAAATATAAATAGTGGATGATATCTCTCTGTAGTGCTATAAATGTTAAATGTTATAGTCAACCCGTTACCTGCGACAATATATACCCCCGATGTGACCCTAAGGAGTGAGAGGGTTACCTGTTTGATATACGGCGCCTTAATTTTTTATTACTTTATTGGTAAGCCTGCTGGATTATTTTATGAGGTTATTTTAGGGTTAGTAAGATAATTCTTTGAAATTTAGTGCCCCAGGTTGTTAATAAAATAAAACTCGTTTTGAATATAAGGTTTCACTGCTACTACTTATTATAGAAGATTAGTGTACTGAGAAGCAAAGTTTGACTTTCTTTCATATTTTTATAATAGACTAGCTGCGCCCCGCGGTTTCACCCACGTGAGTCTCGATCCCGTGGGAATATCGAGATAAAAAGTACCCTATTCCAGGTCATTAGTCTACGCATGTGCCCATATAAATCCGTTGAGCCGTTTTAGCGTAAAAGCAAACAAACAAACAAACTCGCTTTCGCATTTATAATACCTACTATTACATATTTAGGATTAGGATCGATAGGAGGATAAAAAAAGCTGCTCCTGCTCGTTATTATAATTTATATAAATATATTATTATATAATATATAGTAACATTTGCTTATCAATAATAAAGTTCCTACTAATTAAACTCATGACCAAACTGATAATCGTGATTAAAAATAGTTAAGAGTTAGTTAGAGGATTTTAGATATAGAACAAAAATTTTGGTTAAAACGTCAAATTCAGAATAGCATTTTCACTAAATTAAAACTCAGTGCCATCTTAGTGCTGTCAAACTAAATTATAGTTAAGTTGTGTCACTTTAGTCTATTTTCAGAATAGGAAATCGTCGTTTGACAGGAATAAACTAAATTTTAGTGATTTTTAGTTTAGTTTAGAGAATTTGTGACAAGAGAATCGATTCTCTAATCACGATTAAAAATGTGTGAAATAAAATTAGATGTCATGAACTAAAATTCAAACCAACACCTCGAATTCAGGTGCAAAACGGTACTGTATCTTTTTTTATTTTATTGTGCTTATATCTTGAAAACGGTGTGTCCTATCGCAAAAATAATGAAAATTTTGACCCCCTTTGCAACCCGGAAACCCGTAACACTCAACATGTCAGTAATTTTTTTTTTTGTATTCTTCCAAAAATTGAAAAATTATATATAAAAATCGTCGAGACGGCCACAGTGCGCGCCTCTCCGGCTCAAAAAATCACGTGGTAGGCAAACAAGTAGGTACACACGGCTACACATCAAGCTATACATTTCCAGTTTATGCTGATCCCGCATTGTATAGGATTTCCGCACAATGCGAGGTCAGCTTATACTTGAAATGTATAGCTTGATGTGTAGCCGTGTGTACCAAGTGGAGTCGCGATTGTCAAATTCGATTTTAGGTCTGTCAAAATAATTTCTAAATTTAGAGGTTTTTTTTGGCAGAATAGCTCTAAGATTCTCATAGTAAAAAGTAAGGAATTTTAGTGATAGTTTAGTTAGTTTAGTTCGGAGTACAAGAGAATCGGCACCAATGTCGCACGAACTAAACCGACCGACTTATCTTTACGTAGACATCCGTAGCATCTGCTACGACGTAGCAAATTAACCGTAGCAACACAGCTATGAAGCGACTACGAATTCACATACTCGAACATTCTACAATACGCTACATTTACAGTTTACGAGCAATTTCATGCAATACCTGAGTTGACTGTAAACAAGTGCATTACACAAGAAGCTGAAACTGAAACATTGTAATACTTTACTACCGATAAATTCACATAAGCCCCATACATTGTCCTTACCCCAAACGGTGTAAAACAAACACGGTAAAACGATTACGGTATAGTAAAGACCATAATTTTCTGAACTTCTGAAAATACGGCATAATAAAATAAGGGTAGGTTGTGTCCGCCCTCCCCTGAGGCTATCCGTTTGACATGCCTCCCCTAATCCTGGCCAATACCCTTGTTCATCGCCTTATGCGATGCGTGTTTCAATTTAATTTGTCTCGCCCGGTCGGTGTGCCTCTTACTTTATTTTTTTGCAAACATGTGTGCTGTACTTTGTATCTTATCTACCTATAATCTGTTAGAAAGTAGCGAAACGCTCCTGTTTCGCACTGTTTTTACGAGTTAACAAAACATCAAGATTTCTTAGTTATATGTAACTTTAATATTAACGTATTATACACATAAACCTTCCGGAGGAGGAACTCGTGGCTAAGTAATAACAGCCGCTCGGGTCGATCCATCAGGTTAAGCTACGCTTGCCAGGGTTGGTCCGTGAATGGGTGACCATTTTCACATATTGAGACTCCTCCGTGCCTCGGAAAGCACGTTAAGCCGTTGGTCCCGGCTGTCATTTGATCTTTGACAGTCGTCACGAGTCGTCAGAAGCACGAAAGTCTGAAAACCAGTCTAATCAAGGGGTATCGTATTACCCAGTTTCTGGGTTGTGGAGGTCAGATAGGCAGTCGCTCCATGTAAAATACTGGTATTCAGCTGCATCCGGTTGGACTGGAAGCCGACCCCAACATAGTTGGGAAAAGGCTAGGCAGATTTTATACACATAAACCTTCCAGAATAAATTTTCTAAATGATGGAGAAAACCCCATCGATATTAGTTGCGTGGTTCAGAAGAACAACGCGGACATACAGACAAACACGAAAAGCGACTTTAATTTATAATATGTATAGATATACTTAGATGTATCCTAACTAATAATAAGAGACGATTATCACTACATATTTATATTTCACAAACCACACGGTTCAATATTATTAGCTCTCAACTAATCGCTTTTTTACATAGATAAGTATTTCGTGTAAATATTTATTGGTTTTGGTGACCTCATCTCTCCTCATCGTCAAGAGACGTATTTGCATTTTCTAATATACCATCGCTTCCAGCTTTGTTAAATTAATCTCTCAAGGTTATGACATTGCTTCCTTTCCCTTATCTTCCCATCCTTTTCAATGCTACCAGATTATCTGAGACTAGCTTCTGTCCATGACTTTCCTTCGCGTAGAACTCAACTACTTATACCATGAAACATATCCTATATGCCACTTGAAAATAGTGTAGTATAGCTTTCTATTTATGAAATACTAGCTTCCGCCCGCGGCTTCGCCCGCGTGGTATGTCGATAAAAAGAAGCCTATGTCCTTTCTCAGGCTCTAGACTATCTCATTTAAATCGGTTCAGTAGTTTTGGCGTGAAAGCGCGACAGATAGACAGAGTTACTTCCGCATTTATAATATTAAGTAAGGATTTTGTTCTAGCTGATGCCCGAGGCTTCGCCCGCATGGATGTCGGTTATTATATACTAAAACCTTCCTCGAGAATCACTCTATCCATTGGTGAAAATAGCAAGAAAATCGGTGCAGTAGCTTTTGAGTTTATCGCGAACAGGACGACAAACAGACGCGCGGAGGACTTTGTTTTATATTTTGTAAGAATATAGTAAATATAGATTTATAAAATATATATTATCTATTATTTATAATATATAATAATTATTATTTTAAAATAAAATTCGAACAACCCCAGATAAGCCTTTTGAAGAACATTATTTTGGTTTATTAAACTGCAATGCAGAAGTTAACTCCAAAATCCTCCCTTCTTGATACACATTCCCTGTTGGCGTACATACATTGTTACAAAGTTTAAATCTACCGCATCTCGCTTGTATCTACGGTATCCCGACTAAGTCACTGCCAATTGTACTTGGGAACTGCAATCCCGGTCTAACTTGTAGTGATGTTTCTACATTCCCGGGGGGATTCGCTTCATATCGTAACAGACGACAATTCGGACGATTCGAGCGATCATTGTTCGAATATGAACGCCTATTCGATACGTTACTGTCACGGCCGCTTATTTGGTAGTGGTTGTGAATTATTTTAAGATACTAGTAATATTTAATTACGATACTAGTACTGCTATAGGTACTAGAACAGTAATCACACTTACCACAAGAAAAAATAAACTAGTACAGTTATTGATTATGAAAATATTGGCAGGCATTGTTATGCAAGTAAAAATATTATCGAGCAACTTAAATAATATTTAAACAAATTATCAGACAACGATAGTTAATTTTCCAAGTAGTCATTAACTTTTAAAAGGTTCAATTATAGCGATTGGGCTGAAAAACTGGCAAAGAAAAATATGAAAGCGCTGTATCAATAAAAGCGCCACGACTTTAAAAATTAGAATTACTTATTTTTCGCGATATAACCAGACAAAAGTCTCTTATTTATTGCCTTCAAACATCTTTTGGCATCATGACATTTACTAAACAATTACAAATTACCACTCAATAAATCACGTACTCATTATACCCAACGGTACGACAAACGGGAAACTGAATCCCATTACCCCCTACCCTTTGCGAACGTTGCAATGTCCGCATTCAATCATTTTCGTTCGTTCATTCGTTCATCAACAATGCTCCCCGGTACTGGGGTGATTTCTCTCATTATCGGGTAAATTGCGGTAGGATGGTCCATGATTACTGGCAACACTGTAACTAAGCTTTTTATCGAATCACTTTTCGCTTGGTTAGTAAATAATGTTGAAGAGTCTATTGTGGAGTTTTCTTTGTGTGATAACTAGCGAAGTGTGGGTTGGTAGATAATAATGGGTCTCTTTGGTTAGATAACTGTAATGCATTTGCTGAATGGAGATCTGAAAAGCCCTTTCTATAGGATAAAGTCACTTTGTGTTTCAATGCGAGTTTTGTTGCTACAAAACTACGACTGTTGTACGACGCTTCACTACGATACTACGTAACTACGCCGCTAACTTTTTGTTTTTTTCTCTAGCCCGTGAAACTGACTCCAACTCAAAGCATTTATTTCAAAGAAACCAATTACATGCACTTTTGAACTGTCAAGGGGTCGATCATTCAGAAAGATGAAGCTAGTTGCCCATTCCAAAGCGTTGTATAGATAGGTACCTATGGAGAAGAACAGGCAAGAAACTCCACAGACATATTTTAAGTTAAAATATTGGTTACATCATTTATGTAGAAATATACATGTGAGAACGATACAAAACTTTAAAAACGTCCGTAATCAAAATATCAAACGCAAATCAAAAATTTAATTAAAATAAGCCGTGGCAGCTAAGAGATGCGAGACTGACGGTGCCCGTTCACAAACATGACGCATGGATCAGCACCATTCAAACTATACCGTAGATCACGTGTTTTAAAAAACCGGCCAAGTGCGAGTCTTACTCGCAGGGTTCCGTACCACTGTACAATCCTTATTTAGCAAAAAACGCCGAAAAAAACACGTTCTTGTATGGGGCCTTAAATTTTTAACTTTATTTTATTTACTATTTTTTTATTATTTGTTGTTATAGCAGCAAAAGTAATGCACAAGCTGTGAAAATTTAAACTGTCTACCTATTACGTTTCATGAGATATAGCCCACTGACAGACAGACGGACGGACGGATGGACAGCGGAGGCTTAGTAATAGGGATCCGTTTGGCACCCTTCGGGTACGGAATCCTAAAAAGTATGTTATCGTTATATGAAGTCCGCTACCCACAGTCTAGCCTAAAAAATGGCTGCCGATTACTGTCCTATACAAAAATCGTGTAACCCTGTATAAAAAATACATGAAATAAATTGTATGCTTATGATATATTTTGGTAATATTTTCCTACGTATACCTATTTCAGTTTGATGGAGGGTGTTTCACGATTAAATCTTCGGTACTTTGCTCGTGCGCGTATCATCCGCCTCAAAGGAGTACGAAAAGAGGATCACCTCGGGTTACCCCTAATCTTTGTCCTCATCTCGGTATTTTCTTACGTAACTAAATTAAATATTTCGGCAGCTTTTAAGTCACTTACTTATATGGTGTATGAAGGACTCTCTCTTTTCACATGCTTTGTTCTGTGGGTTTATTTTTTCATTATGTGGTTCTATTGTGTATATTTTGTTAAGACAGGTCTATATTTTCACATCAATCGCGAGAAAAAGCTGTCCCTACATTTATATTCGCATAGCTCGTCAAAATGTAGGGAATAGCTGATATTTTTTTCGCGATTTCAGGGTTGGTCCTATAGTGATAGTTGTTCATAATGATGTACTCATGATTTATATGGGTTATTGTACTCAATAACCCCTTAATTGGATGTCCATAATTTCACCCTGTATAATGTTATTCTACAGCATGTATCAGAAAGGAGTGGTCAAATAAAATAAAAAAAAGTTTTTGGTGCAGACTATAAAATTGAAATGAAATGTAATCGCGAAAAAATTATCAACTGTCCCGTACTAAACATCACACCCTTTTTACACCTTTCGCGTATAATTTTTCTAAAAAAAATATATTTTAAAACGTTTGATTTCCATTTAGTTTAAAGGCAACTGAAGAAAATTTACTCGTATGTTTTATGGTGAAAGGGTCTAAGGGACTATTACACATCATAACCTTCTCAGCGAGCCTGAACCCAAAGATTGATCACTAGTCCAATCAATCACTAGTCCAATCAAACGCAATCTGAATAATTAATTACAGCAAACATCTAATATATATACATACTAGCTGTATACAACTAGCTGATGCACGCGGCTTTGCCCGCGTGGATGTCGGTTATTATATACTAAAACCTTCCTCGAGAACGACTCTATCCATTAGTGAAAACAGCATGAAAATCGGTGCAGTAGTTTTTAAGTTTATCGCAAACAGGACGACAGACAGACGCGGCGGAGGACTTTGTTTTATTACCCGACTACGGCGAAGAAAAAAGGAGGGTTATGATTTTGACCGGTATGTATGTATGTATGTATGTATGTTCATCTGTTCCCTCCTATCTTCCAAACCACTTATCACAATTTGACAAATGAGGTATCGTTAGAAGCGTCGTGATTGTCCGTTGGTTATAGGCTATGTGAAGTCACATTAAATTAAAAATGGCGCCCTCTAGAGGACATAAAGTGAGGAACTTAAAAAAAATATGGTTTAATCGTACCATGTTGGGTATCAAATGAAAGGCTTAACGAGCACATTTCAAAAATATATATATTATAACCCCAAAAGAATTTAAAAAAATCAAGAAATAAGTAATAAAAACTAAAACCCAACTACGACTTAAAAGGTATAAACAAGACAGACAAATTAAAAATCCGAAGTCACACGTGTTAGGGCATAAATCGAACAGATTACGTGTGACTCCGGATTTTTAATTTGTCTGTCTGTGGTGTCTTGTTTATACCTTTTAAGTCGTAGTTGGGTTTTAGTTTTTATTACTTGATTTTTAATATGTAAGGATATAGAGTTCTGGAGCTAAAATCAGATCACCAACTCCTATCGGACTATTTACATAGGTTAGAGATCAGTTCATATAGTCGTCTCTAATAACTTATTATATTGTCCCCTAAACTGACATAATGTCTGAATAAGCACAAGGAATACACACGTACCTATTTAGATCAAAAACACACTTGGAAAAGGCATAGATAAACGAATAAAAGTACAAACTTTTATCATTCATAATATTTTCGCACGGAAAAACATCAAAGTTCATAAAAATATTTCCGAGAATTTCAAGTTCTTCTTTTTCAGTAAACATATATTACCCGCGCGGCTCCGACTGGCGTAGGGAGGTAGAGCTTGCTTTATATTTATTTGTGAGCATTACGCAAAATATACGAAGCTTTTCCCCCTCCCCTCTCGTCTGAAGGATCACTTGTTCCCCCACACGAGCCACTAAATACCCCACTCTAGTAGGTATGTACCTTCAAAGTGAATCAAAACTGAAATGAACAAAAAGATGAATGGCGATGTTTCTCTAATTCATCGCCTCGAGAAACCCAAGGCAGCACTCGAAAGAATTATTGGCTTACTGACTTTCTTTGAACTTAATACATAATTAATCGAGGAGACCCGGATAAAAAAAGGCCATTTTTTGTATCAAAACTGGGCCTCCGGAAACTTGGGGCGTCAGATGACAAGTCATTAATGTAATCTACGGCCAGTCGCTGCTGAAATCTGAATTAATGACGTCACGTTTCAATGAATATTTTATGAAAATATTTCTGAGTGGAAAAAAAAAGTAGATCTAGGTCAATATTTGTCAATGGAATATTGAACTTTGCTTATTATGACTTGTCGTGAAAAAGGTTAAGCACGTGGCGTCGTCTGTTTGTTTTAAACTCTCTAGACTTAGATCACATTTTAATGAGAACCCGAAAGTCTTAAGCTACAGCCACACCGCAAGTGGCACGCATATAGGTTAGGTAGGAGACAAGGTGAATGGTCGAAATGCTTCGATTCATGGTGGCCACACTGCCTCATGCCTGGTGATTTCAAGTGAGATTGTAGACGTATATTGTGTAAAATGTCTCTCTTAAAGTTGTCTAGAAAATTACTGCATTGCATCCTAGTGATCCAAGTAAATAACAGACACGTACGTTCCAAGCTTACCGCTAGGCTACTATCGAGGTGCCAAGCGTCCCACTAAGCGAGTGGTTGGGCTTGTGAACTAACACGTACACTGTGTTGGTTCACAAGTCCAACCACTCGAACACATATGTAAACTGTGTTGGTTCCCAAGGATGAGCCATCTAAGCGATCAACTACCCGATCTTGCCGCTAAGCGTGCCACTGGCGGTGTGTCCTCGGCCTTAGACTTTTGAGGCATGAATTCATCAAATAACAAGTCGAAGTTCAAACCCAACTTCCACAGTAAACTTCTTACGTGGCAGTTCAAATAGCACCTTTTGGCAAATTGCAAAACTTCACCCAATTCCAAGCCGCATCGCTTCGCCTATTAATACAATTTTAAAAGAACAACATTTTTACTAAAAATAACTTCTCCACAAAAACATTTTTAATGTATTTTTCGTTTTGTTCAGTGAATCGTTGCAAGAATCTTTTTTATGGCGTTATTTAACATTTTAACTTTTACAAAGAGAGAATATTGAGTTGTTATTATGATGAAGAAGTTGTATGTTGTAGAAAGTTGAATAAACAAACATTTTTATCAGGATTGGTAATTATTCAGTAATAGAAAAGATGTATTTGTGTTTTTATTGAAAGAGATCAGCTTTTTTGTTTGTATTGTTAAAGATATGCAATAAACACATTCCGAGACTTAAAATATTATTTACGGTAAGCAAATTAAAACTTACAAAAACACAGAACACCTAATAATACGGAGAATAATGAAACCTAAACTTAAAAAAGACCTGATACCCAGGTTGACACTAAAACGATTACCTAAACCTTTGAATCATAACATCCTAATGAAAACCTCTTTTGAAAGCGTTCATTGAAGCCGTAACGTTCACCGCCACTCTATAAAAACGCCGGGAACAGACGCCACGTTTGACGTCTCTGGCCGTCCCGGAGCCCGGGCGCTGTAATTAGTGCTGCGAACTGATTTCCCCGGGACTGACAACCGGTAGAAGAGCGGTGAAAAACAGATTTTTCCTAATAAACCGTTGCAAAATTGGAAATAGAATTTTTAAAATTGGAATGTTGCAGCAGCTGGCCCATGGAATTGAATAGAATTGCATCGTTGATAGAAATGAATGGTATGGAATAAAAAAACATTATCATGTAGAATAAATAGTACCATTTCTTGACGCAAGGAAAATGGTTATTTGGGCATTATTTTATGAAAATTAGTTACTCGTATACACCTAGGTACCTCGTAGGCACCTAAATGAAAATGTAACTCATTCTGAGATTGCGTTACGTTTTTACATAGTTTAATAGCATTAGCTATGATTACCCCTTTGAGTACTATACCAACAAAACTTAGTCTTGAAAGCTTACAAGCTTCGGAACATTACGTGCACCTATTTTTATTTATTTATTTAACTATTTATGTACACACATAATAAAGAGACAAGAAGAAAAGAACAGAAAAAAAAAAGAAAGAACGAAAAAATTAAAAAAAAAGAAAGATTTTTATTAAAAAATGTTAACAACATTTAAAGAAACGGAGTAGAATATCTCATATTTTTAACCAGACTAAGCAAACTGTTGCCCTATTTAATTTTGCAATTTACCTACCTTGTGTAATAATAATGCAATGAATTCGAAAGAGTATTAAATAATTCGAATAATTCCCGCAGTTTCACCCGCGTAAGTCGATCCCGTGGGAATA
The DNA here is from genome assembly GCA_947363905.1 of Lithophane semibrunnea. Lineage (NCBI taxonomy): Eukaryota > Metazoa > Arthropoda > Insecta > Lepidoptera > Noctuidae > Lithophane > Lithophane semibrunnea. The sequence continues at coordinate 13,524,126 of OX376201.1, forward strand.
TCGGGATAAAAAGTATCTTATGTCCTAATCCAGACATAAGATATTTTTGGTCATGGTATATCCACATTGCCAAACATCTAAATAGGTATGTTCAGCCGTTTTAGGGTGAAAGTGTAACAAATAAACACACTTGCGCATTTATAATATTAGTTACACCACGATGTAGGCCGCAGGAATCCGCTGGATGCGAGAAGCACAGAACCGGTCGAAGTGGCGGTGTTTGGGGGCCTGTGTCCAGCCAGTGGACGTCTTTCGGCTGAAATGGTGATAAAAAAAATAAAAAAAAAATTATTTGGGACACGCACAGGAAAAACGAACAGTAATAAAAAGTAAGTACATACATAGTTAAAACAAACAAAAAAAAAGAACAATGTACAAACTAACAAAACTAACTAACGACCTGTGCGAGGCTAAAAAGGCTCCTATCTCAGCATAATGCTACGATATTTAAAAAATAAACACCGCAGCGCTGGTATACTGATGATGATGATGACATTTTTTAAATGGCAGAAAGTATAATTTATGTTACAAAGGTGAATAACCAGACGTAATGGTGAAAAACAACCTAACCTTGATCCTGGCTTAGGTACGTTCAGAAAAGAAGTTAATGAAGGTGAATTAGATTAAATGCTCGAGAGTCGTGCCTCGTTGCTTACACTCTAGGATTGATATTATTTATATTGATATAATACAGCTGAAGAGTTGGTTTGTTTTTTTGTTTGAGCGCGCTATCTATATAGGGTGTATCAAAAACCCTGTCCGATCCGTAAGGGTGTTGTTAAGAATAACAACTCAGGATTAAAAAAAAAAAAAATTCGCCGCTTTATTTTTCAATAGGGAATTTTATCGGGTTATTACATGGGGCGCGGCCGTCGTCTAGCGGGTGTCTACAAGTCATAACATAATATACATATGACCTTTGCAGAAAATTTTCTAATTTATAATGAAATTGGGGTTTATTTTCAAGAATAATATTTTTTTTTTTATTTATGGTAATTTTATTGCAGTACCTATGTGTCGGAACCTACTAGTCGGAATTGAAAAAATATTTATGCATTTGATAGCCCAACTCTTTAGGTGGGTTATATTTAAAATCACGCTGCGACCCTTAGGAGCCACGACAAGGAAAAATTCAGAAAGAACGCTATCCGAAAAAGAAGTCATAGCGCGGGCGGGCGACGCTATGCGACGCGGTGGGTCGGGGGCCGAGGGAGTTTTATAAAAATGTGGCTGTGATTTTAGTGAAGAAGCTTGTTTATTTATATTTTCTTAAATGATACCTAACTTAAAGGTTAAATAAGCAGTCTGATTAGCTAAGAACAGGATAATACTCTCCTACATTCGCAATAGCTTTGGAACCGTTGATAAAAATGTGATTATTTCATGTTTTTATCTAATAGCGGTTATACTTGTCGATAACTTCAAATCGACAAGTATAACCGCTATTTTATTGAACGTAGCGTGAAACCATTGATTCCACACTATTTTTGCAAGCTTTCTATGTAACCATCATGTTCTAAAAACACGTTGCAGCGAGTTGCCGTGACACATATCAATCTCGTGTCATGCGTCACGCTGTAGGCTCGCTTTTGGACGTGATTTAGTGCAATTTGTGAACCGTATTTTGTTATTTGACTCTCATAAGTGCTAACACAGTTTGAGCGATAGGTTTTGTTTACATCAGTGTTGTATTTGGCAGCTCTATTGAATCGTTATTTGTTGCCCTTGGTTTAGCAAATTTATTATTTAGTGACTTTTGTCTGACACCTCTTGCGTCACGCTGTAACCTTAAATTTTTGCCAATGTCAGGGCTAAAGCACTGTTATACATAAGGTCAAGGGTTATTTTTTTCATCGCCAGATGTCTTTAGAAATATTTTTGACAGTTTTTCCATATAAAAGCTTTGTACGTCAACTTCATACCACGGTTAAAATACATCTGACATTGGAAAAATCAGCCCTAAGATACATATGTATTTAATATTTCAGAATAAATTCTAAAAATCTAGACTAAAAAACGAAAGTGTTTAGAACCACGCCAATACAATTAGGCTTCTACGTTGATGTCACGTGTTTGCAACTGATTGGCCGTGACACACGACAATCTCTCTTGTCACGCTGTCATCTCAATATGCAAGAGATTTGTCACGATTCATGTAAAGGTGCGTCACATTCTCAGAAATGATTCTACTAAGCAGCTTTTACGTGTTAAGTGCGTTCAGTAGACAAGCTTAGGGGTACGTAAATATGTTTTGATAAAGGATAACAACATGTTTGATCGAATATATTTTAGAAATTCAGAACTATTCAGATTTAGTAATAAAATGACAATTAAAATTAAAAATAAATCTGTTTTTCTCTAAATTACCAAAACAGATTCACAAACCTATACACAAAAGTGTACGAGTACATCCAAAATGTAAAATAAATTGACATAGGTACAATGTTGAAATCATGCCAATTTTACTCACTTTTTACATCAATCTAACTTTTCTGTTCCAAAAGCAAATTGCCCCATGCAAACTCCCAGCCTCACAAAAGTCGCAGGGTAGCTCCCAGAGTGATTGAGGTTAAAATAAACGTATTTACTTGAACTACTTGTGTTCCTCTGGGACTCAGCATCAGTCATCCAAGGGAATAGGGTTGTCCGTCTGTAACTTTGTAGTTTGAGAATAATACTAAGTAGATACAGTCAGATATGTGTACATCAACAAGAACTCATTAAATTGACTTAAGGGCTTGTACACAAAATTGCGAATCGGCGCGATGCGAATTCGCACCGCAGAAGCTTTCTTAAGAAAATCTTAGGGTACCTACCGTCGCTAATTTTTGCAATGCGACGTCGCAAAATTCGCAATGCAGTTTTGTGTATAATGTGTAGCAACAAAACATTACACTTGGGTAGGTACTTAATTGTCTACATACTGATACAGTGCTAAAGAACACAAATTATAGACGATTAAATGACGTCTTGTCGATGTGTAGGTATATCTTTTTAAGACTGACTACTTTGTAGTTTCAATATTAATTTAGGATAAGTTTCGAGGTTCAATTGCGTAACATTTGAACCTCAAAACAAACATATCAGATCTTTGTTTGTTATTAATTTGTTTGTATACTTAAGTTTGTTATTTTCTTAGAACGAACAAACGAAACGATGAAAATAGTAAAAGTAAATTTGTGAATTTCTACTTTAATTATTTTCTCAGATTAAGCAGGCTTAATTGTGTTTAAAAAGAGTCTCTTACTTAATTCATTTAGAACCTTGAGAGTTGCTCTCATTTTGGGCCAACTAAAATAATACTATACCTACAACGAGAAATACACACTGATTCTACAATAAGAGAGCTGAATAATATACATATTTTGGTTATAATTTCTCACACTGTCATTAAAAAACGTTTCCTATTCTAAAAATTAAAAAATAAAACATCAAATAGCACCTGTGGTGTAACACCCCTGACGTAGTTCGGCGGTCCCAACGTGACACGACGTGAGATGCGCCGTGACGTGATCGATCCACCATGGCAGGCCCATGGGACCCCCATAGACTGACAGGAGGAGATAACATCACAGGGTGGCCTATTGCTTCTGTTACGAACAGGTGAGATGCCTAGATTTATTTATATGCGAAAATACTTTTACACCTTACGCAATATTTATAAAATTGATGAGGTTGACCAGCCCAGATATTATTTGGCCAGATCATGTGACGACCATGCAGATAAGTGTCTGACCTAGTCAACAACAAATTGCTTCACTGTTTTCGGCGTCGGCGACTGTCGCTCTCGAGTTGCCCGTGAGCTCTGGAAAATACCATGTCTCTGGGGGTTACACACGTGCAACAAAGATGGCGATTAAATCACGGACCCGGGTATAGGTGCTGGAAGTGAATTGTTGTATCCTGTTTCCGGTGACGTGAACTTGTCTCTGTTTGCTGGATTATTGTCGGATCGGTATATTGGGTAGCTCTTATTTACTGATTGTGTGTAATATTTTTATTAGAAGCTATTTTTTTCAATGGTGGAAGACTTTTCTCTTCACAAGATTTATAATACATACCGCTTGCCAGTGATATGGTTTTTGGTCAGGTACTGCCGACTATATTTAGTAAAAACAAGATTTTTACCATCTACCCATCTAGTTCGGCGGCTTTTAGTATTACAAATGTGTAAGTTTATATTTGTATTTTTCCTGAAGTATGTATGTGTCAACAAAATGTAATCCACAAAACTTATAATGGATGCGAAGGTCTGACATTGTACTTCGGTGCAGCTGATTTCTGTAACGATATCATCATGTACTACTTATTTCTCTTCCTTACTTACTTACATATCTTAGGTCTTTAACATGACCAAACAAGCCAGTACGGCTAAAATTTGCGATAAAGAAGCAATAACGCCTCACACTGGGTCGTAAACGGACCGCGGGCGAACAATAAAATTCTCTCAACATAACAATCAATTTGAAAGGAAACATACTACTTATTTGTGATTCTGATCAGCGGGGGTTAGTTTTTAGTAGTAAGTTTGTGAAGTACCTACCTATTTCTTTCAGCAAGCAGCGTTGCTGTGTCAGCTTGAAGGGGTACCGCTGTCATTGCAGGGATACCGGATGTGAGACATTTTAGCCGTCAACACACCTGATAAGCCTCTGGTACTGTGGATAACCGGTGTTATCCACCTTGCTTACCATGTTAGGAATGTTCGCATTCGCATAGGCATAAGATTCGCATCATTTTAAACATTCGCATTCACATCAAACGATGCGAATGTTTGGCGAATGCCTGCACGTCAACTCGCCGTGTGCGAAATCAAAGCTCAATTGTAAGCATACCTATTTGATGGAACAATGAGCTTCTCTCGAGGAAACCCCTCTGGACTGATGGAAAACAAAATCGAAATATGAGAATTTGGCGTATGTTGCTCGCAAGTACCTTAGCACTCTACCTGCCAGTGTACCATGCGAGCAATTATTTAGTGCAGCCTGGCCATAGGTATGAGCCATTGAGAAATCGCCTCATGGGTGAAAAAGCAGCCAAGTTACTATTTTTTAAATACAATTTGCCTTTGTCTTACTACTAAATTTACTAATTGATTACTAATTTACTTCAAGCTTGTAACTTAAACTTAATAAAAACGTTGTTAACCAAACTGAGGCCCACTTTTCTATTTGTCTTTTTAAGTTTTCGCATTCGCACTCGCATTCGCTCAACATTTGCTTATTAAGCATTTGGGTCCCCAAATGTCTAAAATATGACATTGATATAAAGTAGGAAACTAAGCAAGTTAGTTCAATTAAAAATAACTACACTTTTCTTTAACTTTTTCTTAGTGACTCAGACTTTTGTTAACCAATTTTGGGCTGTATTCTCCCTTTCTTAAAGTGTTCAATTTTATTAGAAGTGGTTTGACTATTTAAAACTTAGGTACAAGGCCGTGGCGTGTAAGGAAAATTACTCAAGTTTATAGTACACGTGCGTGGGCCGATGTAATTAACATGTCACTAAGACTACGCTACTTAAGGCTTACAAGAACTTCACTTACATACTAAGGACGTAAAGTGGAGCTAAAAATAGACGTAGAGAAAAGGTTTCCAAAAATAAAACATGTAAGTAGGTATTCGAGTTCGCGTCGCGTCGGTTAAAGGCGCTGGCCCCACGTTGGGCGCCAGCAATAGGGAATATGCATGTGATTCAAATATGGGTCAAATATTTTTTTTTATAAACTATGTTACTTCAGAATTATGCCTCCATCAATATTTTTGAATAAAATTTCTTTTTGAGCGAGAAATTAATTTTTTTAAAGTACCAAAAAACTGTGTGTAATTCAAATACTTGAAAAGGCTAAGAGCGGATGTGACGTAACAATCCGGGATAGCAATCAAAATGTCATTGTCAAGTCAATGTCAAACGTTCATAGAAAAAGGAGTGTTTGACGTTGACTTGACAGTTGCTTGTCTGTTTTCACGGAGTGTGACGTCACCACACCAAGCGCGCCAAATGGAGGGCGTTTAAATAGCCCGGATCGGTTGGATATTTTTAAACATTTTTTTAACTACTTTAAATTGCTTTTTTGCCGTCGAATTTTTTTTAACTATTATTTGACACTAAAAACTATCGAATAAAAAAAAAAAATACATGTATATTCCCTATTTAGAAATAGTTTCCTAATAATAGATTATATCAAAGATTACCATTTTTTGGAAACTATTTGTTATGTTTAACATACGTAACTTATCTCGCCTTTCTCCCAAGCGGTTAGGCAGAGGTCTATATACCTGCAGATAGTAGGTACACCCACATTTCACCAGTTATGTGTAAGGCATGTAATATATGGGCGACTAATCGGGCACAAATTTAGACTCTAGGCTGCTACTGACAAAATTCAAAATGTGAAAACCCAATAACATTTTGCCCAAGCTCTCAGCAGTAGTTTACGACCTCTACATGAACCAGGCAGTTCTGCGGCATTTTCTATTTCCATAATTATTTTTTATGATTTTTTATAATTACGTAACTATTGTAATCTTTGGTACCTACCACAAAATAAAACAATTCCCTTACATATTATAAAACAAAGTTCTTCGCCACGTCTGTCTGTCTGTCTACTCGCGATAAACTCAAAAACTACTATAACGATTTTCATGTTGTTTTCCCCAATAGATAGAGTGGTTCTCGAGGAAGGTTTAAGTACATAATAACCGAGATCCACGCGGACAAAGCCGCAGGCATCAGCTAGTATATTATAAACTAAAGTCGCTTTTCGTGTTTGCTTGTATGTCCACGTTGTTCTTTTCAACCACGCAACAGATTTTCATGAGGATTTCACCATCCTTTAGAGTTTAGAGAATTTATTCCGAAAGTTTTACGTGTATAAAACGTTACTATTAAAGCTTCATATAACTAATAAATGTCGATATTTTGTAAAATCGTAAAAAACGTCCGAAGTAGGAACGGGTCGCTAGTATTATATACACGGTGATTTTTAATGACTGTTAACTTTTCAGGGCATGAAAGTACTCATGATTATGAGCATCTTTCACTATGAGACCAATTCTGAAATATCCAAAAAAAAAATCTGCAATTTCATACAAAAATGCAATTATTTACCCGATGACAATGTATGAAACAGATGTAATTCTTTTGCTATTTTGTAGTTGCTTCCATAGTGAAAGTTGTTTATAATCATGAGTACAAAATACAATAGACGCTGATATATTTAGTAACCTATTCCGCTTGACTATTCTTCAAGAGTCATAAAAACCCTGTAAGAAATCGACACGTGTTTCACCTCTCAACGAGGCATCTTCAGGATGACGATTGACCAATTGCAAACCAGAACGCGACGTGTTACCACACCGAGCGCTGGACGCAGAGTGAATCAAATCGCCCGACACCCCCACTTATATAGGATTGCTGCTCGGCGCTGATTGGCTAGGACCGTTAACAGTGCGATAAGCGCGATAAGGAGCGAACAATCGCAACAAAGGCGACCTTGGAATACTGGTATTTAATTCGTTCAACAGTGTAAAAAACTTCGCTAATCTTATGAACTGTTTAATCTCGGTTAAATCACGAGTCGACATTGTAGTTCTCACGGAAGTGGGGATATCGGAGCAGATTGTATCTGTGTATCAATTGGATGGATTTACAATGTATAGTATCTTGCGTAAAAGCAGGAAAGGTGGTGGGATCATTATCTATGTTAATAATAGGCATAAGTTTCAACTGATAAACACTCAAACTAGACATTGTGAGTGTATACTAGGTAAAATAACAACGCAGCGAAATCATCATATTTATATCTGTGCAGTCTATAGACCACCAAAAGAAAGCAAGCACCTGTTTGTTAATGAACTGTCCTGTGTGATTAATGCTGATTATGTAAAGAAAAGTGATCTCATTTTATTAGGAGATATAAATATGGACCTTAAAACTACCAATAATGTAAACAGTTATTATTTGAGTAAACTTGCTGAGTGCGGTCTTGAATGTGCGATCTCAGACTTCACGCGAGTCGAAACCAAAGGTAATATAGTCACTAAAACTTGTATTGACCACATCTTTGTGAGGTCTCGCCTTGATGACCTGTACTCGGCTGCCCTGGGGACTGTCTTGGCGGACCATCGCATGACGATTATCACGCTTGCGTCTATACCTAAAGTTAGGGATCCTAAGTTCATTGAGTCTATTGATAATAAAAAAATAAAATCACTCTTAGCTTGCACCGACTGGGAAATAGATGAGGTAAACTGCGCCAACGATATATATAAGTACATAAAAGATAATTTTATAAAGTGCTACAATGAATGTAAATACAGTAGAAAGATAAATAATTCGAGCAAAAGAAATTGTGAGAAATGGGTTAACAATAAGATTAGGATAAGTTGCACCAAAAGAGATAAACTATTTATAAAATGGAAAAATGACCCAGATAATAAAACACTTAAGTTAGAATACAATAAAACTAGAAATAAAGTTAATAAAATAATACTAAATACAAGAAATAATTATTACAGAAAAGAAATAACAGGAAATAAAAATAATCCCAAAAAACTGTGGGAAATACTAAATAAACTTACCGGTAAAATAGTGAAATCTGTAGATGAGGTGATAACGAACGCTTTTTTAAATGAATCAAATAATGAGTTGAGTGTCGCTAATGACTTTGCAATGGAGTTGGAAACTGGTGTATCTGATATTGTGCCCGGGTGTGACAGACCCTTGTTGGATGAACGCGAATTTATGAAATCCCAAGATAAATCATTATATTTTAAAAAAGCTACCCCTTGTAAAATTACTAAAATCATTAAAAACTTAAATACTAATAAATCTGCTGGATATGACTCAATAAGAATCATGGACATCAAAATCATTGGAGATAAAATTGTGAATGCAATAGTAAAGTTAATTAATGCAAGTATTGAACAAAGTAAATATCCGTCAGAATTAAAAACTGGTATAGTTAGGCCCATTCATAAAAAAGGTAAATTCAATGATCTGGCAAATTACAGACCCATAACGATACTGCCTGCCATAAATAAAATAGTTGAAAAATTTATATGCGACCAAATACACACTTTTTATCGGGAAAATGACATAATTTCCAAATCACAGTATGGCTTTCAAAGTAAGAAATCTACAGCTCAACTACTTTCCAATTTTACTGATGAAGTAAACAACTACCTAGATAAGAAGCAGCATGTTATACTCATATTCATTGATTTCAGCAAGGCTTTTGACACACTCGGGCATAGTACACTATTAAAAACACTCGAAAACTCGGGTATAAGAGGGAAGTTACTCGATTGGTGTAAAGAATACCTTCGTGGCCGAAGTTATCACGTCAAAGTTGGTCATAGTCTTAGCAGACCTGTAAACGTGACGAAAGGCACAGCCCAAGGTTCAGTGTATGGTCCACTGCACTATCTGGCATACGTCAATGACCTAGAAAATATTATAACACACTGTTCCCTTTATCAATACGCTGATTACACCTGTATACTCTCTGCTAACAAAAACTTTAAATTGGCCGCAGAATGTTTGCAAAAAGATTTTACTTCTATGTCTAAGTGGGCCCATGACATGGGACTTGTTCTGAATCCACAAAAAACGAAAATTATACATGTACACTCAAGTCACATCAGTACCTCCCACCCCTTTCAAATCATAGCTCATAATCATGACTGTCTGCACAAAAACGTACCAGATTGCCACTGCTCGCCTATAGAGCAAGTCCCATATCATACCTATCTGGGTTTAATAATTGATAACCGATTCAACTGGAGTTATCAGGTCGAATCTGTGTGCGGCAAGTTACGTGCAAGACTCACTAAGTTTTCCATTATACAGCACAATATACCGTATAGAACCATTCTTCAAATGTACACAGCTCTTGCCGAGTCGATAATCTCCTATGGACTCACCAGTTATGGACGCACCTTTAAAACTTACTTAGATAAAATACATAATTTGCAAATACGTTTGCTGAAACTTGTAGTACCAAACTATGTAAAAAAGAAATACCGAGATAACTACACGGGGTTATTTAAACATTGCAAAGTATTACCTGTTCTAGCGCGCGCACTTTGATAACATTAGTATACAAATTCCAGTAAAATATGATGTGAATACACGACAAGCCAAATCAAAATCACTTCAAGTGCCACGCAAAAGTAACTTCTATGGCAGGCGTACTGCTTCTTTCTTAATACCAAATTTACTAAACCAAATACCTGTAGACATTAGAGACTCAATGAATAGTAAAAATATAAAGCGTAAGTTGAAAGACCATTACATCAACTCGATTATAACTTAGCGCGTTGATCAAATCTCAGGCTATGGCATGCTAAGACAGACCCCAGAGGTCTAATTGTGTGCTTTTTTTAAGGAACTTATTGTACCAAATTTATAAAAGAAATAAATAAATAATAAATAAATAACGGTCGCTGTATTATTTTTAACAATTTCTAAACTCTCTAATACTGACATTTTAAATCCTTTATCACAAGTGTGTAAAATTTTGAATGTGTTATTATTATTTAATGAATGACCTGAATCTATTAAATGTTGAGCAAAATGAGATCTTTCTGGACAACTATTCCTATAAGCTGCAATATGTTCCTTATATCTTGTTTGGAAATTACGACCAGTCTGACCTATGTAAATACCATTACAATCATCGCAATGTAATTTGTAAACACCAGATTTTTTATGGTTTTCTAAACGATCTTTTCCGTTACAAATCCGTCTTAAAGAATTATCTGTTTTAAATGCTACCCTTATTTCATTTCTACACAAAGTTTTTGAAACCTTTTGAAACCCTATCACTAATCGACCCTAAGTACGTCAAACTACCTATATATTGATGTGGTTTTTCTGGAGGCAGTGGATACAAAAGAGAACGAACTATGTTACGGCGTTTCGTTTGTATCAAATCATTAACCATTTTCCTACTGTAACCGTTGCTCTCAGCTATATGATAAATAATGGTTAGTTCTCTGTTATAATTATCTTGGGATAGTGGTACTGACATCAATCTATGAGTGAAACTACGATAAGCTGCTAATTTATGCTGAATTGGATGACAAGATGACGCAGGAATCGTGACGTCTGTATAAGTTGGTTTTCTATATATCTGAAAATCGTGTTTGTTGTTAATTCTTGTGATAGTTAAATCTAAAAAGTTAAGGGATCCGTCAACTTCTAATTCTAATTTAAACTTGATTTTAGGATGGAATCTATTGATTTTATTAACAAAAACATCTATTTGACGCAATGTACCGGTCCAACACATAATTATGTCGTCAACATAACGGTAATAATATAAAATTTGTGGCTGTCCAATAATGTATTTATTTTCAAAGTGGTCCATTAAAATATCTGCCATAAGAGGACTGAGTGGAGAACCCATTGCTAAACCTTCTTTTTGCTTGTAATATTGATTATTAAACCTAAAATAATTCTGTTCCATACAAATCTTGGTTAAAGATAACAATTCACAAACCTCACCAGGATGGACCCGCTGTTTCTCAAAAAGATCTTCAAGTATCTGTAAACACTCCTCATAAGGAACGTTTGTAAATAGACTTTCGACATCCAATGATAATAACTTAGCACCGGTTGGCAAATTGATATCTCTAACCCTCTCTATTAACTGTAAACTATTTTTTAGACTAAACTTAGGTTTAAAATTTGATCTGGACTTTAATAAATAGTTCAAATGTTTTGACAAATTATATGCTGGAGCACCGATATAAGAAACCACTGGCCGAATTGGGATATTATCCTTATGAATTTTAGGCAAACCGTATAGCATTGGAGACCTAGGGTTCATAGGAACAATATATTTCAAAGGTTTTGGATCGATGTAAGACGTGCTTTTGGTGATATTTTTTACCTGTGAAGTAAAAACTTTAGTTGGGTCTGATCCTAGTTGTTCAAAATCGCTTCCCTGTATTACGTCATTTACCTTTTGGACATAACTGTTCCTGTCTAAGATAACTACTGTATTTCCTTTATCGGCCTTAGAAACAACTATACTGTTTTGATCTATTTATCATTTTGCTCAACATTTAATAGATTCAGGTCATTCATTAAATAATAATAACACATTCAAAATTTTACACACTTGTGATAAAGGATTTAAAATGTCAGTATTAGAGAGTTTAGAAATTGTTAAAAATAATACAGCGATCGTTACACTGTTGAACGAATTAAATACCAGTATTCCAAGGTCGCCTTTGTTGCGATTGTTCGCTCCTTATCGCGCTTATCGCACTGATAACGGTCCTAGCCAATCAGCGCCGAGCAGCAATCCTATATAAGTGGGGGTGTCGGGCGATTTGATTCACTCTGCGTCCAGCGCTCGGTGTGGTAACACGTCGCGTTCTGGTTTGCAATTGGTCAATCGTCATCCTGAAGATGCCTCGTTGAGAGGTGAAACACGTGTCGATTTCTTACAGGGTTTTTATGACTCTTGAAGAATAGTCAAGCGGAATAGGTTACTAAATATATCAGCGTCTATTGTATTTTATAATGGATTTCCGCAAAGTCACGCCTGAATCAATTAACAATCATGAGTACTTTTAACTACTAAAAGGATAACAGTGAATCAAAAATCACCGTGTTATCCGGGGCGGGCCGGGCAGCTAGTCCTAAATAATACCGCAATGTCTAAAAAATTAGCTGTATTAAGCATAGTAAGAAGGGAAGGAAAATAAAGCTTTTAAAACGATTGCTTTATCTAAAACGCGCACTAAGAGGTTGCGGACTTAAAGATGCGGGTAAGGGTGACAATAGTTCTTATGGATAGTCCTGGAATACTTATTCGTTGTTTTACCATAACAGTTTTTTAGTTCGCTGAGTTTTGTAGAAGAATATGTTTATGGAAAAAAGACTAAAATTAGAGAGTAATTTCTTAAAACTATACTTTCAAGAAATTATATTCCTAGATAACCACTTTTACTAAGTATGTGCTAATATTTTGTATTGTTATATGAAATATCAATTTAAGTTAAGTAGTTAATTTAGCACTACAAATCACATACCTAAAAACCTACCTAAAAGAATTGCAGTAAACAAGATAAAAATGTGCGTATATTATAATATCCACGACTAAATATATACAGCATGTAACAAACACCCTGTCCGATCCGAAAGGGGGCGCCTACGTACCGCAATAACATTACTAAAAAGTAATTAAAAATTAAAAAATCTGAAAATAAGTAATTTAATAGGTTATTTAAAATTCACATTTTTAGTACCAAAATTATACTAATTTCATTATATTTAAGCAAATTTTCTAAAGAGGTCATAAGTTATGACTTTGAATACCCGCTAAACGCCGGCCGACCGCACCCCATGTATTAACCCGGGAAAATAATTCATTAAAAAAAAATCGGCTATATAAAAAAATCACATAAATAGACTCTCAGTATGATTCTTAACAATAGCCTCACAAACGGATTGGACAATGTTTTTTTTTTACACGCTGTATATTTAACAAAACAAAGTAACGTAACAAGACGTTACATGTCAGCGAGCAACACAAGATTGATTAGTCTCGAGGCACCTCCTCGTCTCCATTACCCATTGTCACTCTCCATAATAACACACTTTATAATTACAATTTTGACGCAAACTTGATCAAGTATTAGTAAGATGACGCTTCCGCGTCAAATATTTGCGATAACTTAATGGTTAATTTTGTTATCTTGGAGTTTGAACCTAAAATATAAATGAACAATTATTATTTTATTTCGATATATATTTATGAAGTAGGTAGTTTATATTATGTATGTAGTATTTATATTTGTATGTAAGTGTATGATCATATTATTTGTTCTAGTTTATTAAGTGAATTGTGTTGATTTTATGTATTTTACTTTCTCTTGAATTTTACACACGGTGTCTACATCTCTTATCTACTTTTCTATCGCAGGTGTGCTGGAAGAGATTTCTTTAGAAATAAGCATCACCTTTGTACGTTTTTTTCTGTTCTTTTCTTCTTGTCTGTTTATTATGTGTGTACATAAATAGTTAAATAAATAAATAAATAAATAAACAATTTTGATTTAATTATTTAAGCTTGAATTAATAGTCTCTTCATTTCTTAAAAAACGGTTTTTAGGTAGGTATTTTTTCAGTTGCCTGTTGCCAAGGTCCCGGTATCCCTTTCGGACTAACCCGCAACCCTGGCAGGCATCGGTCCTAGCGGACCCCGCCAATTGTGCTGACATCTCTTTGAGGCGCGCGTGGAACACGACGCGCCATCGACCCGGGCCTGGTCCTTATCGGACGGCGAGCTACCCATTGCTCGCCGTCCGCAAGCCCGCGCCTATGGTGGCCGGGAATCCGCCTGGGATTCCCGACGCCCAGGGCGTCTCCAGCGGCGGCGGCGGTTAGGGGCGTGAGGGCGCAAACTTTGCCTCTCCCTCACGCGTTCCGTGAAAAAAAAAAAAAAAAAAAAAAAAGGTAGGTATTTTTTTAACAGTATTTTGCTAAGACAAAAAAAAGCTAATATACCTATTAAAGGCCGCTTGGACGCTTGCACCAAAAAATACTCAATTAAATCCTTAAAAGTAAATAAAGGATGGAAAGGAATTTTATTACCCGGACTGCCAAGGAAGGGTAATGTGTTTCTTCATTATTATTTAATCCTAGTGAGTTATCTAACCCGTTAGATGTAAAATTATTAAATATTTAGCGGTAAACGAATTTTTAAAACATCGTTCTATTTCAAATAATTAACATGCGTTGGTAATTGACGGAGACAACCAATCTTACCATGGGGTGTTGTGGAGATCAGATAGGCAGTCGCTCCATGTAAAATACAGGTATTCAGCTGCATCCGGTTGGACTGGAAGCCGACCCCAGCATAGTTGGTAAAAGGCTAGGCAGATAGATGATGATGGTAGTTGACAGAGACAGAATGATATTTTAAGCTCTGTAGGCTCTTTCAACAACATATAAGGAAAAGGCTAGGCAGATGATGATGAGGCTCTATCACTTGTCTCTTTCTCTCAGCGTGGTGAGTCATAATATTGATACTCTCTGAGTAAGTTCTGTATTCTCACTAAACGTTGGTCACCGTAAGCGATCGTCTCAAGACGTTATTTACCAAATCGTCGGGCTCGCGTGGCTCCAGTTACCTGGGTAAATATACGAGGTAAAATTGTGTGCGTTTCGGCTGAAAACACGCTTAAATAACGAGTGGGATACGCCTCGGGATATTGTTCGGCTTTTATTGGTGTTTATGATTTATTATAGGGCCGGCTAAGTTACATTGCTACCAAGTTTAATGTTATTTATTTATTTAACCATTTATGCACACACATATAAATACAGACAAGAAGAAAGGAACAGAAAAATTCGTACAAAGGCACTGCTATTATTCATTCATTTATTATTCAATGCTGTTATTCATTGGCAAATATTTTTATTTGCCACTGAATTACATTTAGGAAAAACGAGACCTAAGTATCTTACAGTAAGTGGTCACCGATTCTCGGCCGCCTGACACCAGTAGATCTATTCTATAAAATCTTACCGTGAAAACATAGGTGAAGTGAGCTGTCATTCCACGATGCTAGGGATTGACAGCTTTTTTCACCTTAGTTTCCACGATCCGATTTTTAAAGTGTGGCGGCATCTACATTGCCACATGCGAATTACAATCACACTGAAGTAACGTAAAATCCTGCATCGCGCTAGCATAGTTAACCGCGCGACTAGCATGTATACAACGTCCTGACATCAATCGCCGGCAGTTGCCCACCGGACACAACAGCCGTCTGGTCGGAGGATCTTCCCTTTTCTATGGAGGATGAGTGAACTTTACACCCTGTTCATCATGCCTCTATACCAGAAGAGGTTAGCAGGTGGAATGCCAGCTTACTTCACCTAACTGACAATTTATTTCCCTGAAATTATTCAAGGTGAAATTGAATTCATGGGCATCCTCTTAAGGGGTAGACAAGGGGGGAACAAAACCAGAAATCGCGACAAAAAAATCTGCTGTCCCTACATTTTGACGAGCGAAGCGAACATAAATGCCGAACAGCTGTTTTTTTTTAATTAAGAGCTTCACCTTAAACTGGGTGAAATGAATTCAACTTCAACCAGTTTATGAAGAAGCTTAAAATTATTGTTTCAGTTATCAACAGACACAATCATACAACGACATAATGCAGTTATCGGTTATGCCACTGAAAACGGATATGCGGTGACTGTGCATTTACGGCAATTACGGTAGGTAAATGGAGTATTTTGAATGCGTAATAACTTAATAACGCAATTAAGTTTTATTTTCCCATAACACAATCAGGTGATGCTTATTAAATTCACATAGTTATATCTTTAACTACAAAAGTAATTTTTATTTACGGGTAGTTTCAGTGCGTGTATGCTACTAATTGCATTAGGTACAGGAGCCACACATTCGCTTTGTGGGTCGGGACGGTAGCGTTCATCGCAGGGAGATTACGTGTGGGGTTCCGCAGGGGTCTGTTTTGGGTCCTTTCTTGTGGAATCTTGCTTACGATGTGGTTTTGCGTGTTGACCTCCCCGCTGGCGTTAATGTCGTTTGCTACGCGGATGACACCCTGGTGTTAGCCAGCGGGGACACCTTCGAAGAGACCATCCAGCTTGCCGAGCTCGGAGTGGCAAAAGTTGTTGCGTCAATCCGCGGGTTGGGTTTAGAGATAGCGCCTCATAAAACCGAGGCACTTTGGTTCCACAAACTGCCGAGGAGCAGAGAGCCACCCAACTCGTTGGTAAGAGTCGGAAATGCACAAGTCCAGGTGGGTCGATACATTAAGTATCTCGGTCTAACCCTGGATGGTCGCTGGGGTTTCGAAGAGCACTTTGAGCGGTTGGTTCTCCGCGTCGGAAAAGCAGTGGTTGCTTTGCACAGACTGTTGCCCAATCTCGGTGGACCTCGAGAAGAAGTTCGCCGTCTCTACGCTGGTGTCGTGCGATCGATGGTCCTTTATGGGGCACCTGTTTGGTCAAATAGGCTTTCAGGCGTCCGACGCTGTAGGACTAAAGTCAACAGTCTGCAGCGAAAAATGGCTATTCGTATCGCACGAGGATACCGTACTGTATCTTTTGAGGCGGCAACTCTTCTGGCACGCTTTCCGCCGCTGGACATCTTGGCGGATATGGACGCGAGGGTCTATAACCGAATCCGTGTCATCCGCCAAAGTGGCAATGAAGTGCCAGGAATCGCTGTTGTACGGCTGAGGCGGCAGGAACGGCGAAACGCGCTCGAACGGTGGCGTGAGCGGCTGCAACAGCCGCAATATTCGCGTAAGCGCGTTGTCGAAGCCGTCCTACCGCACTTCGAAGCGTGGCTGAAAAGAGGGGAGCGCATTTCCTATAGGGTCACTCAGGTGCTGACCGGGCATGGCTGCTTCGGTGAGTACCTGAATAGGATTGGGCGAGAGGCTACAGCAAATTGTCACCACTGCGGAGGCGGTTTAGATTCTGCACAGCACACGTTCGTGGACCTCTGAAAGACGAGTCCTGGTCGCTAGGATCGGGCGAGATTTGTCTCTGCCAGCAGTAGTTGGGTCTATGCTGGCGGATTCGGAGAACTGGAGGGAAATGGCCTCCTTCTGTGAGACCGTAATGGTTCAGAAGGAGGCTGCTGAGCGGGATCGTGAGAGGATTGATCCCGCTCGTAGAAGAAGGCGTCGGGGAGGCAACCGCCTCAACGCCTAACACGCCGAAACCCCGCCTGCATCCTTTAATGCAGGCCGGAATTTGGGATCACGGGCGCTCACAGTGGGGACTGTGTCCGCCCATTGAGTGACCTCAGGGAAGACGGCGCACAGTGGTCACGTGCGCTTAAGCATACATGCACAATTAGGTGTTAGGGAGACCCCTTTACAGTCTCCCCAGAGATGTGCCATAACAGGCGTTGCACAGAGGGGGTTACGGATCGGTCTTTTGAGAGGTAACGGAGCCCCTTCTATGTGCAGATGGTGACCACCGGGGTGGTTTTAGTGAGGTAAAAATCCCACACTCCCCGGTGTTGTCCCCAAAGCCCGGGCGCCTTTTGAAGGTTTCCCCCCGAAAAAAAAAAAAAAAAAAAAGTTACAGGAGCCAAGCCAACGACTACCATTAGCTCGCAGCTTCGCCCAAATGGAGGTCGGAAATTATCATTATCCTACGATAAAGATATTGATTGATAAAAGTATCCTACGTCCTAACCCAGGTCCATTCATCTGCTAAACATTCAAACCCGTTTAGCCGTTTAGGCGTGAAAAGGTGACAGACAGGCAGAGTTACTTTCGTATTTGTAATATTAGTACGAATTAGGTAATTATGTCGACAGGATAGATTCAGAAGCGATTCAAAATATAACTTGACTTTTTAGCACATATTAATGGATGATTCGTAAGGCCGTTACCCCTACTCTCTACACCGACTTACGAGTTGTAGGTCGTTTGTTCGAACCCAAGCAGGCGCTTTACTTTGTGTAAATAATTTCATCACCACGGCTCTCAAAACAGTGAAGGAAAACATCGTGAGGGAACCGGCATGTCCTAGAACCAAAAATTCGGAAACATGTGACATCTACCAACCCGCATTGGGCCCGCGTGGTGGATTACAGCCCACTCCTTCTCGAAGAGAGGCCTGTGTCCCAGCAGTGGGAACATTATACGGCTGAATCGATGCTCGCTATCTAACGTATTCCTACAAACTTTTCCCCCGTGTGTCCCTGACATGTTTGTAGCATCCAGCACGACGGGCGAGCCAACATGACGGCACTAACATGGGCCAACTTCACGGCACAAACAACTTTTAGTTATGCCGATAGCAAACTGTTCCCGTTTACTACGTCCGAGTAACATTGATTGGCAAAGTCGCATATTTTCCTGTCGGATGGAGCTGTATGTTGATCAGCTCTGATATTACTTAGTAATAGATGTTACATGTTATTGAGACTAAGTAGTTTTAGTTACTTTTGTGTTTCATTTTAGGTAGGTATGTATACTGTGATTATTTCGGGATATCCAGACTCGCGATAATCTAAGAAGTCCCTTTTGACAGGTACAAAAATGCTTTGTGTAGCGATGAAAAACAAAAATTGGTTTCTTATAAACTGATTCTCGAGACATATCGATTGAACATACTTAGAGAGTTGGTAATTGACGACTTATCAAACTGATTCTCAAGGCTTAACGTTTTATTATATGTACGAGAACGAAACGTCAAAACGGACTTGTTAGATTGTCGAGAGTGTATATTATTTTAACAGCAGAGAAAATTTCTCTACACACACACTACACTACGAATTATAGTGTGAGATAAGCTGGTCATTGTTGGCAATATCGAAGGAAAGAGAGCACGAGGCCGGTAGCCAACACCTCTTTTATCTGTTCTGTGGCCAACACGATGGTCCGCGTCCGACCAAGTAAAAGAAGCTATACGTCAAGCACATTTCAGCAGGTGGTGATGGCAACTCCGGACCGGAGTCGATGGAGGCAGATTGTCCGCATTTTGACCCCTTTAGGGTCCAGTGACCACGATCCTCAGTAATGAGAGACCGATTGAAGAAAAGAAAGTGTGAAGTAAACATATTTAGAATATGGATAGTGACCGTTTTGACAAAGGGGTTTATTTATAAACGTTTCTTAAAGTAAAGAAACGATTAAATATCCAAAATGTACTTATGGTTAAACAGTCGCTAATCACTACATATTATAAAACAAAGTCCTCCGCCGCGCCTATCTGTCTGTCTGTTCGCGATAAACTCAAAAACTACTGCACCGATTTTCACGGGATTGACCGATGTCAAAATGGCGATTTTCACACCGATTTTCACCAATGGATAGAGTGCATGGTTCTCGAGGAAGGTTTAAGTATATAATATGTCAAGCGGGCGAAGCCGCGGGTCATTAATAAACAAAGGGAGATTGAATTGTACGTAGGTGTAGACTAGCTATCATGGGTTAGTTTCTTTCCGATAAAATGACACAAAATTTTATTGAAAGAGGTCCCACTCCCAACTTATAAGATTTGTCATGTTTATATTAATTGTTATATGACTTGGTAGGTATACAATTCTTTGTAATTCTGCTTACAAGTGATTTTTGTTATTTTGTGTAAACAGTGTACATCGCCTTGGATGATTCTGTAAAGGTGTTATAATTGTGATTTAAATAAATAAAAATAATTTCTTTGAAAGCTACCACTTGTCCTCTTCTTACGAAGCGACAAGTAGTAGCTTTTAAAGAAATTCAAAAATAACTTTGTCTAGACTAGCTGCTCTATAAATTAAAAAATGTTATAGTTTAATCTTTTTCCATGCGTGCCTTTAATGGATCGGTACGCTCAAAAAGATTAATAAAAACCTTTTCGTTAACTATACAATTTCATTTGATTCTCCATTTTACAATTAAAATAAAATAAACCTGTGTTGGTCCTGCCTCATATAAAATGTACAAACGAACGAAAAGCGTGTAATATTGTATGAATCGCATAATTCCGGGGCGCGGTCAGCCGTCACAAACATCCACTTTGTCGGTAAAGGGCTACGATTTGTAATAAATTATAATTAGATTTACCGTTTAATTATAAATAGGGGTTTTCCCTTTCGGTATAGGTACTAACGAATAAACGTAGATTATTCGTGAAATCTTCTTTATAGATATCTCATCAAGTCAAATGCTCAAATCTCATAGCTCAACAAAGTAGGTATATAATGTATTATTTTCGATTTGTTTTAGCACCTATATATTGAAGAAAATGTCCGATATTCATAGTTTAAATACCAGGAATAAACACAATCTTGCTGTACATCGCACTCGTCTCCACAGAGTAGGCAACTCGTTCATGGGTCAATGTATACGCTTTTATAACAAACTTCCCATTGACATTCGAAACTTACCCATTAAACGATTTAAAAGCTGTATTAAAACCAAACTTTGTAAAAAAGGGTACTATAAAATCACAGATTATTTAGAAGACAAAAATGCATGGGATTGAGCTGCTCGCTCTGCTAAGCATTGTGACATTTTGAATATTATGGAAAGCCATAAAAATATACCTACCAATTTTATATACAAATTGACATTATTGAATATTATATACAAAATGACATGATGATTACTTATAAGTATTGTTTTATTGTGAATGTGAGGACTATGTGGATATTTGTTTTTCGTTCTGTTAGTTTTAGGGAAGGTCTGGCAATTTGAGAACTTTATGCGACCTACCCAAACGTCCTTTCTTTGGTATTGTTCGTCGAGTCGTTGAGCTCCTTTAGTTCTGAGTTGAGCTCCACTATTACTGACAAATGCTTGCACTGACTGGACAGGTCCACTCAAATCTGTGTGGTTCTTTCCTCATAAGACCATTTCAGACTCTTATCTACATGGTCCTCATATGGCCTGACCAAGATTATGTCTGGACTTTAAAGGAGACGGTGACCTCTGAGTTTGTTTCGGCCTTTCTTCTCAGAGTAGTCAGATAGGAAACGCCGACCTCATCTAGCTTATTTTTACAACTTTTTAATATGACGTGTAAAAGTGATTCCAATATCCTATTTACAGAATAAACAATTTCATTTCATTTCATTTTCTTTTTGGTTATATAACGAACATAATATTACTTAGAGTATATCGGCGTCTAAGGTGAGATGGTAGTAGGTAATGTAATACTACATCTAATGCTGTGAGTGGACCATACTCAACTCCTTGCTAAGTTACCATCAGTTGCATTCGTACGACAATATAATTTTTTAATGCCCATGTTGACTAACTTTCTCCACATTCAGTACATTTTATCCACTCTGTATTATAGGTATCATCGTTACAGTGTTTTTTTGGAAGTCGGTTGTTTTTTTTTGTTAGGTTAGGTTAGGTTAGGTTAAGTTAGGCTTTACCTATGAAATTGCCGTTTTGTATGAAAAAATTTAAACGAATTTTTTTCATGTATTTTTTATTTGTATTAATCAAAGTAATCACCCATGCAATCAATGCAACTTTGCCAACGCAGTGGCAGTTTATTGATGCCCTTCTTAAAGAAATCAGCTGGACGGGAGGCAACAAATTCTTCAAAGGCATTTTGTACTGCCTCTCGGGTATTGAATTTTTTTCCCGCCAAGAAGTTATCCAAATTCTGGAAAAAGTAGTAGTCTGTAGGCGCAAGGTCTGGTGAGTAGGGCAGATGACGGAGAGCTTTCAACCCCAGTTCTTGCAACTTGGAGACCGTCTGCTGTGCAGTATGAGGTCGCGCGTTGTCGTGCAGGAGCAGCGGAGACGAGCGATTGACCAATGCTGGTTGGAGATGTGCCAGCTTCTCCATCATTGTGTTCAGTTCTTCACAGTACACATCTGCAGTAATGCTCACCCCGTTTGGTAAGAAGCTGTGATGAATCACACCGGCGCTAGACCACCAAACAGTGATTATCACTTTTCTAGGGGTAAGTTTTCGTTTAGAGCATTGTTTAGGTACTGAACCAGGATCGAACCAACTTGCTGAGCGCTTGCGGTTATCAAACAGAATCCATTTTTCATCGCAGGTAACAATGCGGTTCAAAATTCCTTCATTTGTGTGTCTGTTGAGCAGTGCAAGGCACGCCTCGACGCGTACTTCGCGCTGGCGATCATTGAGTTCGTGGGGCACCCATTTGTCAAGCTTTTTTACCTTGCCAATTTGACGCAAATGGACCAATATTGTTTTGACGCTAACGTCGAAAGCTGCTGCTAATTCAGCCGTAGATTGTGTATCATCAGCTTCCACAATCACCTTTAATTCGTCATTGTCGACCAAAGTCTTCGGACGACCGCGAGGTTCATTTTTCAGGTCGAAATTTCCAGAACGGAAGCGAGCAAACCAATAACAGGTGGTGCGTTGGTTTGAAGTGTTAGCTCCGTAAACGTCGTTGATGTTGCGTGCCGCTTGTGCCGCGTTGCTGCCACGACGGTACTCATATTCCATAATTACTCGAATTTTTTACGTATCCATGATGACGAAAAAGATTGAAATGCGATGAAAATGTAACACTAATCATTAAACAAATGAATTCTTTTGAAAATGAATTCCATGTTTTTAAAATAAAATTAATTTGAAATTAAAATTCTTAGCCAAACAAAAATTATTTTGATTTGAAATGGCCATTACTGCAGAACGGCAATTTCATAGGTAAAGACCTATTATAAGGAATATGGTGCGAATCCCCAAAATTATCTACTGTCAGTGAAATTAATACATTGTTTTAAAGCTCAGTTTTAAAGCCAGTCCAGTCCAGTAGTAAAAACGTCGCGTACGGTCGGTCGCGTACGCGTAGCAAAGTAGTACGCGCCGCGGACGTCAGCGTCACAGTATGTTGCTAATTATAGAACACAATGTAACGCACTCGCGACCTACGTACGCGACCGACATCAGCGTAAGAGGAATCGGTAAGCGAGTATTTGTTCAAGCAGCGTATCGTTTGACACCATTGACAATAAAGCTTCAGAAAATAGCAATTAATAGAGTTGTTTACTAAACAAACTGACATTTACAACGCCAGTTAAATTAATTGTTAAAAATTGTTAAATTAACTTTACCTTTTAACAAATACATTTTATTTGCTGAAAACTTTGTTACTCCATCGCGTTTCACATTCATTCGACGGATTCAATACCTAGACAGCTTTCATGAAAAAAATATACAGTTTGTGTTATTCTATGGTAAACATGTAAAGTGCGCGAATGCTTTTAAAATGTAAAAATATTTTTGTGGAATATTTTTCATGAAGTAGGTACTCTGGTGTGAAATGTGAGTACAATATTTTGCAATAATTCTGATGGAGCAAGTTCCTATAAATTCCTGTACGAATATTGATAAACTAATATTGTATCTCTATTTCGTGTAAATACAAAAGTGCGAAAAAAATTCTTAGAAATATATATGCACTTTGCAGTTCTTGAAGTCTCTTCCTTCTGTACTTTATATTTGCTTGAGCACTTAGATCGGCAAAACTAAGAAACTCTTCAACTAAGTCAATCCTAAAATACAAGGTGGAGACGACAATACGACAAAAAATAAAACGCCGTATATCGACTGACGTTCTCGGTCTACATAAAAAAAAATAATCAAATGTATCCAATAGTTTAGTTACGATAGTTAGTCGAAGATCGGCAAACCCCATAGTCGGCCCATCACTTCTAATTAATTTGTTTCAAAAAATGACTTTTTTAATTTCGATGTTAGGATTTATTTGATAGTTCCAAAATACTCTCATGCATTAGTTTTGCCAGTGTTTTCATTTATTGTTGTATTGTCGTCTCCACATTGTATATCAAACACATCTGACAGTATTGACACAGATTGGTGCCACGCACTTTTATGGGTGAGTGCGTCCTAGAGAGTTATGCATGAACGTAGACGCGGTCACAGTTTAGTGCAGGCAGGCATTACTGTTGTTGTGTTTCAAATTAAGGTTACATTATAACAACCACACTGTCGCTTGCCGCGCTCAGTTCGTGGATGGGTGACCACGTTACATATCTATACCCCTCCGTGCCTCGGGAAGCACGTTCAGTCAGTCTTGTCCTGACTGTCGTAATGGGTAGTCAGAAGCCCAAAAGTCTGACTGAATGGTATCGTGTTACCCAGTTACTGGGTTGTGGAGCTCAGAAAGGCAGTCGCTCCATGTAAAATACTAGTATTCAGCTGCATTTGGTTAGTCTGGAAGCCGACCCCAACATAGTTAGGAAAAGGCCAGGCAGATTAACTGACTCTCTAAATACTTGTGTAGGAAGGTTAGAGTCAAGTTTGATACCCGATACTTAAAGATATCAAAGACTTGACTTCAAAGGCTTCATGTTTGGAACCTGATATTTGACAAAACACTTTACTATAAACTCATGTAGACACTGACATATTATAGGGGCGGCTGGTCATCAGTCACGGAGTTAATTAAGCTCACCTTCTGCCGACGCGCACGTCACCACGTCAACATGACGTGTCGTCTTACAGCAGGAAACAAATTACCCACGCCTTGCCGTCAGTGTGCCATGGTTATAAATCTGCATTATGTTGTGTATGGGGAGCTAATTTCGGTAAATTTTGGTACGTAAAAAATTATGTCCCAATATAGTGTACCAGTCGTAACGACGGTAAAGCAGATTCTATAGTACATTATGCAGATATTAACTTAGGTGACGAACATTTTTTGTATGTACATATCCATTGGCATCATGCTGAGCTGGACTCTTTATTTGGTGCAAAATTGAGACGCACACCGCACCTTGATTCGTTATTTGATTTGAAGTATGTCATTATGTCACTCCATTTGACGTATTTTTTTTACCCGACTACGGCGAAGAAAAAATGAGGGTTATGATTGTGACCGGTATGTATGTATGTATGTATGTATGTTCATCTGTTCCCTCCTAACTTCCAAACCACTTATCACAATTTGACAAATTATATCGTTAGAAGCGTCGTGATTGTCCGCTGGTTATAGACTATGTGAAGTCACATTAAATTAAAAATGGCGCCCTCTAGAGGACATAAAATGAGGAACTTAAAAAAAAAATGGTTTAATCGTACCATGTTGGGTATCAAATGAAAGGGCTTAATGAGCACATTTCAAAAATATATAATATTATAGCCCTAAAATAATTTAAAAAAAAATCAAGTAATAAAAACTAAAACCCAACTACGACTTAAAAGCTATAAACTAGTCACCACAGACAGACAAATTAAAAATCCGGAGTCACACGTGTTAGGGCATAAATCGAACAGATTACTTTTATTTTTTTGCTCTTTTTTGAATATTGGCATCTTGTTTTTATTCAAATTCATGTAATTTGTTATCATTTAATTGTGCTTTTGCTGCGCTTAATATTTTTTGTAACTATCTATTGGATATTGTTTTAGTCATGTGGCAATTCTGTAGCTAAATGCAGGTATATGAAAATTAACCATTAAATTGTTTCATCGTTATCATAGAATCCGCTTGGAAAAGCGCGCATACGAACCATTTTGACCCAATACGCAATAGGTACCGTATGTGAAATTCACATACATAATCAGCCTATAATGTTCCCACTGCTGGGACACAGGCCGTAATCCACCACGCGGGCCCAGTGCGGGTTGGTAGATGTATGTCACATCTACCAACCCGCACTGGTCTTCGAATTTTTGGTTCTAGGACATGCCGGTTTCCTCACGATGTTTTCCCTTCACCGTTTTTGAGAGCAGTAGTGATGAAATTATTTACACAAAGTAAAGCGCCTGTCGGGGTTCGAACCTACGACCTACAACTCGTAAGTCGCGGCCGTTACCACTGGGCCATCACTGCTCTCAACTTGAAACTGAAATTCACATACCACATTGTAAAGTGGCCAAAAATATTTTTTTCTACCGACTTAGAAAAAAAATTCTTTAAAAACAAACTGCCTCGAAGACAACCAAGTGAAATAAAAACATGGTAAAGGGAATATTTCAGTCGTTACTCCACCATGCTCGTAAAAATGTTCTATGTGGCCCAAGGGTTCTGGGTCAGCTTCCCTTCATTACTTATGCACTGTTCCACTCTTTAAACAACATACTTTATAGCCTCCCATAGATAACTCTAACCTACTTTAAAAGGTAAAGTGCATCACGTAAACTTGTCACAAGGTATAAATATTCTATGCAATATTTTACGGGGCCGTTGACCCAGTTAGAGGAGGAGAGGTTATAGGCCCTTAATATGTTATCAGCTGTTGTCATTTGGTCACGTGAAGGACCAAACGTTTTCAGTTTCATATTGACTGGGCCATAGATATTTGAAGTTAATATTCCGACAACAATTTATTTAAAAATTTAACATGTGGACATACGTAGAAAGTAATTGACAATATACAAGAACATGAAAAGTTATGGTCATGTGACAATTACTAGTTGCGCCCCGCGGTTTCACCCGCATAAGTCCCATAGGAATAACGGGATAAAACACATATTACAAGACATATATTTTTAGTTTTATCATATTAATCAAAAATGACCTAGATAAAACGCATTAAAAGTTGGGGAGTGCGCTCGCTACGTCACAATTCAGTACCTAAAACTAGCAAGGCATGACGTTACGCCACATTTTAACCCAGTGTATCGCCGTACAGTTTAATGTTTTGATTACCTATTATATGTAAAAAAAGAAAAATACGTGTCCAATATTTTTTAATACGAATCAACATGACGGACAAAAAAACTTGTTATCATTTCTATTATAATGTTACCTACCTATCTCTCGTTGATAAAAAATCAAAATCAAAAGTAATTTATTCAAACTAGGCTGAGAATCAGCACTTTTCGAACGTCAAAATTATATAAGACAGTCCCCCAAAAACGCCTACCCTTCACCACTTCCTAGTGCTTTAGCTGGGAAGAAGAAGTGGCGCAACAAACTCCCCAGCAGCACAGCTGTCTGTTCAGTTAGAAAAAAATGATTCTATACAAAAGTATGCAAAATCATTTACATTATGCAACACAAAACATAAATCTAATTATTAGCTATATGTCAGCTAGCACACGCTAATATACCAACCAAAAAAAACGAGAACTATATGTACTCAAGCAGAAATAAAAAGTAAATGCAAACATAAATTAACTAAATAAAAGCCTCCAGGCACAAAGGGTGTGCCCGCCTACATTTAGCTATTTTTAGATGTAACTGGAAGTTATAAATGATAAACTAGGACCATTGAAGTAAAATAAATAATATTTATCAATTTCCGAGGTCGCTAGCTAACCGCATATTGCAATACAACTCATATAGTAATCGTTGTAATGAGTAGATTATGTCAATAATAAATTAAATTAGAAATAACATTAAAAATAAATTGATTATACAGTCAAATAAAAAAAAATACATATATGAACTCATATAACCTGTCAGTGGGTAAGCTAATGCTGGAGAAAGAACATAAACATTGTCTTGAGTTAATCACAGTAAATCATTCAATCATAATATTCATATAAACAAACATTGATACCAAAAACAATAAAAACCTCTTCCCTACATTTCCAAAACCTTAATAGATTACTTTCTCCATAAAACCCAGTCACCCAAAACTTATTATGAACTCTCTTAAACCCGTTATGAATACAAACACAGTTGTCAAAGCAAAGAAAATCATTACTTTCCACACGGTTCACACAAAGATTTAATCTTTACGAAGAGATTTTATGATACGTAAAAAATGTCGTTTGCCTCGTAAAACTCCGGGCATCACTGTTTTAGAAAGATCGTTATTTCAGACGTATTATTCGAATGAACTTGGTTGAATTAAATCTTATACAGTCACATTTAGTCAGTCTGCCTAGCTTTTACCCAATGTTGGGGTCGTCTTCCAGTCTAACCGGATGCAGCTGAAGCCCAGTATTTTACATGGAGCGACTGTCTGTTGGACCTCCACAACCCAGTTACTGGGTAACACGATATCACTTGGTAAGACTGGTTGTCGGGTGTAACGACCGTCAAAGGTGTACAAATGACAGCCGGGACGAATGACCTAACGTGCTTTCCGAAGCACGCAGGCTCTCGTTATGTAATGGATGGTCCCATCCACGAACAGACCGCGGCCAGGGTAGCTTAACTTTCTATCGACCAGTGTAGCTGTTATTATTTAGCTACGAGTCAAACTTACACAAAGCCTCTTAAATTAACTAAGGAATACCATTAATCGGGCAAAGACTAAGGTCAAAATCTATTAATGTTAGACGTGCTTTGACTAAAACATGTTCCCGTCTCTATCTTGCACTCGTAGTTTGACAGAAGTGCGACAGTGACAGGTATAGACTCTGGCTCATAGATGCAACCGAGAATTGAATCAAAATACCAGACAGACATACATAATATTTTATTAAATGAGCAGTATTTGTATATCTATATATATAAAAATAAATCCCAATTTCCCTTGGTCACGCCATCACGCTAAAACGGCTGAACGGATTTCGATGAAATTTGGCATATGGGAGACCATGACCTGGAGAAGGACATATGCTACTTTTCATCCTGGTCCGCAGACGAAGTCGCGGGCAACAGCTTCGCCTACTAAAACCTTCTTCGAGAACAACTCTATCCATTGGTGAACAGCATGAAAATTGGTGCAGTAGTTTTTGAGTTTATCGCGAGCAGGACGACAGACAGACGAGACGCGGCGGACTTTGTTTTATTATATGCAAGGAAGGATATTTGTAATCACGTTCTCGGAAACGGCTCAAACGATGAAAGTTTTTTTTCAAACTCAAATTCTTTATTGCATTCATGTGTACAACAGCTGTTACATAGATAAATAAAGTAAGATCCAACATGAAACCCGGTTAGGGCACAGCAACATAAAAAATTGCAATCAAAAGTTGCAATAGGTTTACTGGGCAAAAATCGATCTAGCTAGGTCTCATATCTGGGAAAATTCGTTTTCTCTTCGATACCTGAATGTTATGTTTGTCTAATTTTACCCGAGCAGGTTGCTTAAAACGGCCACTTTGACAAAATCTTATTAGGAAACCTTAACATGTCACAAACTGCCAATTAATAGCAATCTGCGTGCAATTCTTATTAGGAAATAATTCATCTGTTTGACAGTTTTTTATGGAGATTCGAAGAAAATGGTTCACAAATTATGAATTGCTTTTCTGTTAAATTAGAGGAATTGCTAAAGACAGCTTGGAATTCAGGAAATGAACTTGTTTTAGAGGAATTGCTAATGTGGGCGCTTTACCCCCAAGAGATCGGTCGACCATGTATGTACTAAATTATAATATAACCGCCTTACTAATAAACGTTGTATAGCGCCTGTATAATTTAACATATTTTTTTTATAACACAACGCTTTGTCTTCTTCTTTCAATAGTAATTTAACTTTTGAAAGAAGAAGACAAAGCATTGTGTAACTATACAGGAGCTATACAACTTTTATTAGTAAGGCGGTTAGGCTTTTAGCATAATTATTGTTTTATTGCAGGGCAAACGCCTCTTCTCATACAGCATTGATCACCAGGTTTGCTCAACGCGGGTCCGCGATTTCAAACCTTTAGGTCCAGATATTCTCACGATGCCACGATATTCACAAACATCAAAGGCCTTGCCACAAAAACTTAGACACTTGTTCAACGCGTGTCTAATGTCAGTTTTATGTCAAACTCCTTATAGAAATGTCGAGAAGTTTAGGCTAAACAACTGATTGATATACACGGTTTTGTGGTAATAAGGTAAGATTTTACATAGAAGCGTTACAAAACCATCCCACAATAAAACAATGGAATTCCAGACGAAATGGTTCGATAACACAGATTTCTATTTAAAAACAATGTCTATATGTTTTCCTCCTTTGTTTTTCTGTCTTGCAGTGAAAGAAAACATCGTGAGGAAACTTCCACTGTGATAATAAATGACTTGTGTAATGAAGTGAGGATGCGATAGAAGACATTGCACGTGCACTGTGCTTCTTCTATGAGCACTTGAATAAACCACTAAGACGTGTAGCCGGGAAAACTTTTATTTGTTTTGAGAAGAAATGCTTATCAGTCACAATGTGTTCGGATCACAATTAAACCTCGTGTGTATGAGAAAGAGCACCATCAAAGAATCTGATACTAGAGGCATTTCAAAATATAGCACCACATGTGACTCTTTCTCAAATTACCCTATCTAGGCTGATACAATTTTTGTTTTTCTTAATTAGAATCTAGACTAGAATTTTCATCCCCAAACACCGTAAGTAAGTAATAATATGAAAGAGAAAGGGTTTTACCTATGATAATATATTTACCGAAGGTTTTTTTTATTTCGTCTTGTTAGTAATCGGCTTTACATGGAGCGACTCCCTATTGGACTTCCACAACCCAACTGCTGGGTAAACACGATACACCTTGGTAAGACGGTAGTTGTCAGACTTTCGGGCTTCTGACGACCGGTAACAACTGTCAAAGATCTACGAATGACAGTTAGGACCAACGGCTTAACGTGCTTTCCGAGACAGGTTGGAGTCTTGTTATGTAAAGATGGTCACCCATCCACGGACCAACCGCGGCATGCGTAGCTGTACCTGATCGATCTACCTGTGCGGTTGTTATTAGTTAGCCACGTGCCCCTCGCAGAAGCACGATGTCAGCATTATGGGGAAATGATGAGGAGGGATGTAAGAAAAACATGCCTCACATTTAAATACCAATCCAACTAAACAACAGTTTAACCAGAGTTTACCGTACCCTTACTAATCCATGCCATTTGTAGCATCCTGTACATAAAAGAAACAACTTATCTCAAGAACACTCTCTTTTGAACCACCCTACTTTCATCGCTAGGGACATACATACATACGCAGGTACAACCATGATAAGTACACTAATCGTTACGTCTAGGCTTTGAACTGTTTCGAGTACAAGGGGTACTAATGAAGGTAAAAAACTTTGACGTAGCGACTGAGCGATTGTATTTTGTGACAAAAAATATACGATTTGAAAAAAGAATTAGATGGACAATATCCGAATATTGGCTGTTGTGCTATGCTGTGTGCGTTGTTTTTTTTTTAATTTACATGTGAGTATTTTTTTCCCTAAATATACCCATGATATAGATAGCAAATACATAAGTAACGAATGAAAATGATATTTGTATTTTGTGTCACGTTTATTTATTCAACAAAAGTACACGTCGAGAGAATGTTGTGATTATTTAGTACTCATGTATCGTTTTTAAACGTATGTATGTAGTTAGAAACTTCGTTATTTGCTACCAACCGAAGCCAAAACAAAATATTAAAATACTAGCTGCGCCCCGCGGTTTCACCCGCGTAAGTCTCGATCCCGTGGGAATAACGGGATAAAAAGTATCCTACGTGTTAATCCAGGTTATAAACTGTTTGCCAAATTTCATCCAAATCCATTCACCCGTTTTTACGTGAAAGAGTAAAAAACAAACATTCATCCATCCATCCATCCATACTTACAACCTTTCACATTTATAATATTAGTAGGATAAATCTTTCTCCGAATATGTGTAATATCTTAAAACTTCCCTTCAAATACTTGACACACTACAGCAGCCTCATTCGTAACCACTCACCTGAAAGTCGCCAATCATCTCCAGAACCGTCTCGCTTTGATCTCAAGAGGAACACTCGATGAAGCAATTAGCTTCCTTGTGAATGTTTGTGGCACTCTTACTATCTGAGCCGTCGGTGGAACCCTAGATACATACGAGGTTGAAGGCGTAGTTTGTTCTTTTGATTGGTAGTAGAAGCTGTTTATAAAGAGAATTTCTACTTGATAGAGTGACCCCTCGGGGGGAATATTAAAGGCTAACATTATCTTAAAAAATACAGTATACGTAGATATATTTAGTAACCGCTTAACTATTCCTCAAGAGTCATAAAAAACCCTATAAGAAATCGACACGTGTTTCACCTCTCAACAAGGCATCCTCAGGATGACGATTGACCAGTCTGCTCCGCCCAGAGCGGGAGAAATCATTGGATGATTTCCAACCATCATTAAAAAAAAAGGATGACGATGTTATGACGGGTTCGCGACTGGTCAAGTCGCGAACCCGAACACGACGTGTTGCCACGCCGAGCGCTGGACGCAGAGCGTGTGAGCTTGCGGCGGTAGCGAGTATCATGTGCCGAGCCTTTTCCCAACTATGTTAGGGTCGGCTTCACGTCGAAGCAGAAGGGAGTCCAGTCCAGGAGTCGCTCCATTTAAAATTTTTCGTCATCCTAGGTATAATAAATGTAAATGTTTGGGAAGGTGATTGTAACTCAATCACGGATTTCTAATTTTAAGAGCTTTGGATATTTGGCATACAGCATACAGGTGAACCTAACCTATACCATGGGGTCTAAACTCGAACAAATTAAAATTACTCTTGAAAAAAAATCATAGATGGCAGCATAAGTAACAATTTATGAAATTAACAATCACTGAAAAGCGTTAAACGGCAAATTTTGGCTGAGGTAAAAAAAACAAAACATCTTTGTTTAATGCTGATTTATGTACTTACACTCACAAATCTCGTATTTTCAACAAAAAACTTAAATTAAGCCGTTTACTTGAACTCGAACCCTTAGGGCGAATTTCACCAAACTTTTATACCGAGTATAAGTCTTATCCTCCGAATAAATTTTGAATTTTTCCATACAAAAACTGTCAGAGGACAATTTTATTCCACGGATAAAAGATATCTGACTTTGATGAAATCAGCCCTTAGAATGATAAAGTAGTCATCTCTGTTAATCATTTCGTCGAGAGCTCTTTGCAATAGATGGCGTTTTACTAAAGTGATGACAGGGTCACTTTAAACTTGCGTTTAAGACGTTTCATTAAGGAAAATCAAAGAACATTTTTTTTTAATCTAGTACTTTACGTAGAATTATAAAAATTGAACACCTAGGAAGAAAAAACGCAAAAAAGGAAGAAAAACATCTAGGAGTCTTGCGTAGTATCTAGGCAAGACTCCTAGATGGCGCTGTAAAACTACAGTCTCTGGCAATTAGTGAGTCGCCGATGCTGCCATCTGTTAAAAAAATGGAGGAAGAAAAATTGCCAGCTCAATAGCCAGACTTAGGGTGGTGTCATTTCTTTGTATGGGATTGGGTATCTGTACGTATAATATCTGTGCCTATACCTAGAATACTTTGATCTGGCCTATACTGGCAAAATCCAGTAAATTCTAGTAGAAAAATAGTATTTCAGACACAATAAGAAGTAATAGGTACACGGTACTACACCCTTAAGTGATACATATAAATATGTAACAAACATTTAAATCCTTTCAGTATTAGAGTGAAAACGTAACGAACAATCAAACAAGCTCACTTTCGCATTTATAATATTAGTTAGAATAAAACTTCCTTCGTATAATTCGAACTCGGTATATAATTCTTTTGATTCTAGGCTTCCTAATTTCCCTAGGGAACATATATTTTTGTTTGATAAATATTATCTACCTTATTTTATCCTCCTGTGGCTATATTGCAATCCATCTAATAAATGTAGGTACAAAAATATTAAAAAGAAAAATCCGTCGAGTTTTAATGTCTCTTTTGGACTGGAAATACCCAAGTGATGCCAAAATATACCTACTGAAATTCTGACCCATGAAACAAACCTTTTATTATCATTTGAAGACTTCCCAGAACACTCAAATAAACGATAGAAAATCCGTTTCCCAACTCACTTGTGAACTCGAAAAATATTCGTGTCAAAACAAAACCTTTTTTACACGACTGCTCAAAAAGGAGTGTAATGTTTTTTTACCGACGGTCTAGCATGCCATGGTGGTCACAGAATATAAAACAAACCAGAAGGTATCGCGCACAGGTATTACAATGATTCGACCCTTTCTTAAAAAAAGCTGTTATTTATAAAGAAAGGGTTGAATAATTATTGTTTGTATATGTGTTTTTTTTATGTTAATTTCTGCGCATGACAGAAAGGAGAAAATATAGAGACGGGACCCTTGGCAGCAGGCAACTGAAGGAACACGGGTGGGTTTTAGTCAGTAAAAGTCTGACACGCCCTCCCGCTCCGCCCAGAGCAGGAGAAGTCAATTGAAGATTTCCTAACCTCAAAAAAAAAAGAAAAAATATGCCTTCTGGTCTGTTCTGCATTCCGTGGGCCAGCTATGCCCAGCCCATCAATTTCACAGGTCTGCCAGACTATTGCAATCGTCCGAAGCGTCCCGCCAATCATTTCAATCAGCTTTCAATCATTTTCGAGCGCCCACCCCTCGCTAATACGTTTTGACGGCAATTTTTTCTATTTTTCTTTTCACATTCCGTTGAGTTTTCTTTTCCATTTATAATTGCGATTCATTATGGCACCTGTTTTACGCCAATTCGTTGGAATAAATGCGAAGTGAGAGTTTTCGTGAATGGTTGTCTGACCGAGTGTAATATTTACGGGATTTTATTATTTTATTAAAAGGTATCTACTGTTTGTTGTTTGAATAAAATTTTAGCGGTTTGGGTACATTAATTTTGGTTTCAGTTTTCTTTTAAACTCGAGGTGATCTTGTGATAATACGAACATCCAATTAACTTTTAAATAATAAAAAATCAGCTTCTTTTCCCAACTACATTGAGGTCGGCTTCCAGTCTAACCGGATGCAGCTGAATACCAGTATTTTACACGGAGTGACTGCCTATCTGACGTCCACAACCCAGTAACTGGGTAATACGATACCCCTTGTTAAGACTGGTTGTCAGACTTTCGAGCTTCTGACGACCCGTAACGACTGTCAAAGATCAACGAATGACAGCCGGGACCAACGGCTTAACGTGCTTTCCGAGGCACGGAGGAGTCTCGATATGTAAAGATGGTCACCCATCCATAGACCAACCCCGGCAAGCGTAGCTTAACCTGACGGATCGACCCGAGCGCTTGTTATTACTTAGCTACGAGCTCCTCCAAAACTTTTAAATAATAATACCAGCTTATTAGTATCCTACTGCAGGGCAAAGGCCTCTTCTCATACCTACAGAGAAGGCACGAGCATTGATGACCTCTCTTGCTCAAAACAGGTTGGCGATTTTAGACTTATATTATAACTACTAGCTGTCTTTGGCACATGGGTAGACCATGACCTGGAATAGGACATAGGATACTTTTTATCCCGATATTCCTTCGGGATCGAGACTTACGCGCGTGAAACCACGGGGCGCAGCTAGTAAGATATAAAGTTACATTTTAGATACAAAACATTGACAGAATATCAGAAAACTAAAATTAAGAGCCAGATTGTCTTTATTTTGTTAAAAATTACATCCAAGATCGTAGATTTATGAATATGGCAGGATCTGCCCGTATACACCATCTCAACTGTATTCAAAGCTTCCCAAGCAAGATATATTCCATCTCAAGAACAAAACGTTACATAAGTAACGAACCCAGCTCCTGCAGTAATTATTCTCCGACCTAACAACGTTACAGTACGGCACTCGGTCCAGTTTCCTCTCCAGCAACTCATTCATGTATAAGTAGCCCGCAGTTTGTTTAGCCCATAATAAATGCGCACTCCATGGGACTCCTGGTTTGCGATACTCCTTTAGAAATACCTTACTATGTAGCTTGGTATTCTGCTAATTCATTTTACTGAACAACTTTTTAAGGCTGCGTGCTGCTAAAAGAAAGACGCGGGTGCAACTGCAATTTGCTGCAAAAGTTGCCGTTGTTTTTCTACAATGCCTACTTATGAAATTAATATTTTGAACAATACAGGGTGTTAGGGTAAACACCGTTATCCTGGAAACCAGTGATTTGGTTTCATTTATAGAACGCAAAATCAATGGAAAATTAATACAACTTTTTTTTTTAAAGAAAATCTTCTTTTTATCTCAACAGTATTTCACCATACGGGCAACGAACTTACGTCTCAACACGGGTGGGGGACGCGGGACGTGACCTGACCGGCCGCGAACGCGACCCGTATTGTGTATTATTCATGTGTTGTGTAGGTAGGTAGGGGGGGCGGCGACCTCGGGCGCCCATGAATTTGCATTTTTTTTTTTGTGTCGGATATAAACTTTTTAAAATCTTTTAATGAAAATAATGTTTTCTTTTGTTGTGACTCGGTCATTTATTTTTATATTTAAGTAAACTACTCATGGTTTGAGTGACAACGGTGTTTACCATTACACCCTGTGGATATATTTTAAAAGGGTGGTGTTCGTGGAGTTTCTTGGCCGTTCTTCTCCATAGGAACCTACATAATAGGCTTTGAAATGCAAGTATCTTTATCTGCCTGAAAGACCGACTCCTTTGATGATTCAAAATTGCCTGTAAATAGTTTAGTTGAAATAAGCTCGTGCTAAGGAGGAGCTCGTGTCTACGCTTGCCCGGGTTGGTCGGTGGATGGGTGACCATCTTTACATACCGAGACTCCTCCATGCCTCGGAAATCACGTTAAGCCGTTGGTTCCGGCTGTCATTCGTGGATCTTTGACAGTCGTTACGGGTCGTCAGCAGCCCGAAAGTCTGACAACCAGTCTTACCAAGGGGTATCGTATTACCCAGTTACTGGGTTGTGGAGGTCAGATAGGCAGTCGCTCCATGTAAAATACTGGTATTCAGCAGCATCCGGTTAGACTGAAAGCCGACCCCAATATAGTTGGGAAAAGGCTAGGCAGATGATGATGATGGTTTAGTTGAAATAAATGCTTTGAGTTTGAGATTGTATGAAGCTTGAACTCAGTCTTATATTTACTCAGGAGTCACCGCCTGCGCTCGTCGCCTCAAAGCCACTGTCAGCCCGCTGTCGCTTTACAATCCGCAGCCTTACAGTGCACTTAGGATATTTCAAAGATTTCTTACTTTATTTTCTCGTACGAGTATTTGTACTGTAACGTTTAAAAGTTTCTACGTTGGCATCCGCTGGCAGAGAATGAAAGAAAAACGAATTGAACCGAATGAATTGCTTAACGATCCGACTTAGTTCTGAAGTGAACGAATGAGCGAAATTGATTTCTAATGGCGGGGATTTTTACAGTGTAAACTTTTAAGGAAGTATATTATTTTAGAAAAAAAAAATGTATTCATTCAGTGGAAGTTAGTTGCAAATTACTCAATTATTAGTATGGGACCCCCGGGGTTTTAATGGAAGTACAGTTTTGAAAATACCTTACAATTACGCAAGATTCATGCGATTTCATCCCAAAGTATTGATAGAAATTGTATAGTATTCTCGTGTAGTATTCTCGTATTACCCAGTACTAGATTGTGGAGGTCAGATAGGCAGTCGCTCCATGTAAAATACTGTTATTCAGCTGCATCCGGTTAGACTGGAAGCCGACCCCAACATGGTTGGAAAAGGCTAGGCAGATTGTTTGTGTATTCTCGAAACCACATTATTACGAAATGGGTCTTTTCTCAATATTGCAATTGTTATTTTACGAGAAAATTCTTGAATGTTGCGTAGGAGTAGGGTTTTCATGCTGCTGACTTAGGGTTGCAATCACCTAAATTACGTTGGACCCTGGACAAATACTTCAAATACCCCGGACATATGGGTGAAATGAAGATTTTTCCCCGAAAGTAATCTCGGTTTTTTTTTTTTCAAATAAAATAAAACCATCGTATCATATATATTTCTTAACATTTTTTTTTCAATATTTGTAGCGCGGCGAGACCTAATGGTTTAATTATTATTTATTCTAAATAATTCAATTAATCGGATTTCCCCTGACACAAAAAGTGTCCGGGTTAACCGGGATTAAAGTAACCGGGATACTATTTAAAAACCCTGGCTGGACGCTCCCCTGACGCCCTCCAAACTAGGAGAAATCCGGGGAAACCCGGACGGATGGCAACCCTATGCTGACTGTACATACATACTTCATAATTATCATGTTTGTATTTATATCAGAAACCCTGACTCCAGATCTTACGAAGCCTTAAGAACACAGAGAACTCTGCGTGCAGTAATAAGTTCTCCAACCTTTCGGGAATTACACGATACGGTTTCCAGAGGAAAATCGTTCCTAAGAGAGTAAGAGGAAACAAAGCTATTACTATCGTATATTCATGTTACTTCGGACAGCATAATCCCAAGACCATTAAAAGATAAAATACCTACATATTTCACGTTAGTGTCAATGTGTTTTATTTTATTCTAGACTCTCCGGCAAAGAATTGACGCCTTAAAAATGTGGTGCTGGTGTCGCCTATTAAGGATACCATGGGTAGCCCACCGTAAAAATGTCTCGATCGTTAAACTAGTCAAATTAGAGAAAGCACAATAACTATCTTCAACCTGCTTGCAACGTGTCGTGAGATCTTTGGCCACATTGCTCGCAGAGGTACCAATAACTTGGAACTTCTAATGGTGACTGGAAACATAGAGGGGAAAAGACTATTTTTTTTTTTTTGAGTGTGGGAAATCATCCAATGACTTCTCTCGCTCTGGGCGGAGCGGAAGGGGTTGTCAGACTTTTACTGACTTAAACCCACCTTCCTTCAGTTGCCTGTTGCCAAGGTCCCGGTATCCCTTTCAGACTTTCCCGCAACCCTGACAGGCATCGGTCCTAGCGGATCCCGCCAATTGTGCTGACATCTCTTTGAGGCGCGCGTGGAACACGACGCACCATCGACCCGGGCAAAAGACCTAGAGGCCGAAGCCTAAAAAGGTGATCGGATCAAATATCCGAGCATTTGACGAGACCTATCAGCGCCGACCAGGCCACTGCTGGTGACAGATGGAAAAAGTGATGCGGAGTCACGATTCGCGGCAGTGAGACAAGCAGTGGCGTATTAATCCTAAGGCAAAATAGGCTCGTGACACAAAGGGGCGCGCGCGGAAGATTTCTAACAAAAAAAAAAGCAAATTAATTGTGTAAGTTAGTATGCACGTTACTGGACTGCACCATACTTACACAATATAAAAGATTATTTCATTCTTTATAGACGTAGAGCTTCCGAAGCGTGCTGATTTTATAAAAAGAAGTGGGTAAGATACTAAATTAATGATAACAAACGATCATCTGTCAAAACACACAGTCATGGGGCTTAAAACAGTCACTTTGACAGAATCATAATAGGAAAATATTATGATTCATCGCAAAATGTCACAAACTCATAATATGATCTGCGTGCGATTCATATTACGAAATAATTCATCTGTTTGACAGTTTTCTATGGAGATTCGTAAAATGGTCCACAAATTATGAATTTCTTTAGTGTCAAATTAGAGAAATTGCTAATGACAGCTGGAAATTTAGGAAATGAAGTGCTTTTGGAGGAATTCCTAATGTGGCCGTTTTAGCCTGTTGATGATCTGTTTCCCAGAGAGGCATAATGGATTTCCATGTTCGTTTGGTCCCTCTTGCTTTCTTGACTTTCATCATCATCCTATTCCCTGGCCTACCTACTTATCCCTACTAATATTATAACTGCGAAAGTGTGTCTGTGTGTATAGGTATATCTTATTTCTTCATGCAATAAACTACTGAACTTATGTGAAACTTGTTTATAGACAGAGACTAAAAAAATATATTTTAATATAAGTAAGTATGGCCGCTAGGGGCGTTGATGAGATGCTTGCCTAGGGCGCTCTCGACATTTAATCCGCCACTGGAGAGGACGATTGAAAAGAAGACAGAAGAGTCTTTAAAAGTACGGTAATCTATTTGCCTATATTGACCTAAATATGGCCCGTCTGGCACGCTGTATCAATCTCCTAATGCAGCTCAAAGAAAAAACTCTAACTCAATTCTTTCTAAACCGATCTACCTCGAGAATAGACGTCAAAACAGAAATATGATGACGATGCTCATCTCTAGGGGTTCACCGCTACATTTTATGCCCCAAATTTCTCTAAACACCCCATAAAATACATTAGAAGCGTTATGATGCGGTGCTAAGGTCCATTTTGCCTTGTAAGGGTTGCCAATAAGGATGATACTGTAACTAGAATTAGGTCGAAGCCACCCAGGTGTGTGTGCATCTTTTGACATTTTGATAAATCGCCGTATCTTGGATTTATGGTCGAACATTCGCCGTCTATTGTTTTTATATATTGATATTTTGGTACGTGACAATCTGTGCCAATAAATAAATAAAAAGGATAAAGGCAATACGAAAAGTTCAACCATTCGTATATATCGGAAACAAGTAACAATGTTTGACAGTATCAGCCTTATATTGCTTTATGATTTTTTGTATACGATTTATTCCGCTTTGAAAGGATTATCTTGTTTCAAATAAATCTTTGAATATCCTTTCTTTGTCGTTATATTGCGGATATTATTAGAGTACCCTTTTATAGGATTGACGAAATGAAAAAAATCGCGGGCTTGAAAAGCACAATCGTTTCTTAAAAAGCGCCTACTTTGTTTGGGTTGCTTGATTTATATTTTCTGCAAAAACTTATAGATTAAAGGTACCGTAAACGTAGAATTTTACTCTCGTTGGTAAAAACGAGCACGACACTCACTATACCGTTTCTCTCAGATTTGTCCAGAATACCGAATTCGTTGGGTTACAATACAAGACCAAACAACAGACTAAACTCAAATACAACCAAACAGAGTCACTATGTATAATGAAGCTGCGTAACGGACGCTCCACACAGAGCGCTGTGCGGTCGTTATGTTTTTGTTTTATTTTTTCTGTTTTTTGTAGTTTTTGTATGAAGCACAAACAAACATATAAACACAACAATCAAAACAAATTCACCGACTGCGTCGTAAAGCGCCTGCAGTGAGTGAATCTCCGAAGGACTTCTAAGTTTCATACCAATGCATAAAAAAATACCATTTATTATACTTTTTGTTTGGTGAACCTGAACGCGTGGTCGCGCCGACAGAGGGTGCTTTCCTGTTTTCAGAACAATAAGTGACATAATGAACGCGACGATCGCGTATTCGCGCGATGATCGCGTGATGAAAAGTTGAAGTATGGTCGTCGTACCGTGTTCAAAAAACAAAACAAAAGCACATTGATCATTCCGCACCCCACGGTGTAAAAAGTCAAGGAAATTAATTGTTTAACAAATTGATTACCAACTTAAACTTACACTTGTACGAAATGAATAACACGGCAAATTGATATTGTTTGTAAAAATCATAAACAATTAATTTCCCTGGCCGTATGAAGAGCGCTTTAGTTTGAAGGCAATCTAACTTGTGTTGGTTTCAATATCACGTAATTTTAACCAAGCAGCCGTGTTTAGTATATTTTGCTCCGCTCTCTATTAAATTACTTTATGCTCTCAATTTCCATTTAAAGTTGTGCTATTTTTAACATCCAGGGCTAGACCCCAAAACTTTACAATTACAATTTACAAAATAACTCTTACAAGTGTGACAAGAAAATTTGACTTTCTTCGCTAAGTGAAATTAAATGATGTCTACTTCCGTAACAACCAGTTGCACAAACACAAATATTAATGCATCATTACGTAATGAATAATTAACGCTAATGATTTCATTAATATTATCAAAGAACCATTCAAATCAATTCAATGTTGCTTTCTGCAACAAGTTAATGCGAGATTAGTATTTAATGACAGATTTTTAAGTTTAAGTTCGTTTCTGCAACTGGCTGTTTGTAGATCTTCTAAAACACTTTTACACGTCAATATTTTAAAACTAGATGGCGCCTCGCCGCCATTTCAATCACTGAGAACAAATTCCGAAACACCCTTAGAGGTCATGGTCTCTTTGAAAAATGCAAACATTATAACGGGTGTAAAAAGAAACTTAACGAAGCCAAAAGTCACTTGTTATTCCCGTCATTGTGATATTTTTTTTGTTTTGAACCATACCTGGGAACCTTCTAGTTACGGAGATATTGACGATTAAACTTCCAACTTTTACAGACGTTTTTTAAAGAAAGCAAGTATTAAATGCTTAATTTTAAATACCCCACAAACCTTAACCGT
Organism: Lithophane semibrunnea; assembly: GCA_947363905.1. Lineage (NCBI taxonomy): Eukaryota > Metazoa > Arthropoda > Insecta > Lepidoptera > Noctuidae > Lithophane > Lithophane semibrunnea. Next base: position 13,566,495 of record OX376201.1, read on the forward strand.
TGCATGCATAAACACTATCTTTTGCGTGCGTTACGTTGCGCACTACCGTATAAGTCGTTTCCCAGCAATTATTTTTGTGCAATGTTACTTAATTTGATGTACAGCATTCGCAGTTGACGGCTTTGTGATGGGTCTTTTTACACTCTGTATAATATTCTTAAGAGGAAATAGGATCGGTCCCTTCTCCATACAAACGCTCTCGCCTGTTTTTTCCCTGGTTTATGACCTTAGAGCAATGATTTTTTACAGTAAAATAATTATCAACTAGTTCTATGCCCCTATGTCCGTTTTGATGATACATTATCTGTAGAAGCACTAGACCATTAGAAAATGCTCATAATTGCCTGTTTAGACCGCTGTCATCAGAGGCCTGACAACTATAAATGAAAAAGAAAAACATAGGGGCACAGTAAATATCCTTCTTAATCAATTTATAAAATATCTTTCAAATTGGTCCAATATTGGAGGAGGTAATAGACGAGAGCCGAGCCTCGAATTATGAATTTTTGTATGGAGAAAAGACCTACCCTATTTCCTCTTAAGCTTTTATGTGAGTCTAACAGTGCAGGGCCATGTTTGGAAGTGTATTTTGAAGACAAAGTAAGCAGCATTGAGCTGACCTGTGTGTGTTTGTACGTACAACCATTATAAATCAAGATTGGCATACATTTTCTACCATCTACATTTTAGCCAAGAGTAAAGGAAATTACTATCGGTGTATGACAAGGGTACGATAAGTTACTAAGTTACAAATCAATCGGAAATAGGCCTCTCTCGAAATAGGAATAGGTATTTATTGCCTGTAGTTGCTTCGCGAGGAAATAACTTCGAAGTCGAGTCACTAGTTTCCCCTACGTGATCTTGGGGTTGGACATTTGTAAAACTAAAGAATGCATGAGCAAATGAAATCGTGGGAAATCATATATGTTCTTGTGTAACTATGAATAACAAATTACAATATAATCCATAGTAATATTATAAATGCGAAAGTAAATCTGTCTGTAACCCGTAACACGTGTAACCCGTTTCACGTCTAAACGGCAGAACTGATTTTGATGAAATTTGTCTCATAGGTAGACCATGACCTGGATTAGGACATGGGATACTTTTTATCCCGGTAAGTTAGAAAATGTTTGACCACAACGAGGGCGTAGTCGCTGGCAAAAGCTAGTATTACCTATCATAAGTATGTTTTACAATTTATTAACATTAAGATTAATAAAATACAATAGATGCAGATTAATATTTCACCTCTCAACGAGACACCTTAAGGATGACGATTGACCAATCACGAACCTGAACACGACGTGTTGCCACGCCGACCGCTGGACGCAACAGCGTGCTGTGTGTGTATTGCATGTTTTATGTCATGTTAAAGTCGCGCCGGAATCAAGTAACTATTAAGATTAATCGAGGCGTCAGATAAATTGTGGTTTCTATAACACATCATAGTGAGCAAACATAGTGATCAATAGCCGTCCATCCCTAGCATGAAAAGAACTATTAGAGAAAAGACTATTAGAGGCTCATATACCTATTACATTTTTCTTGTTTAAGATCAATCAATTAACTCAGCCTATATATCGCAGTCCACTGCTGGACATAGGCCCCACCACAACACCCTGTCCTCTCCTCCCCGACCCACTCTGTCCTAGCCACCTTTTTAAGGTCGTTGGTCCACCTAGCTCGGATATCTTCACTTCAAGAGCTCGCACATACCTATCTTATGCGAGCTATCAGGGGGCCTAAACCGGCCACATTAGCAATTCCTCTAAAAGCAGATTAGCAATTCCTCGAATTCATTTCCTGAATCCCAGCTGTCATTAGTAATTCTTCTAATTTGACTTAAAAGCAATTCATAATTTGTGGACCATTTTACGAATCTCCATAGAAAACTGGCAAACAGATGAATTATTTTGTAATATGAACTACACGTAGATCATTTATAATAGGTCTTTACCTATGAAATTGCCGTTCTGCAGTACTGGCCATTTCAAATCAAAATAATTTTTGTTTGGCTAAGAATTCTAATTTCAAATTAATTTTATTTTAAAAACATGGAATTCTTTTTTCAAAAGAAGTCATTTGTTTAATGATTAGTGTTACATTTTCATCGCATTTCAATCTTTTTCGTCATCATGGATACGTTAAAAATTCGAGTAATTATCGAATATGAGTACCGTCGTGGCAGCAACGCGGCACAAGCGGCACGCAACATCAACGACGTTTACGGAGCTAACACTACAAACCAACGCACCACCTGTTATTGGTTTGCTCGCTTCCGTTCTGGAAATTTCGACCTGCAAAAAAATTCAATACTCGAGAGGCAGTACAAAATGCCTTTGAAGAATTTGTTGCCTCCCGTCCAACTGATTTCTTTAAGAAGGGCATCAATGAACTGCCACTGCGTTGGCAAAGATGCATTGATTCCATGGGTGATTACTTCGATTAATACAAATAAAAATACATGAAAAAAAATCGTTTAAATTTTTTCATACAAAACGGCAATTTCATAGGTATAATATTATTATGAATTGTCAGTTTGTGACATTTTATGATGATTCATAATATGATTATGCTAAAGTGACCGTTTTAAGCCCCCAGAAATCATACCTACTCAACAAAACATGAAATAAAGTTCTAAACGACCAATTCAAAATAAATCCCACATCCTTTGAGCCATCTATAGTCAATAAGGCAGGGCGCAGACGATTGCAATCAAAAGATAACCGGTTTCTTCCGGACCGGACCTGTTTTATCTGTATTGAGGTCAAGTCGATTAATACCGGACCGTAGTTAACATATTTTTGTGGTGAAATGAAACTGCAGAATACTGAATAGTTTATCGAGAAATGTTTATTTTTGTTAATTTTATTTATTACTAAATAGCGACACGCTCCTGCCTCGTACGGTTTTTATGACTTTATAAAACATCGCGATTTCTTATTAGCATAATATTATTATTATACATATAAACTTTCCGGAATAAATCATCTAAACGATGGTGAAAACCTCATCAAAATCTGTTCCGTGGTTTAGAAGAACAACGCGTACATACGGACAAACACGAAAAGCGATTATAATTTATAATATGTAAAGATATAGATGTTGTGTGATTTTTATGTTTTTCGTGTAAATTATTTAACTGGTGTTAGTTTACAGATTATACTAGGTCGATGTGTAACAATATGTACGTTACGGACTTACATAATGTTACACCCAGCATATAAAATTGGCTTTGCGATAAAATCATTTTTAGTTTATTTACCCACCTATACATAAACAACTCGTGTTTGACGTACCTAAATGCCTCATACTTTCTGATTATATCTCGTAGTATTTGCTAAGAGTTAAACCTCAATATAAAAACCAAGATGATTAATTTTTCAATAAGAAAAACAAACTAATAAAGATTTCCAAGAACACCTTTAGCCTGCAGACAATATTAACATATTAAAGTTTACGACGCCCATTTACATAAAACTTCATTACATTTTATTAAAATAATAACAAGACAAAAAGTACATTCGAGAAGAAAACTTGATCCAAGATGAGGATTTGGATTCAAAAATCACTGGTCGTACGTAGCTGCTACGAGCGGCTACGGCGTAGGCCGCTACGCCGTATATGATTTCGTGCAGTAATTTTTCGAGCTTTATTAATTATCATTGCATATTGATATAATGTTTATGTCTTATGTCTTCACTTATATTATTATGCTCTGCACGAAAAGGAAAAGAAAATATAATCCAATCATGTAACCGTAATTCCATTAGATCTTTTCTTTAAAATATGTTATACCATAAAGTAAAATTTTATTTTTACGTTTTGCAAGATTCTTTAAACGAATAAAAAAAGGAAATTATTTTCGTTTGAACCAAAGAAACTGGGTCGTGGGAATTCGAAATTCAATTTGATTCACAAGAAAATATTTTATCGAATTCGTGCGAGTATGTGAACAAACGAGGTTATGGAGTTATAATAACAATTTCTTTTGCTCGTAATATTATACGAACTTTTTGGTGAGTACATATTATTTTTGTTGAGGTATGCGGGTATTCCTAAGGGTTGTTTTTTGTTTTTTACTATGGAATAAAACTGCGTTTGCACAATGAGTGTTGAATGAAAATTATCCGGTCATGCTTTTTTCAATTTTCTAAGACACACAATCTAGCTGTTAAACTTGCACAAGAATTCATCCACGTATATTTTCGCAGTGTTAAACTATTTACAATTTGTCGATTTTGAGAGTACCTTTAAGGCCAACGCAGACCGGGACGGGATGGCAAAGGATTTTGCCGTCAGTCAGCGCACACTAACCGCTTAGATACCGCGGCATTCCTGCGCCTTGCCACGGCTCGGGCGCCCCGCGGTATATCACAACCAGCGCCGGTGTCCTCGGCATGCCGTTGCCTACCGCAGTACGCCACGGCATCCCGCCGCGGGAGCCCGTGGCGCGTCTTTCAATGCCGTGCAATGAAATACCTTTCGATGCCATGGCATCATTTTAACCGTATAGTTCGGAACCGCCCCCGAAAGGACCCGAACACACGAACCTCCGCTGGCTCGGTAGCGGGTCCTTTGGGACCCCAGAATTACCACATACGACACCCTATCTCGATTATGGAAATATTGAATATGCTACCCATCAAATCTTATGAATGTGCGTTAATTATGAGAGTTGGATAAAAACTCATTATGTTTACGCCATTAAATCTTTCATATTCAGCTCGCAAAATAATTAATTCACCTATATAAAATTCATGACTGTAAATACCATAATCGCCATTTTGATGACAGTGGTGGTCGAGGCTAAAAAACATAAAAATGGGTGATTTTCAACATCCATACCCCACCACAGGGGTAGTGAATAATACATCATTTAATTATTTGACGAACTCATCCATTGTTCAAGTTAAATAAATTGTGGTAATGAAGTTTTGTGTTATCCAAAGACGAAGTTTCGCGCCAATCGTGCGTGTTTTAATTTTTTCTTTTCACGAATATAACTCATACACATGTAGATACGATTTAAAATGTGACAAATATTATTCAAAATATTATATACAACTAGAAAATGTCCAAATCTTAACATAATATTCGAACACAGGTCCAATAACACGTATTATTCATTACCACTACTGAATTTATTTTCAAAATCGCCGACCATTATACTTTTTTTTATTGTAATGATGTCCGAAAACGATTATGCCAAACGATTATTTTTTAAATTTCGTTCTTCTCGATTAATTAATATGTCGAATATAAGAAATCGATATTTGGAAATTGAAATAAAATTGTTTTACACAATAAATACATTAAGCACTGGTTAATTTAATAATTTATACTTTTCTCATGTTATTTTAATCGTTTTTCGGTCATTATATTGAAACCTATAAATTCTATTAACTCAATAGACACGACTTTATGGCCGGGCTAGGTACCTCATCTTTTGAATTTCGCGCCGGAATGTTTCTTTAATTGAATTTAAAAACGGAATGCACTCGCTGTTCAAAATTATTTTAATATACCTATTGGACAATTATTTAGAGTGGATTTTATTTTTTATACTCTTTTCTGACAGTTTGCTACAGAATGCCCAGTATACTTTTTAGGTAGGCGTAGGCTTAACACAATTTTGTTTATTAATGGTGATAAAATTCCGCAAACGCTTTTATATAACGTTAATATTTTTTTTTAGTTGTATGAGCTTGGTAGTTTTTGTTTTTATTAGGTTACTTTAGTAAGTTTGTATTTCTAGAAAAAACTACGAAAAACAAAGTTAATTCTGCAGTTGTAACCGAAAATAACCCATAACTCATTGTAGAAATACGGGTTATTTTCGGTTACAATGGGTTATTCACTTTAAAAAACAGTCACATAGAAGCATCTTATCATTTTAATTTCCCACTTTCCCTCTCTTTCTCTCTTGCTATCAAATTAGAAAAAGACCTTCGCAGGTATGAACGCTTTTTCGAAAACTTATTTTTTCAATTTTCTGGTTTAGCCCCCCAAAAGTGACTATTTGCAAAATCCATTTATTTACGTTACACTTCCATGTTTGGGTCACCAAAATGTATATGTGTACCAAATTTCAACCTAATCGGTCCAGTAGATTCGAAGCAAATTGCAGCAATGCAGAACAGACACAAGACTCGTGTCACACGAGTGATCCTACATGAGCTCAGTTTTTTCATTCAGTCGTACGGAACCCTAAAACGTTACACCACTATCCACAGTGTATGTGTATGTACTTATTACTAAAATTAATTTTCAAAATAAAATAATTCATGAAAAATATACCAAATAGTTTTTATTCAGTTTCTACAATTTTTAATCAAGTTTGATTATAACGAATATCGATTAGGCTGAGTGCAACATTTGAATCGAAATAGAAAAATTGGGTGAACGGTAAGCACTAAGAAGTGTTACGTCGCACCACAATTTTTGTTCATATTTGATCGTGTTTTTTATCTAGTTATGTATGAATAATGGTAAAAGTAAGAATGCAGAAAGAATGATAATATCTTTATTTGATCCTTTTGCATATTTTCAGCAAGAGAGAAGATTGTTTATGTACATATTTTCAGGGAATCTGAGTTGCCTACCTTTTGAATAGGTGTATTTATACCTATTTTAAACAACTTACGCAGTCGACTGAAGCGGTTTGACCGACCTCAACATATAATTTATGATATTTACCACAAATTTATTGTATAAAATAGATGCGGTAACATACTTTTTTTAATAAATTCGAATGCTGAAAGTTCATGTAATAAAATAAATTCATGTTCCTGATTTTCATGACGGAATTCGCAACACCCCGTCGAGTTAGCTGATGTGTCACGTGTCAAAATCTTGTCGAGCAGAGAGGTTAAAGCATAGCAATTTATGTCGTATTTCTATATCGATACGTTTGAATGTCCATTGGTAAAAATTTAAATCCCTTGCCATGCCGTCCTCGTCTGCGTAGGCCTTTACTGAATCCAATTTCAATAAGTAATTTTGATTTTTAATTTCAGGTAAAGAATTCAAGATTTGTAATGTACTTGGGTGTTCTTTGAATGTATGCTTCGACTTTCAAACTTTTGAAAGATGTTCAGAATTCGATTCCGCCAACTTTTATGCACCGGAAAACTTTGCATCAAAATGAGAATTTTGTTTTTAGGGTTCCATAATGTATTCAAACAAATCGAATCGATGGGTCAAATGTAACCAAGACTCCAAATACCTACATTAAGAGGTACTAGAATCCATAATAATATTATAAATGTGAAAGTAACTTCTGTCTGTATCTCTGTTACCTTTTCACGCCTTAACGGCTGAACGAATTTCAATGAAATTTGACACACAAGGAGAATAAGCCCTGGGTTAGGACGTAGGAAGAGCCAATGGCGAAAGCTAATGATTTCATAATAACGAAAATGTAGAAAGAGACAAAGTTATACTGTTGTTACACTCTATAACTTTGATTGTAGTTCTACCACAAGTGGGATACTTGACAGGGTTTTCATTCATTCAAATATATTTAGCTTTGAAAACTAAATATAACTCAATTAATTTCTGAATAACAATGAAAAAGAATTAACTGTCCTATTCAGTCTAGACATTCAAGGGGCATCAAGGGCTCTCGTCCACAAACAGTTAAGTGTTGGCATTAGCAACCTTATTGGAAAGACATAAGGGTCAAAATAGCGGCCATTCGGTTTTATAGCCGTACGTTTATACTTGGGAAGATAACTTCCTTATTGTTGGCAACTACGTGACTTTTGTTAACGACGCTTTTCAACGGAGATTATTGAGAATCCATGGACGCCTGACCATTTGCATTTTATTTTACTTATTTTAATTGAATACTCTCTTCCTACGTACATTTCGAGCAAATCTAGAACATTAATAAAAGTTAATTTTATAGGCACTTGCTGCTAAAGTTGGTACCGCTACAGCCTTTTTACTAGGAGTTAGTACTAAATATCTTCATTGTATCCCAACCCTTCCCAGATAATCAAACTACTTATGTATGTGTACAGTCACGGACTTTAATTGATGAGCCACTTGGCACTTTTCGGTGCATCGTTATGCCTTGAGAATCAGTTTTAAGCAATGTAGATAAGTCGTCGATTACAAACTCTCTAAGTAGGTTTAATCGATATGTCTCGAGAATCAGTATATAAGAAATTTATTTATTTTTTCATCGCTACACATAGGATTTTCATAGCTGTCAAAACGGAATTCTTAGATTGTCGCGAGTCTAGTCGGTTATACTCGTACATCCAGACACGGAAAATATTGTCTTCGTATTGTAGAAGAAGAAAATTATATTTAATATCTTTACCTGTTGGCTAACCTGAGAGCCAGAACTACAAACTTGACAGCAGAGTGACTACCCAAAGTCAACCAATTGCAGGTCTAGCAACCGTAACCTAGCGACGATAAATTTAGCGTAGCCATAGTAACGTTAGCGTACGGAGAAGTTTTAATAAAGGGTGATGCGCTAGGGTGGCCCGCGAAATTCAAATTTTCTTACGTTTTTTGCAATTTACAGGTCAGTATCAATTTCAATTTCAATTTCAATTCTTTATTGCATTCCACAATGTATTTGCTTAGGTGGTAAACATTTGCGTATGAACAACCGTGGACCCTGTCGGGCACAGCAAAATAAGTACTTATAGGTATAGGTAGAGAGGACTTATTGTTCATCTTATATTCTAACCAAAAAAATCAATCAGGTTGTATGTTGATGTAAATATTATTAGCGCTCGTAACAAATATGGATTTACAGAATTATAAACATTAAAATCAGCAATACAACTCTAAGCTCATGTAAGTGCGGCACTTTCATGAACTTAGAGAGTAGTATTGCTGATTCTCATAGAATCTCTGAACAATTCCAGAGGCTCTTTAAAAAATAAATTGTCTAGTCAGGCAGACAACTTACAATTTGAAGAAGAAAGTCATGAAACGCCTGTAATGAAACCATATGGCGATTCAGAAAACCGTGCAACGCCATCTATCGAGCAAGGAGGTAAACTTGAATGCGCTTTTTTGCATGATTGTTTAATGTAGTCCGAATATCCTGGAATTTCCTAAGAAAATACCTAGCCCTTCGTTAGTACCTAAACGTTTTTAGGGTTGCGTAGTCAACAAGGAACCCTTATAGTTTCGCCATGTCCGTCTGTCTGTCCGTCTGTCCGTTTGTCCGCGGCTTAGCTCAGAGACTGTTCGTACTAGAAAGCTGTTATTTGGTATGGGTATACATACAGTATGCAAGGGTAAACACCGTTGTCACTCAAACCATGGGTACTTGACTTAAATATAAAAAGGAATGACCCAGTAACAACAAAAAAACCTTATATTCATTAAAAAAAATTAAAAAGTAAATATCCGTCACTGTCCCGATACTCATGGAAACGCGTACGAGAGAGCTACGAAACAGCTGACGGCCGGTCAAGTAACGTCCCGCGCGCCCCGCCCGCCCCCGCCAACCGCCGGCCGCCGTGTTGAGACGCAAGTTCGTTGCCCTTGCGTGTGGGGTGAAATATTCTTGTGGAAAAACGAAAATTTTCTTAAAAAAAAAAAAGTTGTATTTTTCCATTGATTTTACGTTCTATACATGAAACCAAACCACTGGTTTCAAGGATAACGGTGTTTACACTAACACCCTGTATAAATCACGCCGACAAAGTAGTAAAATAAAATAGTACGGTACCTCCCTCCCCTACACGTAAAGTGGAGATGGTTTTTTTTTTCTCGTCAATCCCATGGTGTGTGAAAACTATTTTTGGATACAAGGATCCGTTTGCGAAATGAGCTTTAAAGTGCAAATTTTTGTTAGAGTCAAGTGTGTCCCCCCCCCCCCTGCCAGCTAAATGGTTGGTTTCGGATGTGTGAAAATATTCACGGCAGTAGTACCTATTTATAACGAAATTAAAAGGAAAACTATCACAGCTAAGTAGGCTGTACAAGTTACCGAGTAGCAGTTGCAAAAACATGTTCTCCCATACAATATGCATGGGAGAACATGTTTTTCAACTACAATGTTAAGTTTGTTGGATAAATCCATCCCAACTACAGAACCTTTCATTGTGCGTGTTTCGACATGCACTTGGCCGGTTTTTATTTTAGTGTTCTCAACAAAAATGAAAACGGGCCATAATAGGGACTACTGACAGAAGTGGAAACTTAAAACTATGAAATAACAGTGGGTTTTTTGAATTTTCAAAAATTGTAGTAGTGACGTACTGCGGACCAAGTGTTTCTTTGTCCGATTGGTGATAATTTTGTCACTCCATATTTTGTTCAATTGAGTCATCGCTGTTTTAGCCATGCCAATACGTCTCCGAATTTCTACTTCACAGCTACCCTTATTGGTGTATGCGGAGTCGATATACTGAAACTGGGGGCTTAAAACAGTCACTTTGGTAAAATCATAATGCTACGGCTACACTTCGCTTTATCGCGAACTTTTTTTCGTGCGCTCTCTCTCGCACACCCCTCGATTACTCGCTGAGCAAAAGAGAGCGCACGAAGAAAAGTTCGCGATAACGCGAAGTGTAGCCGTAGCATAGGTAATTGGAAAATTTTATGAATCATCATAAAATATCACAAACCGACAATTCATAATAAGTACCTAAATGATCTGCATGCGATTCATACGAAATAATTCATCTGTTTGACAGTTTTTTTTTATGGAGATTCGTAAAATGGTCCACACATTATGTCAAATTAGAGGGATTGCTAATGACAGCTGGAAATTCAGGAAATTAATTGTTTTTAGAGGAATTGCTAATGTGGCCGTTTTAGGCCCACAGTAAACGGGACTTAAACATAACCGGCGAAATGTGGGTGTAACATAGATACCTACACCTCTGCCCAGCCGTTCAGGGAAACAAGGCGTGAGGTTATGTGTTACATATATTATAAATTGCTTGCTACAAAAACATCACACAAGTGATGAATAACTAGTGATTTATGAGCCAATCGCCTCAACACTAACCCACTTATTGATCACCTATTGGCCCCTAAACCGTTGATCTATTACACGTAATATAAAAGAGGACCCATCCGTCCTTCCCAAGTTCCCGATCCTTTGTGCTCACTCAGTTATGAATGAAACCGTATAAACCAGACAGTATTATTTCAATGATAGCTAATCTTGTGTTTATAAAGTTTTGTTAGTGTACTTATTCTAGGGTTAATTAAGAACTAAATAATCCGGAATAGAACTTGAGTTAGCTTGCAGACTAATCAAGCTGATGTGACAGTGGCCATGTTTGTGGAAGGACCGGTGGCCGGTGGAGCAGACAAGTCCTTTTTTTGTTTTTTTTTTTGAGGGTGGGAAATCATCAATTTGCTCCCGCTCTGTGCGGAGCGGGACGGCGTGTCAGACTTTTACTGACTAAATCCCACCCGTGTATCCCTTTCGGACTTTCCCACAACCCAGGCAGGAGCAGACGAGTCCTGGAGTGGAAACCGCGTATCGGCAAGTGTAGTGTGGTACGCCCCCCAGCTAGATGGACCGACGATTTTAAAAAGTGGCATGGCTGCCATGCTACTTTTTGGTGGAGGATAGGGTGTCGTGGTGCATCTTGGAAAAGGCCTATGCCCAGCAGTGGACTGCGATAGGCTGAGTTGATTGGCATGATTAAATAAATTTCGTCATTAAAAGTTATTTCAAAAGCTCAATTTTAAATAATTGGTTCAGTGGTAGAGTGACTGCGGCATCGCACTACGGGTCGCAGATTTTATTTTCCCACCCTGTAAAACTATTTGTTTTTGTCTTGAATGTCTATGATGTATTCTGCAAAAAATTCAACGTGAAAACTTAAGTGAAGTGAATAGAATAGAATATAATAACTTTATTTTGCATAAAATATGCTACATAAAAGGTCTTAAATATGAGAAGTCCCACATATTTTGCTTACTTATACATTTCAGCATGCAAAAAAAAAATACCTTATAAAATAATACTTAAACAAAAAACATTTGTTGCTATTGAGATCATCATGACATAAAAATTTAAAATCTTTAAAATTACATTAAAATTCAATTACTAGTGAGATCATATTTCAAACTTTGCTTATAATTTAAGAACTCATTTATTGTATATAATGCATTATAATAAAATAAAAATAAAAAATAAAATAAAATAAAATTTGTTTATTTCAGACTAATAATGTGTCCATATTTTGTTACTAATAGGTACATTATCTTAAAACTTATGTTAGTTATGCCGAAATAATACAGCCATTTCTTAAGTTTATTTTTAAAATAATTTGGTGGCAGCTCTCTGATCTGTTTGGGTATTTGGTTGTAGATTTTGACAGACATATTATAACAATTGTTCTGACAGAGTGTACTTCTACATCTGGTGACAGCCAGTCGGGTTGGATCTCTTGAAAGGAATGAGTGAGTATATGGAGTCTGGTTATTACCTAGTGTATGCGAAGTTTGTGGTCGAAAACGCATCTATGCACGATTCATAAGTGTGCACATAAAAAATCAAAGTGGAGCTGCAATAAAACAAGGCATTAAAATGCATCGGGTGTTACGCTTGCAGCTGGCACGCTGTGACCTATTCCGAGCACACGCCGTCCCGATTACCCGATGGTCAGCGGATATTAACTATTAAAAGCGACCATCCTGGAACAAAATGCTTGTCTCTATCAGTAAATCTCATAGTATGTTCACTATCCATACGCCACTATATCCTAATCCTAACTTTATGATATTAAAAATGCGACAGTGAGTTTGTTTATAACGCTTTCACGCTTAAACGGCTGACGTTTAGACCATGACCTGGAGAAGGACATAGGCTACTTTTCATTGTGGATCGCAGACGAAGTCGCGGGCAACAGCTAGTCCTAACTAATATTATAAACCCAAAAGTGAGTTTGTTTGTTTATTTGTTTGTTACACTTTCACGCAAAAACGGCTGAAGAACGAATGGCACACATATAATTTATACCACGCAGACCAAGTCGCGGGTAGAAATATTAATTTGAAAGTAACTGTCTGTTGGCCTGTCTGTCTGTTATTTTTTCACGCCGTTACGGCTGAACGGATCCGGATGAAAACTGGCACACAGATTGACTATGACCTGGTTAAGGAAATAGGATACTTTTTAGACCTGCACGCGAGCGAAGCTGCGGGAATAAGCTAGTGTTTAATAAAGGTTCTCATTATGTTGTTTTAATCATGCATGAAGTCTAATTTCCGTCCAAATCCGTAATCAGTACAGACATTCGATGTTTGATCTGGAGATCTAGACCGTACATCCGGCGGCTAGAGAGCCTGAAACAATTAAAATGAACTACGATCACAGACTACAATTTTGTGACTACAATTCTATTCTATCTAGTTCGGCTGGTTCGTATATCGCTGCCCCTTTCGTTTCAGCTAGATTGGCCTGTTCAGATTAAACTGAGGATGTATGGCGGGCGTTAGTTTCTCAGAGTTTTAGATTTTCGGGAGTTTCTTGCGTTCGCCTCCATAGGTACCTACTACACTTTGGAACGGGCAACTAGCTTCATCTTTTTGACTGACCGAGCCCTTGTCAATTCAAATACAAAAGTGCCTGTACTGTAATTGGTTTATCCTAACTAATATTATAAATGCAAAAAGAGTTTGTTTCTTACGCTTTCACGCTAAAACGGCTGAACGGATTTGGATTAAAGGACATGACCAGTTCCTGCATTCGAATTCGGAAACTTGTGCAGGATTATAGTAAATACACTAAGATTTAAAAATAGAGATCTAATTTATCATGGATAAATTATTCCGAATAAAGCCAAGGTTAAAATATCTGGAAAAACAGTATTTTAATTGCTTCCGCTTTTGTTTTAGAGTGTGTTTCATCAAATAGTTCCTATGCCGTAATGTAGGTTCCACTGTTGTAGGACGAACTTTTGTACGTTACGGCGCCACCTAATAGGTCCGTTGTTAAAGTGCCAACATTACGGCATAGGAACTATAATGATGAAACGCACTCTATAAGTACTTCTAGATTTTGACGTTCCATTGTATCTTTATCCATCGTGTAACCATATTAAGCTACACATAGTAAAGGAAAAATAAACTAAGAACGAGTTATTTTCGATCAAGAGAATAAATGACATGGAATATAATTATAATGCATGTTTTGTTTATAATTAATTTGATTTATTTACACGCCTACAGGATAGATTTTTATTGATATTTGTGACGATCGAACACCATAATAGGTAATCACTGTGTATAAAGGACTGTTATTTCTTTGACAATGCATCTGACATTAGTGGCGGGACCAAAGGCACAATATACTAAGGTAGCAATCTTTTACATAAAATACCCAATTAATCGATTCGAGTTAATACATGAAAAATCGATTCACAAAAAAAATATTTTTGAATGGATATTTTATTATGCCCTTTTTAACTGTGTTTGATTAATTATACCATAACATAACATCACGCTTCTAATCCCTGAAGGGAGAGGACCCGTGCATAGGGGGCGCGCCTATTGCCATCAACCGGGCAAAAATCCGGACTCCACTTGCTACTGAGATATTCCAGATGGAAAAACCCAATAACACTTTGCCTGACCCAGGAATCGCAGCCCTCATGCTCAGGTCCTGGGTGCGATTCCCGGGTACAACGCTACAGCGCTTGTGACCACTAGACCAACGAGGCAGTCAAATGATTTCGATTTTAGTGTTCGGGAAAAAATCGAGTATCATTTATCAATCTCTAGATATAATAGAGATCTAATTTATCATGGATAAATTATTCCGAATAAAGCCAAGGTTAAAATATCTGGAAAAACAGTATTTTAATTGCTTCCGCTTTTGTTTTAGAGTGTGTTTCATCAAATAGTTCCTATGCCGTAATGTAGGTTCCACTGTTGTAGGACGAACTTTTGTACGTTACGGCGCCACCTAATAGGTCCGTTGTTAAAGTGCCAACATTACGGCATAGGAACTATAATGATGAAACGCACTCTATAAGTACTTCTAGATTTTGACGTTCCATTGTATCTTTATCCATCGTGTAACCATATTAAGCTACACATAGTAAAGGAAAAATAAACTAAGAACGAGTTATTTTCGATCAAGAGAATAAATGACATGGAATATAATTATAATGCATGTTTTGTTTATAATTAATTTGATTTATTTACACGCCTACAGGATAGATTTTTATTGATATTTGTGACGATCGAACACCATAATAGGTAATCACTGTGTATAAAGGACTGTTATTTCTTTGACAATGCATCTGACATTAGTGGCGGGACCAAAGGCACAATATACTAAGGTAGCAATCTTTTACATAAAATACCCAATTAATCGATTCGAGTTAATACATGAAAAATCGATTCACAAAAAAAATATTTTTGAATGGATATTTTATTATGCCCTTTTTAACTGTGTTTGATTAATTATACCATAACATAACATCACGCTTCTAATCCCTGAAGGGAGAGGACCCGTGCATAGGGGGCGCGCCTATTGCCATCAACCGGGCAAAAATCCGGACTCCACTTGCTACTGAGATATTCCAGATGGAAAAACCCAATAACACTTTGCCTGACCCAGGAATCGCAGCCCTCATGCTCAGGTCCTGGGTGCGATTCCCGGGTACAACGCTACAGCGCTTGTGACCACTAGACCAACGAGGCAGTCAAATGATTTCGATTTTAGTGTTCGGGAAAAAATCGAGTATCATTTATCAATCTCAGATCGCCATTCACCATCCCTACTTGCACATCCGATCTTGGCGTCACGTTGTGTTTACATGTTCGTTGTATATTGTCGATTTGTGTTCTATTTCTAACTACCATTGCTATTCTTTACGAACTGATATCTTCAGAGCCTGATTACCATTGCTATATAAAAAGGATTCATCAGTTTTGCTCTACGAGTCGACCTTAAATGGATATTATGATGAGGGGCATAAACTGTGGCATATTTCGTAAGGCGGGTTCAAAGGCGTATTATTTCAATGCCAACCTTACCCCTGCAAGCGAGACTTGCCTGGTGGTTGAATAATCAGGTATGTACTTAAAATACATTGGAACAATACTATTTAACAACAAGACAGCAGGTATAAAGTCTGACACAGCGGTTTGATTGCGTGTTAGGTAGCAAAACTTAATAAAGCAGCGTTTATTTGGGAAAAGGGTGGCAACGCATCAGCAAAAACCCTGGTGTTGTGGATGTCTATGGGCGGCGCTGATTGCCTAATTCCCGTAACTAAAAACGTTCAAATTCAAGTCGCAATCTCATCTCAGCGACAATCAATGTCAAAAACTTGTCAAAAACTTGTCTTAAACTCGATAACCGCAACGCTTAGCGCCATCTCATATCGAAAAGCAGAGTTATTTATTGAATACTTATCTTTATTTTTCTCAGTTTCCTGATCTTTTATACTCGTGAAACTTCTTTATCTGGGAACTGTAGAATACAACAATTGCAAAAATAAAACAATATTTGCTGCACATTGATTTCGACACTTATGCAGGCGCCCATAGTCCCACTGGTCATGTCATTTGGCACTGGAGTAGACTAAGACCTGGAATAGAACATAGGATACTTTTTATCCCGATATTCCCTCGGGATCGAGACTTACGCGGGTGAAACCACGCGACGCAGCGCACCAAGTTCCGAGTAAAACCGCGAGCGTCAGTTACAGAGTGTAGTGTACATTGTTCAATATATCTATATATATAAAAGAAAGTCGTGTTAGTTACTCCACTTATAACTCAAGAACGGCTGAACCGATTTAGCTGAAAATTGGCAGGGAGGTAGTTTAGAGCCAGGAGAAGGACATAATAGGATACTTTTTATACAAAAAAAAAATATGAAGAAAAATCGTTTTCTCATACATTCTGTATAGAATGGGTTTTTTGATAATATCTCGGTAGATAGGTAGGTAGGTGTAGGTAGGGTAGGTAGGTAGGTAGGTAGGGTAGGGTAGGTAGATAGGGTAGGGTAGGTAGATAGGTAGGTAGGGTAGGGTAGGTAGGTAGGTAGGTAGGGTAGGGTAGGGTAGGTAGGTAGGGTAGGGTAGGTAGATAGGTAGGTAGGGTAGGGTAGGTAAGTAGGTAGGTAGGTAGGGTAGGGTAGGGTAGGTAGGTAGGGTAGGTAGGTAGGGTAGGTAGGTATGGTAGGTAGGGTAAGTAGGTAGGGTAGGTAGGTAGGGTAGGTGGGTAGGTAGGTAGGTAGGGTAGGATAGGGTAGGTAGGTAGGGTAGGGTAGGTAGGTAGGGTAGGTAGGTATGGTAGGTAGGGTAAGTAGGTAGGGTAGGTAGGTAGGGTAGGTAGGTAGGTAGGTAGGGTAGGATAGGGTAGGTAGGTAGGGTAGGGTAGGTAGGTAGGGTAGGTAGGTATGGTAGGTAGGGTAAGTAGGTAGGGTAGGTAGGTAGGGTAGGTAGGTAGGTAGGGTAGGTGCGCCGTAGATATGTACTTGCTACCCGTGCGAAGCCGGGGCGAGCAGCTAGTTGAATACTAAAATGAAATGAATTCTTTATTAAATGAACATTTTCAATGGAACCCACATTATTACTAACTGAAGCGACATTACAACGTAAACTGAACAAACAAACTATCTATATTCAGATCACGGCGAATGAATGCAGAACTGGTGGTGGCACGTTGGCAACGTTAGCAATATTGCCGAGCTGTTGGCAATAGACACGGGCTACTGTTATAGCGGCCATTAGCCGATTTGTCCGTCCGTGATACTGATTCATAAAGTTTAGACGTCTCTCCAAGCTGGAGGGAAACAGAGATATGAGAGCTGTCATAAGGCTGTTTTCACACCCGCAATGCGCGACAGACCAATACCGGTTGCACCGAGCTGAATACGACATCTAACCCTTCGCCTTCCGACTACAGCAGGAAATTCAGTCGCAAACTGCCATCGCCACAGTCGCATTCAGACCAACCAATACAGGCAACGCCACAGGGAAAGCTTTTCGAAAAGTTAACGGGAAATTGAAAACGTGTTCTGAACCTATCTCACTTTACCTGTATTGAATATTTTAAACCGAAACTCTCCGGTTTTCTTCGGGCAAAACTTGCGAGATTACTAGGGCAAGCGATCCTGTTTCTTAATCTCCTTCTCGCGAATATTTCATTCGGTTTGAGATCTGATTACATCGCGTTTTTAATGAGCAATCCGATGACTGTTGTTGTTGTTTTTTTCTTATAGTATGAGTTGAGAAATCTCAATAGGAAAAGAACGAAAACTCATTGGATTAAATAAAATGATATTAATTTGATCCTGTTAAAGTGTTATTGTAATACTTTTTTATACAATCTGTACGATTCAACAGTAGCACAAAACACTGTTTTCTTATTTTCTCATGCTTATAGATATTATATCATATAAAATATACAAGCATGAGAAACATATAACACAGCTGTTAGTCAAAAGATAAATAGGATTTAAATGTGTAAACCACTACACGAAAACACACTTATTAAAACCGTGTAGTATCCAGTTCAACATTCCCAGTCAAAGCAAAACACTAACAAGGAACCTACCAGCGCTCGCATCTCAATAAACTAACAACAACAATAAAAATCAAGGCGCATCACTAGTGCACAACAAAATACGACATCCAACCCCCCACTGCATTGTAGTAAAAATATAGTGGGAAATAAATAAGGACGGAGCCGACCGCAAGCAATCCTGTGATTGAGAACGTGACTGAAAATACTGCGGGATACTTTGCAGGACGAAGGCAGAAAAAAAACGTATAAATAAGAATTGTCTTTGGTTTTTTTTTGACATTCCATTATGTAAGTGGTAATGGAAGGTTATATGTGGCTATAGTGCTGAATGCACAACACTACTGTACTGTGCACTCTGCGCTGCGTTTATAGTTTTCATCTATATATCTATAAGTACATATGTATTATTTAAAGTCGCTTTTCGTGTCTGTCTGCGAGACCGCATTGTCGATAAAAACTACGCAACGGATTTTGATGCAGTTTTCATTTCGAAAGTGTTTATTTCCTCCTATTCAGGAAAGTTTATGTTTATACAGGGTATTAGGGTTAACACAGTTTTCCTTGAGACCAGTGGTTTGGAGTCATTTATAGAACGTGAAATCAATGGAAAATTAAAACTTTATTTTTTATTAAATTTTACCACAACAGTATTTCACCCTTTCACGTTATGCGCTAGGGCAAAGAACTTGCGTCTCAACACAGGTGGGGGGGCGCGGGACGTGACCTGACCAGCCGCGAGCGCGACCCCTCCCTCAGTCAGTCAGCTGTTTCGCTAGCGAGCACGGTGTCGGATAGAAACTTTTTTTAAATCTTTTATTGAAAATGACGTTTTTTTTGTGGTTAACCCATGGTTTGAGTGACAACGGTGTTTACCTTGACATCCTGTATACAACAACTAGATTTTATTGCTTATAGAAATCTCGATGTTTTTTGAAGTCGTAAAAACCGTGCAAACCAGGGGCGGGACGCTAGTTTGCTTATGTTTTAGGACTTGTGTGTATGTTTGTGAACATCAATTTAATTGGTGCTGTTATCATATGAGTTTGACGGGATGCTTGAAAAAATATCTATATATTTCACCTTAGTTTATTATTTTTTATTTATTTCCTTTTTTTTTTACTTACTTTAGGACGTACTTATCTACCTATTAATAAACATAAGCCCATTTTCAATGCCCCAGGGATCAACCGGCATTGAAAAACAAGCGTGTCTTCATGGAAATGCATTCATATTATTATAATAGTTTACAGAAACACGATTGAATATTCCAACACAGTTTATTATTTCCAACACAGTTAGATTCAATCATTTTCTGCAGTATCAGGTACACTAAATCCAAATGGAAATTGAAATAACCCATTTCAGTAACACTAAGTTACTGTATAATAGTAGCTACATCGAAATATCGGTGCCATTTCAGTCACGACAAAACCAATTAAAACGGTCTAATGATCCTATTCATAATTAACAATTTCATTATTGCGAACGGGTAAAGTTAATTAACCCAAGATTTATTTAATCCCTGCAAATGATACAGCGTGACAAATTGTAGTGATTTCGTCAACAGTTCAACATGTTCAACCCTACTCATGCCGTTGTCTCTGTTACAGCGATGAAAGGTGTTTTTGTGACCGTAGAAAATTATGTTATGGCGCTTAGTCCCGTTTAGTACCGTAACACGGTCACTTTAAAAAGCCTACTCCTCATTAACGGCTTGGTTAAAAGATCTGAAAAAAATATATGTTTGCCATAGATTCATGTACAATATTTTGTATTGAGCAATTTTTTCGTATGACTAATACTTTTGCCTTAAAAAATATTTAACAAAATGCAATTTTTGGCTAATATTTCCCTACTACTTCTAAACGGCTTTGATGTTTGGAAATATTTTTATACTGAAAAATTGATGGTTAGAAGTACTACAGATTGTATTGACCAGAAATGTAAATTAAACAATATTTTTTTTTTTTAATTACGCCTCTTAGAGATACAGGTTCAGAGGTGCTCTGCGCGGGCGCGCGCGGCAGTCGCGCGTTAGCATTGAGACGGGACGGATGTGTCGCTCGCTGCTCCGCGCCGGCTATTGACCGACTACGTACGTTTGTGTATGTTAGTGCAAATAATCACGAACAAATTACAATAGTGTGCGTGTCTAGACTAGCTCGCTGCAGAGAGTCTTGTTCACGTGGATGCTTTATTAGTGCTGCGGTTTCTACGTACATACTGTTTTTGTTTATATGGTTTTTATGTAGATCATCATCTGCCTAGCCTTTTCCCAACTATGGTATGGTCCATACTAGGTAGGTAGGGTAGGTAGGGTAGGTAGGGGTAGATAAGTAGGGTAGGTAGTTAGGGTAGGTAGGTAGGGTAAGTAGGGTAGGTAGGGTAGGTAGGGTAGGTAGGGTAGGTAGGGTAGGTAGGGTAGGTAGGTAGGGTAGGTAGGTAGGTAGGGTAGGTAGGTAGGATAGGTAGGTAAGTAGGGTGGGTAGGTAGGGAGTGTAGGTAGGTAGGTAGGGTAGGCGACCGACCAACCGACCGATGGACCGACAGACCGACCGAACAACCGACCGACAGACCGACCGACCGACCGACCGACCGACAGACCGACCGATAGACAACGAAGCCTTAGTAATAGGGTCCCGTTTTACCCTTTGGGTACGGAACCCTAAAAACAGTGCATTAATGATAAGATAAAATTACTACGCAGTTGAAAGAAAAGACAAATTATTTATTTTATTATGTAAAATCGAGTAGGTACCAGGGCCAAGCCACCTTTAGACACCAGTGCCAAAAACCAGGGCTCGAAATACTTTCAAGTGTTTTCTTTCTGCATTGAAAATAGATCTGTAAAGTCATACAAATAAGGAGTACAATCGCGTATGCAAAAAAGGTTACGTCCAACTTCCAACCAAGACTTGGTGGAAGAAAAATACTTGCATAGAACATTGATCCTCAACTCTATAGAAATAAAGATTACAATAGCGTTTACAAAAAAAAACTTCTAAACGTAAAAAAATACTTTCATAGGAAATTGTTCCGTGCAACCTTACCAATAAGGATCATGATCGCATTTGTGAAAGAGTAACGTGAGTCCCATTGATTAAAAATCTTTGATGCGTTGCGCGTTGAAGTAAAAAGTTCGTTCCATTTTCAAATAACACAACACAACAGATAATTCCCCTAAACACACTGACCGCATTCGTCACTTGTTTTTGACCAGTACAGCAATTTTGATTTATCTCGAAGAAGTTTATCAAAATAATGCTAGAATTTCCAAGCATGTTTGAGAAAAGATTTTATTTAAATTTCGATTTGTTTTGCAAATAGAGCTGTTTATGGAGCAGTTTGAAGATTGATAACGAATAATCGGTGGAGTACTTTGAGAATAATTCAAGATACCTATGGAGCAGAATGGGAATAAAATAATAAGTATTTTTTAATAATACAAATTCCTTGGAGTAACTTGGGAAGTAATGTATGAGATTTTTATCTTTTTAGATCAAAAGAATGGGGTACTTTGGGAATAACCCGTTTAAAATAAATAAGAAACAAATGAACATATTCGCGCGTGAAACATTATCCTTGTTCGTCATTAATTCTGGAAATTATAATTAATTTACTTAGTTTGAAATTCCGCGCATTGTGAGATTGAGAAAAGTTCTATACAAGACTTGGCCGCAACCAGGCATTGATGGACTCACGTATGTGTGCCTCGGTTTTGCCTCGGCCCACATTTTCACGATCGTCCATCAATAGCCCAGTTGCAGGCCGCGACAGTAATGTATGGAAGAAAGAATACTTGCATAGAACATTGATTCGTAACGTAATATAAATAAGGAGCAGAATTGCGTCTACAAAAAAAAAAACTTCCAAACCTTTAAAGTAAAAATACTTGCACAGAACATTGATCCGTAAATTCATATAAATAAGGAGCAGAATCGCGTCGAGAGTCGACGGAGCAAAATACTTTGAAGTCTTGCGAGTATTTCGGGTCGACACTTGGTCGGCGTAAGTACCTACTTAGGTACAAGTAAAAACCTGGTGTAAAAATCCTGGTCGCGTAAATACGCACCTTCCCTAAAAGAATAAACAAGTGAACATATTGGCGCGTGAAAAATTATCATGGTCCGACATTGATTCTGGAATTTATAATTTACTCTGTTTCAATTTCTGCGCATATTTGAGAAAAGTACTATTTAAGTCTTGGCCGCAACCAAGCATTGATGAACTCACTTATGTGTGCCTCGGTCCACATTTTCACGATCGTCCATCAATGCGTCAGTTGCAGGCTGCAACAGTAATAGTAATGTACTATTGTAATCATCTGGTGAGCGATTGTTTATTCATTCTTTCATATTTGAAGTTAAATAATTACGAATTGTTCTAGAAAATCTAGATCACATTATGTCGAAAGTAGATAATAACATCAACGTGTGCGGTCGGGGGACCCCTTTTTTTTTTTTTTTTTTTTTTGAGGGTGGGAAATCATCCAATGACTTCTCCCGCTCTGGGTGGAGCGGAAGCGCGTGTCAGACTTTTACTGACTAAAACCCACCCGTGTTCCTTCAGTTGCCTGTTGCCAAGGTCCCGGTATCCCTTTCGGACTAACCCGCAACCCTGGCAGGCATCGGTCCTAGCGGACCCCGCCAATTGTGCTGACATCTCTTTGAGGCGCGCGTGGAACACGACGCGCCATCGACCCGGGCCTGGTCCAGATCGGACGGCGAGCTACCCATTGCTCGCCGTCCGCAAGCCCGCGCCGATGGTGGCCGGGAATCCGCCTGGGATTCCCGACGCCCAGGGCGTCTCCAGCGGCGGCGGCGGTTAGGGGCGTGAGGGCGCAAACTTTGCCTCTCCCTCACGCGTTCCGCCTCCTCCTTCGCGAGCATTACTGCTTCGCAGAAGGAGGGTGACTGCTTCCCATGCCCTCTCGCTCCGTACCATGGCCTGGACCAGAGCCGGACGCGAGAGGTCACCGCCGCCAATCGCCTCCAAGAGGGCACGGCGGGGCTCCGCCCAAGCGGGGCAGACCTCCACCGTATGCTCCACCGTGTCTTCCGGGCGATCCACACAGTGGTGACACCCGGGCGTTTCCTCCCGCCTTATACGAAACAGGAACCTCCCGAAGCAACCGTGTCCGGTGAGGACCTGCGTCAGGCGGAAGGTGAGGACGCCGTGGCGCCTCTCTAGCCACTCCTCAAAGAGGGGACTTATCGCCGCAATTGTGGCGTGCCCAGCACTGGGTTGCGACAATCGCACTCTCCATGCCGCCATGGGATCCTGCCGGAGCTCTGTCCGCTAAGCCGCGATTTCTCGCGGCAGCGGAGTTACGCCCCGGCGCTTCATCTCCTCGCGCCACTCCCAGATGTGCGCGAGGACCTTCGCCTCCAGATCCCATGGCGGTAATCCGGCCAGGAGGCTCGCCGCCTCGCGGGAGACCGTGCGGTATCCCCGGGCCAGCCGAATGGCCATGACCCTTTGGGACGCGTTCAACCGGCGGGCTGGCCGCAGCCTAAGGGAACGCGCCCACACCGGTGCCCCGTAAAGGGTCGGGGGACCCCTGTCAGGAACGAAGTTCCTTCTCACGTACGATTTAAAACAAAACAAAATTTTCCCAGCCGCCATCCCGGATTTACATTTTAATGTCACTATCGGCATAGACACCATAAACAAACTTTTTTTTTCTTTTTTGGTTTACCATTTTGTCGGCGTGATTTATTTGTATACCCATACCAAATTACAGCTTTCCAGTACTAAGAGTCTCTGAGCTAAGCCGCGGAGAGACAGACGGACCGATATGGCGAAACTATAAGGGTTCCTTGTTGACTACGGAACCCTAAAAACTGAAAAGTAAAAAGCACCATTGCGAAAAAGTGGCTCTTTCCGCACAATTTGGCTGCCTGGAAAACGCTCTTTTCGAGCACATGCATTGTAAATATATTTTTAACCGACTTCTTCAAAAAGGAGGAGGTTCTCAATTCGACTGTATGTTTTTTTTTTTTGGTATGTATGTTACGCGATTACTCCGTCAATTATGAAAATACACCAGCAAAGACACCAACTTCCGAAACTAAAGTTGTTTTTCACTTTTTTATTGTTTTTTGTGAAGTCGGTTGTTTTTTTTTTTTGTAAAAAGTTTTCTTCACATATATGCTAAAAATAATGTCCTGTTCAAAACATAAAATATACGTATACGCACAAACATAAGTATCGATCTATACAAATATCAGCCTTGAATCTACCATTAATGAGGCACAAGAATCGTAGGCAAAAATGGCGACCTACGTGCGCATGTCTGCGCTCGTGCACATTCTTTGATCAACATTTTAGTGTAGCGCGCCACCCCGCGTGTCTAGAGTAGGGACTTAAGCTCCGCCCACATGCGCAAGATCAGTCCTGACTGATCTTGCGCATGTGGGCGGAGCTGAGAGATGGAAACTATGGCCCTTAAGTTGGATTACCTGTTTGACCGGCCATAAATCCAGACTCCGGGCTACCACTGAGAAATTTCAGATGGAAAAACCCAATTGAAGAAAG